>VXBR01006649.1:70671-147840 GCA_013400215.1 Cisticola juncidis
ACTCTGCATGCAATTGTTTACATTCGTCCATATGTACCCATTGGGGATTTTTTTCGTCCATACTTGCACCAGAAGTGTCAGAGACCTAACAGAAAACCTCCAGTTTTAGGTCATCAAAAGAAAAACAAAAAGAAAACAAAAAAAACCCAAAATCCATCAAATACTGTCTCAGACACCATATCAGGTTATCAGTCGCCCTCAGAACCTACTGAGGACAGCATAAACCCAAGAGCGTTACTGATTCAGTAGACTAACACTGAATCGCGCTTCACAAGAAAACAATTCAAAAACTGCTTCCCATGGATCTGCCCTTGTGACCTGAAAGGCCTCTGTTTTCTAAAACTGAAAACACAGGAATCTGCAATATGAACACACACAAAAACTAGAAAGGCATAATTGCAAAAACTACTTCATGGGGATGGGAAGGAAATGGAGAAACAACAGGTTTTGGGTTTTAGGGTTGGAGAAACAGGGGTTTGGATCACCCTGCTGATTGGCCAGAACAGCAAGGGACAGGTGCAGAATAACAGGGAAAGGGGATCATAACGTAGAATTAACAATTATAGAAGGCTGTAAAACTGGTATTACAAATTCACTTTAGCTTTGGGCTTTGGTTTCTTAGTGTTTACCTTGTGGGACTTGGAAAGTGGAAGGTGGGACTGAGAGCACGTGGCCATGGGGTCACAGCGCAGCACATTGTGTCAGCCATGCCGTGCCAGGTTTAGTACGAAGGGGTTAACTCTCAGGGGTTTGTTAAGGGAAAGGGGGTTAGGGAGAAGGAACAGCGAGAGGAGGAGGGAGTAAGGGTGAAGAAGGAGGTTACACAATTTACAAAACTGAGTTTTGGGAGATGCGGGGCTTGGGCGAAGCTGAAGACTGCTTTTTCCTTCTCTGATGTCTGTCTCGCTGAGTTCTTTTCGCTGCTGTCCAGGGTGTTGGCTGCTCGGGGTTGACGGTCTGCTTGTGCTGCAGAGCCTTTCACGCTGCTGCTGTCGGGTGGGGGTGCTCTGAGGGGTGGCTTCTCTGGGTGCCAGGGGCCCGCACCCACGCGGCGGCGGTTCTGGGGCCATGGCTCACACCAGGGCTGCAGCTCACACTGCGGCCGCACTGCACCGGCTCTTGGGCATGTGCTGCGGCAGGGGGTGCAGCCACGCTGGGGCTTGCACCGGAGCCTTGCCACACCAGCACTCGGGCCCGTGCCGGTCTTGCCGGGCTGGCCCGCGCAGCCAGGGCCACGCCGGGCTGGGGCCATGCCGCGGGCACACGCTGCAGCAGTGGTCCTGCCACATCAGGNCGATGGCCCGGGACAGCCGCTCCACCGGAGACGGCACTGAAATGATGTTTCGCGGGTTCTGCGCTGAGCTGGTGTTGCCGTGGTCCATCTTTGTCTCAGGGTCGTTGGTGGTCTGGCCCACATTGGGCACCATTTGTTATAGTTTAAATTTTGTGGGGGATCCCGGGGAGGGTTCCTGGGAGCCCCCCGGGTCCTAGAGGCATGGGTGTTCGCGTGCTGGTAAGTAAGGGGACTAGACACTGGTGAGGTGCTGATGAGATGAGGGTTTAATTGGGGTCTTACCCCAGAAAGGCAGCATGGTCACTGAGGGAGAGGGGGAAGGGAAGGGGGGAGAGGGAGAAGGGGAAAGGGAAGGGGAGAGAGCAGTCTCTGGAGACCATCAGGGCAAAGAGGAGGAGCCCTCTCTGTTTGCACCCTTAACACAGAGGTTCAAAGTAGGCGCAATAAGATTCTACAGCCAATAGAGTTACAGATACACAATACTGCAGGGAGGGTACAGACTTGGGATAAACCATACACTTTCTAGGGGTGAGCCAGAGCATACCATTTCCATAAAATGCAATTCCACACTGCCTTTTATGTCTTAAATACCTTAGGACACATTCCCTTAGAAATTTTATTACATTTTTAAGTTCTGTTTTGTTTGTCATTCTACACTTTAAGGACATTGTTTGTGAACATTCATGTGTACTGTTCCCTGCCTATCAGCTTTTTAGCATGTTCTTTTCTAATGGCATTCTATTCCATTTCATGGCGCGCTTGAGCAGCTGTAAATTAAAAAATCATCCAAGAAGTGTCAAAACAACTTCAATCAGATGTGATAGTAGGAGAGACTTTGTTGTTTTTCTGTCCTCATGCAGACACTGTGGTACAGGATGCTGCTACTGTCAGTCATAATACAGCAGTTCTGATGCCATACTAGGGCTATTTAAACATGACTTAGAAAACCCATGCCTATTGTTAAATTTGTGTTATGTCATTGCAATGACATTTGTTTAGTACCAAATTATCCTGTATCTTCCCCATTCTCTTTCAGTGCATCACTAGGGAGTGCTAAAAAAACCAACCAAATTGGTTCGTATAACAGCCTAGTAAAATACCAGTCCAAGTAGTCAAATTGTGTGGTACATATAATTACAAATATACGTATCTTAAATATAGAGATATAAGTGTCATATTTCATTACAATGAAAAGATAAATTCTTAAAATGCATTCCATTATCAGCAAGATGAGAGGACAATAGCATGGTTAATTGTTTTAATAGGAAAAAAAAGTCAAAGGAGAATTACTTGCACAAAGCGACATTTTCTGGCACTACAAGTAGTATGTAAATTTTTTTATGTGGCTTGTAATTTTTTACCTTAAATATCACACATAACAGTCAAAAATATTTTTTTACCAGTAGATGTCAGTGCAACCATTGAACTCAACTATAGAATAAGAGAGTATACGCTTTATTTCACATTGCAGACAAATGAAAGCATACTGATGAAGGTTATTTAATGAAACAGTTAGTGTGATGGTTTGGGAAAATACTGAGTTTGCTTTTCTTACACTGTTTCATATACAGCAGCAGAAATGAGCTTCTATTAGAAAAAATGTCAGTGGTAATTTCTAGACATTTTCTTTACTTTCTGAACAGCAACTCTAATTTTCTTTTTTTTTTTTTTTTTTTTTTTTTTTTTTTCCCCAAAAAACTGTTGAATGTACATTAATGTGTAACATTAAGAGAAATAGATATTGGGACTTTGCTTTTTCCAGCCAGAACCTAGGATTGTCCATCCAAAGGCACAGCTACAATTTATCAAAGATAAGAGTAGCTTTCTCTGCTCTTTCCAGCTAGAATCCAGAGGTGAGTGAACTGCATAGTGGCTTATATAGGCAGTTAAGTTGGTGGGGCCATATATCATGAACTGGTAGGTTTAGAATCTCATTCAAAATGAGATGAACCATGATGTTCTTCCTTATTTAAAGTTTTCATATGCCAAGACTGTGATTCTTCATTTTTTTCCTGCAATAGCTGATGCTACTCATGACACTTCCAGCAGAAAATTAGATTCTCCATGATCAGTTAGATGTTAGTGATGTTAATAGAGAAACACCATACTCACTCCAAAAGCCAAAGTTCAGGGCAGAATGAAATCCTTTGAGATGTTTACCTGAAACCAAAGGAGAAGCATAGAGAAAATAAACTGTTAAATGACATTTAAACTCTTAAAGTAACTAGTACAAACTACTATCAGGTTAAATAAAGCCATTATGGGCAAATTGTTTTACTTCTTTGGGTTTCTAGAAACTTGTCTGAGACCCTCCATGATGGAATACTAAACAGATTAAGCTGAAATGTAGAAGTTTCATCAATCTACATGCTCCTTTCTCCTCCCTCTGACTCCTGTTTTCTGGGTCTTGTTGGTATACAAATACCAGTTTCCTGTAATGAGGAATATTTTGTGAATGGTTTGAGAAATGCACAATCTTCTATAAAGATGCCAGTTCAGTCAGGAACCGGTCTGTTCTTGACTAACATCCTTCTTGGCTTCAGGACTCATAGAAGTTCAACATCACTTCATCAAACTCAGCAGACTCTATTATTCACAATCTCCACATATTTCTTGAAAGCCAGTAATCAGTCCCACATTGACCAATGACATTAGGATGTATAAAGTGTATAATATGCAGAACAGGAGAATGGTTGCAGAGTTTAGGATGAATATGCCTCAGTGACACTAAGTTCTCTGATCAGATATGTGAACAAGACAGAAGAGAGATGAAATCAGGAACCCAGGAGACTCTAGTTAATGCACAGCCTGGAAAATGAAGTTAGGATCAAAGGTAAAGAATACTCTGTGTGAAGGGACTAGCCACTTTAAATCAACAGGCCCATGAAAACAAATGGAATGTAACACATAACACTGCAAAGCCTTTCATCCATTTCTCCAGTACTTCTATCAATGCCACAGCAATACTACATGTGAAAGGCTTGTCCCTGTGAAAGAGAAAGAACTTTTCACTTGTTACTCTCTAGTGAGCTAAACAACTAAAATTAGTCAGTGATATTTTTACAAAATTCAAGGAAAAATTTGGTCTTTTCAGTACTAAAGCTGAAAAGAAATATGCAGCTTTAGAACCACAGGCAAAAAATGAATTTCACACAATATAACATGACAAGTACAGACTCTCAGGGAGGGAAGTCTATATTTAATTAAACACTCTCACTTTTTACTCATACTTAAAAATATCTTTAAAAATTGATAGGAGCTGCCTGTCTTCAGTTGCCAGGCTTCATAGGCATTCGGACTTTGCTATTTTCTGGATTAACATTTGTTTTGCATTGCCTACACCATAAGAGTAGAATATTCGTGCTGTTACATGTGCAAGACCTTTCATAACCTTTGGTGGCTTTAATACCCCATTGGTGGCTTCATCACTTGGTGTGAAAATTCATCCCAGTAGGGAAATCATAAAATCCAAGATGAAATTATATCCATCTAGCATCTCACTGTGACATCTCCCTTGCTCACTGCTGAAAGGGCTACTTCCTTGATACACCCCATCTGACCCAAAGACAGCTGTCCTGAGCATTGTCTTTGTAGGGGCACCTTTCCAGGCACAGGTGAGCTGAGCTCAAACCACAGCTTTTGAAGTACCTGCACAGCTGCTGAAGGGTATCAAGACAGTATATATGAAAAATAATAGTTCGCCAGATGGTGGCATCACTTTAACAACATTTGCAACATATGCAACTTTGTTAAAGCCTTCTTCATCTTTCTTACTTCTTTTAAGGAACTCAGCAGGTCCAATTGCAACCCATCATAGTAATTCTTCGCTGCCATAAGATAGCAAGGTTCTCCTATTTCTATAGCTTTGCAATGAATACCTAATAGAACCTGATGAGATATGCACCACTGTTAGCTTACTCAAAGGCTAACTAAGCTGGAGTGGATGACTCTGTTTTTCCTTACTCTCCATATTAATTGGTGGTGTTGCAAAAAATAAAGGAACTGAGCAGTAGCATAAGGAAGGTGGTAGCTCTTCAATTTTTTTTCCTTTTGAAGACTGCTAGATCATTTCATTTACTTTAGGAGGATCTTTATGTGGGATTTATCAGAGAAACCCACAAATGGAGCATGAAAAGCAACCTATTCTAATAAAGCTCTTCATTGCAACAGACATAAATGTGCTCTCTGGTGTCAACAGTGGTTTCTCAATGCTTTGCTTTGGTGGTACAGTGCTAGAGGCAGCTTGGTACTAGGAGGAAGGCACTGGAGTTCAATTGCATAAAGCATCTAGGCACCAAACCCCTAGCCCAAAAGCTTTCTTTGCTTAGGTCTTCAACACTTAAGACCAACTAAGAGGGTTCCAGTGTCCTGAGCTGGATGACTATAAGTGAGAAAATGATGAACACACAGTAGGCCCTGTGCAGGGTCTGCTGTTTCAACTGGATCTCTCTAAGTCCATGGGGCCAAATGGGATTCATCTGAGAATACTGAAAGTCCTGGTTGGTGTCATTGCAAGATGTCTCTCAATCATTTTTGAACTGCCTTGAATCTGGAGAGTTCCCAGTTGGCTGAAAGCTGGCTAATATTGTCCCAGTTCTCAAGAAGGGCAAGAAGGATGATTCCAGAAAAAAACAGGCCTGTAAGTCTCACTTCAGTGCCTGGTAAAATTATAGAGAAAATTGCTCTGGGAATTATTGAAAAACACCTGAAGGACAGGTGGGTATCCATCAGAGACAGCACAGCTTAATAAAAGGGAAGTCTTGCTTGTCAAACCTAATTTCCTTTTATGACAACTTAACACACCTAGTTAATCAAGGGGAGCCAGAACATGTAATCTTTTTGGCTTTCAGTAAAGCTTTCAATACAGTCTTTCACAGTATCCTCCTGCAAAAAAATGTCTTGTGCACAGTGCAATAAATGCCATTTGAAATGGGCATGCAACTGGCTCATGGGTTGGGCACAGGGGGTTTCAGTGAAGGGTGAGAGCAGACCAGTGACCTGTCACTATTGGGGTTCCAGACTGCTCCATCCTTTGCCCTGTGCTCTTGAACATCTTCAAAAATTATTTGGATGCAAGACTTGATAGGATATTGAGTGACCCTAAACTGGGAGAAGTTGTTTCACTCTCTTAAAGGCAGAGAAGCCCTGCAAAGAGATCTTGATAAATTCAAGGGCTGAACAAACACCAATGAGATATTGTTTACAAGGGAGAATGCTGGATTCTGCACCATGGACGAGGCACCCCTGGATGTATGGACAGACTGGGAAATGAGATGCTGAAAAGCAGTGCCACTGAAAGGGACCTGGAGGTCCTGGATGATGGAAAGCTGAACATAAGTCAGCAGTGCCCTGGCAGTCAGGAGGGCCAACCCTGTCCTGGGGTGCATCAGGCACAGCATCACCAACCAGGCAAGGGTGGGGATTGTCTTGCTTTGCTCTGAGCTGGGGCAGGCTCACCTCCAGTGCTGGGGGCTGGTTTAGATGCAACAATATGAGAAAGACATAAAACTGTTAGAGAGTGTCCAAAGGAGGGCCATGAGGATACCGAAGGGCCTTGAGGGGAAGATGTATGAGGAGCAGCTGAAGTCTGTTCACTTGATCTGTTCAGCCTGGAGAAAAGGAGACTGAGGGAAGACCCCATTGCAATCTAAAATTTCTTGTGAGAAGATGAGGAGTAGGCAATGATCTCTTCTCTGTGCTGACCAGTGACAGGACCCAAGGGAATGGCCTGAAGCTGTGTCAGGGGAGGTTTAGGTGAGTATCAGGGAAAAATTCTTCATCCAGAGGGTGGAACGAGCTCCCCAGGGAGGTGGTCATGGGAGAGAGGGTTCAAGAAGAGTTTGGACAGCATTTTCAGACACATGATGAGATTCTTACCCATGTCCTCTGTTGGGCAGGAGCTGGACTATGACAGTCTTTGTAAGTCCCTTCCAACTGAGGATAATTTATGATTCTATTATTCTAACAGTTTGGTGAATTATGCACTAGCCTTCATTCAGGGCAACAGAGGAAAAGGCACATCCTCTGAGAAAAGCAAAAGGACATGCAAATTGGTAGTAAACTTGAGGAACTCGTCCAGTTGTAGCCTCCTATTTTTGTTTCTTTTATAGCCAAAAGTACCAGGTACCAAACCAATAAAGACTGGCACATGCAAAGAGAGAGCAAGGTTAATTTGGTCGAAGTTCAGTTTCCTCCCATGGTGGTGCCCTCAGGACTGCAGTGTTATGGTCCCAGCAGCTCAGCATCAATAAAAGGCACAAACACTTTAAAATACTTGGAATTAAACATACTGAAAATATGCATCATGAAAGTAATAGAATTGCATATGAGTGTGCATTGATGGAAGCAATAAGATGAGTTTGACTGCTCATGTTGGCCAGGCCCATTAGGCAAATACATTAAAAAAATTACATATCATCTGATTTGAAACTCTGATTACGTGTAGTTCATGTCCGTGGAGAGCCAGTTCAGTATTTTAATTCACAAAAGAAAATACAAAAAACCAAAAAAGAACAAACAAACAAAACAAAACAAACAAACAAAAAAAAACAAAACAAACATAGTTTTAAAAGAAAGGAAGTAGAGTCTTCATATAATTTTGAGGAAAAGGTGGTTTTGTTGTTTTTTTTTTAAACAGAGAGCAACTGAAAACTACAGATACAACTAAATATTGAAAGCATTTGGAAACCTAGCCCAGATGCAAATTTTGTCTTTGTGTCTGTAATGATCTAACTCAAAAGTGAAAAACTAACATCACAGAGCGTGGAGGTGAGGTAGTAATAGAAATCTGGACGTGAATTCTGTGATTCTGATGTGCGTCTTCATACACATACTACTTTTGAAGGCACTTCCATCTTTATATAAATGATAAATTCCTAAAATGTGTACCATATGACTTACAGAATAACAATGCCCAGTTTTGCATAAATTAAACAGCAGATCCTGATAACTAAGCTTTCCCATTTACATTATGCCTCAGTTCCAAATCCATGGGATATAAATGAGAGCAGCATATGGTCCAGAATGGAAAAGCTGTGGGACTTTCATGTATGCACCATGGGAGCAAATGGCTGTCCCACAGATGGTGCAGTATTTAGATGCATCTCCTGTATGATGGATGCCAACGCACAGGAGGATGAAGCCATGAGTAGCCTCTAGAGGTCCCCACTGGCAGGCATGCCTAGAACAGATGCTAGAGCTACACAAAGGCTTTGCAACGGTAGATCTTTTTATATCTTGGCTTTCTGTTTTCAGTGCTTGTCTGTATGTGGAAATTTATGGCAGAGCTGAATGATCTTTCCAAAAAGCTGTACTATAGTTAGAACTTCTCTGTGACAGCAATAATAATAAAAATGATTTTATTTCAGATTAGTCACTTCAATTTTTTACATGAGCAGTGCAGGAACAGACACAGTGCTTGGGGTTTGTTTTTTAACTCTTTTGGCCTGGGGCTGTGGAAAGAAATTCACAAAGCAGAATATATGATAAAGAAAGGTCTGAGATGCTACTTCCATATTCCACAGACATCCATAGGCACAAGTTACATATAATGCCATATATTTTTACAGAGGTGAACATTTAGACACAGCAAACAGGGACAGTATCACTGACAGAAAAGTCAGAAAAGTCTTTATGGTGAAAGTAATTCAGTCCAGTTATACTTCTAAAAATCAGGTTCAGTGATTCGGAGAAGAGTTATAAAATACGAAAAAGAGAATAAGTTTTATTTCAAACTGCTCTGTATTTACCTGTAAATCCATAGCCAGCTGTAAACAATAAATGAGTTAGCCCACAGGGATCCTAGCACACTGGTGTGTGTCCCATCAGCTACAATAAAAATGCGCATATAAAGCAGCAGAAAATTGTCACAACAAACAGATAAGAAAATACTTGTGAAAAATGACAGCACTGAACTTAGTAAAGCAAGGCACTGTGAGCATACAAAGCTCCTCTCCCTGGCATTCTTCCCATGGCTAACCACATCTCTCACACCCTACCTGTGCTGCATGCACTCTTCTCCTGATCCCTCTCCCATTTCCTCCTCTTACAGCCATGCTCCTTTGCCTTCCAGATGCTTTCATGAATACCTTATAGTGTTGCTGGCATCAGGATTCTTATCACAGACTGGGAATTTGATGTCCTTTTGGAAATGCCTAGCTGGGCAGCAAAGGGCAGGCTTCCATGTGAGTTTTGGAGAAAGCAAGTGGTGGGAGCTAGGCCAGGAACAGAAAGGATTGATCCTTCTCTATTATCACAATGAGGATTTCTGGATCAGAGCCTGGCTAGCAGAAAAGAGAGCAGAGACACGCCAAAGCAGACATGGATGGAGAAATGTGGGAGCTGCAGAGTGTGTGGTTAACTCCATATAGTGGGACTGATGCTGTTGGGAAATGCTCTCTGCTGATTCTGCTTGAAACAACAAAAGCTTCTCCCAAGTGCTTCATACACACATGAAGTACATTTTTTCACACACCTTACCCTTTTTCTCCTCCTACAAAACAGTTTTCTTTCTATCTTTCTTTCTTAAAATGTGTCAAAGTGAGTCAGCAATCTTCCTTATAAGAATTCACCTCAGCCCTTCAAAAAGCTATGCTAGCACTTTCTAAGGATAAGGGTCAAGAAAGAGCTACATAGATCAGGATTTTATTTGCCCTTGTCCAGGTGTAGCTAAAACCCCAGTTCATCCACAGCACATAAGAAGAATGTGATGGATAGATGGAAAATTTTATAAAATCTTGCTGTGTTTGAGATCACAGAACAGATGTGGATCTCAGATCTCTAGCAGGTTCACTGCACTGGTGGAATCCAAAGAACAGAGGATTTTCTGTGTGGTCATTCTGTAAATCAAGGGCAGACTGTACATATGTTATAAAAAGCTTAATCCCTGAAAACCTTTCCTTTTATCTATTTCTGTGATTTTTTTTTTTCAATTTGTGTTTACAGTTCGTTTTATTAAGGACATTCTGTTTCATCCTACTTTTCTGTTCCAAACATCTGGCAGTTTTTTGATTATATTTTGCTTTTCCCCCACTTAAATATGATGAATCAGCCTTTCATTAGCCTTTTCTTCAAAGTGTTTTGAGATTTTTCAGAATTATTTTCTGTGAAGACCTTTTCCCCATTTCAATTCCATTTTTGAGAGTGGATCAGCTCAATCTCTTCTTCTACCTTTCAGGTTTTTATCCTATCAGTCTCACTGTATTTGGAATTAAAATACCTTTCTAGAGATTACCTATTGAAAACAGTGTGTTTACACAGAATGAAAGTTACAGTCATTCCTTGGGTATGGAACTCTCATTAAGAAGCCATTTGGTCTTCAGCAGATCCATAAACACCCATACATACCAGCCATATAAATACATGGCAGGTATAATGTGATACAGGGTTACATATTTGAAAATTTCACAGCTAAATGAGCATGACTGCATAAAGTCAACTGTCCTCTCCCCTTCCAAAAGTGTCCCATAGGGGACCAAATATAGTTTCATAGCAGTCACTAAAGTAAGACAAAAGCTAAATCTGGCAGAGAGTGTTCTGGCAGGCATCAAAGACCCATAACAGACCTAAATTTGTAAAGTACAATATGTATTAAAAATAAAAAATTATTGCATGCATAGCTGGTTATTATTTTTTGCTAATTATATAATTTGATTTTTTATTTTTATTTTTTATTGTTACATTTACGTAGTGCAATGTTCCACTCACAAAATTATACATAAAATGCCTGACAAGTTGTATTTGATACAGGCAGTGTCATGAGTTAATTTACTTAAACATTTAATCATTGGACCAACTTGCACTATTAAAAAGAAAAAGCATGAAAGGCTAAGTATATTTCTGGGTGCTCACAATAAATTTCCAAATGAAAAATGCATCATCTCTTCAGTTACAATAGTATAGATCAAAATTATGACCTTTTCTTCCACCAATTTAATTGAGAAGGCTATTAATCTTAGTAATTTTTTCCCATTTCTTTTGTTCTAGGTAAGATCACAAAAAGTTTGATAACTGCAGTAAAGCCAGGACAAGCAACTTATTTCTTAATATAGAAAATGTCCTCTAATAGCTAAAACACAATAGAAAAAAAATCCTGCTAGTCACGAAAATGTAGCAAATCTGTTCACTGTATTTAAAGCTCCAAAGTTTAAATTTGACCTGCTTGTTGGCATCCAAATGAGTAATGGAGGAGTTTTACTTGGAAATACTCTTGGAAAGCATTCAATCCAGTTTTGGCAGCAATAATTTCACTGTAGTTTGGGGAGAATTTCACCTTCTCAGAGTGTGCAACTTGCTGGCATTAACCCAGAAGTAATCTGCCAGAATCACGTAATCGAGTCCTTTAACATGTTCAATGAGCATTTTGGGAAGAGTCACTAAAAGGACACACTGTATCTCTTCTGTTTTGCATGTAGTATTTTATCTTTGGTCTCAAATGCGGAATGTCAAAGTCTTAAGAAGGACTTTTCAACCAAGGAAATATTTTTCACCAATATAATACAGAGACAACAGCACTTGGAGCTGAATTTATTTAGTCACTGCTGCCTCTCTCACTGGAATTAACCTGGTCAGAAACAACTTCCAAACATAATTCCGTCTTTTGTGAAATTTCTTTTCCACACAGTTACACCAGCTCTTAAACTCCATTTTCTTTTATTTACTAGAAACTTAAAGAAAACTTCTTTTTGATTGCATTTAATTTTCTCAGTCACAGAATCATAGGATCACAGAATGCTTTGTTCATTTGATCAGAATGCTTTGATGACCTTTGAAGGCCATCTAGTTACAACCCCTGTGCTGTGATCTGGGACACCCTCCAGTAGAAGAATCATAGAACCACATTGTGGCTGAGGCTACCCAGCACCTCTCCCCAGAGCCTAGTCCTACCTCTGCTTATTAGAGACAGAGCAGAGAGCTTACAGCAGAGACAGCTGCAGCAGTTGCTCGGGGTATGTCCAGAAGGGTTTGATTGTCTCCAGAGATAGAGACTTCACAGCCTTTGTGGGGTCTTCATCAGTGTTCAGCTGTGATTGTAATAAAAAACAAACAAACAAACAAACAAACAAACAAGCAAAACCCAGATTTAAAAAAAAAAATCTTATGTTTAAGCAGTATTTACTACATTTCAGTTCAGTTTGTACCCATCACTTCTCATCCTGTCACTGACACAACTGAGAAGAGTCTGTCTTCATCTTCTTTAATCACACATAGATTAGTGTCTCCTGAGTCTCCTTTAGGGTCAACAGTTGCAGAAGTCTGAACCTGCTTTCATATGGCAGATGCATCAGTATTTTCAAATCTTTAGTGACCTTTCACTCTAACTTCCATAGTATGTCTCTCTCTTGTATGGGAAAGCCCAGCACTGGACCCAGCATTCCAGGCAAAGTGTCACCAGTGCTGAGTGGAGAGAAAGGATCACATCACTTGGTCTGTTTGGAACACTTTTTCTAATGGAGTTCCAGGTATGTTGGATTTCTACATGGGAAGGGCACACTGATGACTCATGGTCAGACTAGTGTCTACCAGGACCACTGTAGCTATTCTGCAGAGCTACTTTCCAGCTGGTTGGCTCCCAGTCTTTGTTGGTGAATGGAATTAATCCTCATGAGATACAGACTTTGCTTTCCACTCATTTAAATTCATGAATTTCCTTGAATCCCATTGCTCCAATGTGTCCAGGTCCCTCTGAATAACAGCAAGGACAGCTAACGTAGCTAGCCAGTCCTCCTGATTTTGTATCTTCAGCAAATTTGCTGAGTGTTCACTCTGTCCCATCATTAAGGTCATTAAAACAGGTGTTAAATACTATTGGACTAAATACTGACAGCAAACAACAAATATACTACAGCAGCAAATAAACAGCAGATATACTACAGGAGTAAACCTGTAGTGATTATCTTCCAGCTGGAGTTCATGCTGCTTTTACATCCCTTTATCTAGTAAAGAGATTTTGACAGCTTTCAACCCACTTCACTGTACATTTATCTAGTCTATATCTCCTCAGCTTTGTCAGCATTTTCTGTGATAGAGGCAAAACTCTTGTCAAATCAAGCTTAATATCATCTACATTTTGCCCCTTGGCCCCACCCCTTGTCCATAAAGCACTTTTTATTATTGTAGAAGACCACGAGAATGGTCAGACGTGATCTTGCTTTATATGTCCATACTGACTTCTTCAAATACCCTTTTTGTCCTCAATATGCTTTGAAATAATTTTCAGAATTTTTAGTCCACAATCTTCCCAGTGTCCTGAGGGGACTTTATGATGCTTGTATCCCCAGTTGTCCATTCTGTTTAGGCTGGATATTAAATTCTGCACCTTTATGACTGGTTCTGAGAGCAAAGGTGGGGAGAAGTGCACAGTTTGTTTTCAGAAACTGCACTTGCTCCTCTTCATTCCCTCTCATGGACTGTGTTGTCCGAAGCACAGACAGCAGGAGAGAGCTCTCCTTTGCTTTTAGTTAGTTTTTAGCTAGCTGAGGCAGAGAAGTTCCCCAGACTGTGGCTTGTCTTTTTCTTGGGACTGATCAGCCTGCTCTGGACTGAAAAACCATAAAAACACCAGGAGTTCACACCTGTGTCCCACTGGGGCCCAGGATGGCATTTTCCAGTGCAGGAGGAACTGATGAGAGACTGAGCGAGCTGAGCTCAGTGACAAGGACTTTCTGAATTTGCCATCTCTTCAGAACAGAGAGAGGCTTTATTGTTTAATATCATCCATTTTTATGCTTGTGAATGCGTTGCTTGTTGAATAAACAGTTTTTTCCACTTTTCTCTAAGGAAATTTTTTCCCAAACCGGTTGAGGGAGGGGCTGCTTGAATTTGCTTTCTAGAGGGTTTTGGAGGTTTCCTCCCAAAATTTGCCCTAAACCAGGACACCCAGGGATTAAAGTCAGGCTGAGAAATGCTTCCCCAGACATTCCTTCTTGCCTTTCTTGAAGATAGAGATATTTACTCCAGTCATCAGGAATCTTTCCTGATCACCATGACCTTGCAGAGACAACCAAGAGTCATTTCACAGCAACCTGGGCCAGCTCTCTTAGCACTCACAGGGATTTTGTAAGGTCCTGTAGCCTGTGTATGCCCAATTCACACAAATATACCGTAGCCCGATCCCCTCCAGCAAGAATAAATTTTCTTTGCTCTAGATTCATGTTTGTTGTTCTAAACTGACTGTTGTTTAAACTTTAAAATAATTTTCAGATGGGATTTGGTCAAATGACTCATGAAATTTAACATTCACCAAGACACAACACCTCTACATCACTACTTGAAAAACTGACACTAAAACTTAGTAATAATACTACTTTCCAACAGAAGAGTTAAGAAAACTATTTTTGTGGGAACAGTAAGAAGAGACAAGTTGGCTGAATGTTAAAAGTTTTGAGAAAACTAATAGCCTAAAAAGTCCTTCATGTGGAGGTAAATAGTTTAAATCATTGAAATCAGAATGCAGTGTTGAAAAAATTTGCATCAGTAACCTTTATGAAATGAACTTTTCTCAGATCTCCAAGATAAGCAAAAAACTGCTAAACATCCAAGCTGGATCCAAAATAAGACAGTGCAAGTACAGAATTCTTTTTGAAAGATGTACCTCCAGGAGTAGGTCAATACAGAGTCATGGATGTGTGTTGATCTGGTTCCTATCCAATAAAACAAAATTTCTGCTCATCTGCTAGTGCTATAGGTGTTACTTTATGTGCAATGAAGAACCGTCACATTTATGCCAGACATGAAATAAGACTAGATGAATCTCTGGAAATACAGAGATGCATAGGCAAAGATGAAGGATTAGATGTAACTTCCCTGTCTGGATTAATCTCTGACCTTTCTTTACATTTAAGCACACCACTAACTGCCGTATGATATGCAGCTCAATAAAAAGTTTGATCCATTGCAGCTAGCAAAGAGTTGGTTTTATGCCAACATTAGTAGGACTTGCAGGAGCTGTGTTGGGATTTAGTGGCTCTGCAAAAATATCTGCATGCTGAAAACATCAACTCTATGGAGTTATCTGTTTCTGCTGGGTGTTACCTGTCCGGAAACAAATGTTCACCACCCAGAAATGTACTTTACTTTGAAACAATTCAGGAAGGAATGTTCTTTGGGGAGAAGCAAAGACGGAAATGATCTGGGAAACAATGATAAATGTTAAATCAACCATCAAATCTACATACTTATAAATATACTCAGTGTGAGATCAGGAAACAGGAAATGTGCATGGTGTTTATTACCCACACACAGCAGTGAGACCAGCTGCTTACACGTCCTGAAATGGTCAGGATAATCCTGTAATTAACAATGCACCTCGATGGAAAAAAAGAAAGTAGTCATCTCATACTTGATGATGGATGTGTGGAGGAGGAGAGCAGCAAAGAGCATTTAAAGACCACTGTTAGGAATTTCTGAGGAGCTGATTCCATGCCATGTTCACAATGCAGTTTTCCTGCACACAAGCACATCCTCGAGCAGTCCAGGGATCTTCTGGAGGTCCTGTGTCAGGACATCCTGTTTCTTAACAGCAGGTATACAAGCTGTATTTCTCTTAGAAGCCAAGAGATGCTACTGTAGAAATGTAAGACTAGGTGTAATTCTACTAGTGCCTGATGCCACCACAGATATACAAGTATAATAGAGATATACAATTATGATTAATACTTTAAAATATTATTTTTATGTTACCACCCCTCATCATGAAAAGAAAAGGAATTCTGAGATCTAAATAGCCAAATGGATGGAGATCACTATAAGGGGAGATCCCTTTGTACGGATGGCAAATGCAGAATTCCTCTCTGGAAGATACAAAATTGCAAAATCTTTTTTTTTTTTTTNACTCTATTCATTCTCTGAGCACTGCAGTTTCTAAGATGTATATTTTCTTCAACTTTAAAATTCAGTATAATGAGACAAGCCTGTTTAGAGAATGAGCTAAATTGTTAGCAAAGGATTAAATCTGCAAAACTACTAACCAGTTATATCCTTTACTCTTTCATTTACAGATAGACAGAAATGTTGCCACTGAGCAACAGAACAGCTTGGTGTTGATTAAGGACCATTTGACCATGGAAAAATTACTTTCAGTGATTTTTGCTAGACATGAGAAAGAGTGGTTTGATGGCAGGACTGTATAAGGGAAGGTGCACCATCAGTGATTCATGACAACTGAGCCTTATCTGCAGTATTTTAAAGTGAAAAAATCAATTCATGCAAAAATTGTCATACCCATGCCTGGTTTTTTAAGGCTTTTTTTGAGTTTACCATCTCAAAACACACATTCTGTAGAACATATAGTAGTAATGATTACTGATCTATCAGAGAGGAACGCTATTAAACAGCCTCACTGGTTTCACTAAGCCAAGTTCTGAAAAAGAGAAGGATTGATAAGATTTCCTAATTTAGGCAGAGACAGCCTTTCTTTTCACTCTACTGGGTTTTCACTTAACCTCAGATGTTACCTGAGAAGAAGCACAGCCCAGCTCCTCTGATGCTGAGCAGCAGAAGAGCTAGTGTAAAGATATTACCTCAAAAAAAGTTTAAATCCTACCTTTTTGGGGGTAAGACTATCAAATGTAGGTGCCTTTCCCAGACATATTCCATACACACACTTAAAATCACTAAATGATATTTCACTTTGCTCTGACTGATGATGGAAAACACCAGTAAGATGTAAAACATGGTAACTTAAGTCTTCTGGGGTTCCGCCCTACTTCTTACACCCACAGAAGACATTAATTTTGCTGTTTATCCATCTGCCTTGATGCTGTATTTTGTTCCAGGCTTGTGTTTGTGATATGAATGTTAAAATCATGTCATTATGACCAAAAGTGAATAAACAGCACACAATTCTCAGTGATGTTTCACTTACACACTGTAGTGGAGACAGGAGCATTTAAAAATACTGTGCTGTACTCTGCTCCAAGTGCCTGCTAGTGTAACAAGAGATGAAGGGTTAAAAAATTCTCCTCATCCTTTCAAAACTTCCACTTTGTTTGTAAGCTTGAAATAGCTTCCAGTACATCTATGTTTCCCAAAAGGGAGCTGTTTGCAAACAGCTCTTTCCTTTTCTCCCTGCCTACAGCCCCGCCTTCACAGACCAGAGCCTTCATTCTCCAAGCCAAGACAAATGGGTTGCAATTCCCCTTGGACTTCATCCACAAATCCCCTTAATTGGCAGGAGAGATTGCCACTGAGGGGTGTGAAGGACTCTTTCCTCCACAGGGGATTATTGTGCTGCCTCCACAGGACTACCTGCACCTGCCAGCCGGCAGAGCCAGAAGCCAGCACTGGTCATCATCAGATGTGAGCCTCCTGCCTGGTTAGAGTACAATGCTTTAAAGAGCATGTAGAAGACTACATGGAGTGCACTTGAAAATTATTTTTTTGACAAGCACTATTGCTCTTGGCACTCAAAATGAGTCAACCTTTGCAATACAATGTCCTTCTCTTTCTTGATGGACTGTGTGGGCTAAATGGTGTGAGTTTAATGCTACCTAAGCGATGCTGTCATCAAGGGATTACAGACAGAGAAAAACCACAGAGTAAATGACAATGTATCAGAGATCAGCACTTTGTCTTTCACCTGTATAACCCCTAAGAGCATCCTTTACAGTCCTCCTGGCTCTGGAATGGTTACAGCAGGAGAAAAAGTTTATTCACAGACATATATAACCATGGGGGAAAGCAAGCCATAGAAAAATGCTCGGTAACATCACTTTCTCAATTGGAGTGTACTTAGCAGCAGTGAATGTGAAGAGCCATGTGGGTTGGCAGCAGTCAGTTCTTGCTTTCAGGACCATAATGTTCAATGCACAATAGTAACTCTTTTCAAGCTGGTGCAGCTGTTCAGCTCCATCAAGCACCCACTGAGTTGAAGGGTAAGTGCTTTATTTGAACACTGAAGCCTCCATTTTGAAAGGCAAATGAATTTCCTGAAACCTGCAAAAGCCTCAGCAAGTCATGCAAATAGCATACATGAGTTGGTCATGGTAATTTGAACACTTAATTTGGATACCCGTTTTCTCAATCCAAAAAACCAAAACAAAACAACAACAACAAAAAAAATTTAAACAAATCCCTGTGTTCCATCTGTCTCTAACTACCTAGCCATTTTCAGTGTGTTTTTAGGTCCACAATACAATGTGAGCTTGGAAAGCAAGTGGGCTAACCAGTTTTTAAATAAAAACAAGAAATTACTTTATAGAAAATTTCATTTGGGCAAATTTCTTACTCTAGTCATTCATAAATCTCCTGCAATCATAGTTCTGGAAAGGTTTTTCACAATTTGTGTGTAATTCTTACTTTCCACTTCACCTGACAGCATGAAATTGGACCTAAGTACTTCAGCAATGTGAAATTTAGATTGTCCTGTTCAGGTTTTGTCAGACGTACAGGAATTGCACTGAAGAATATTAGCTCAAGTCATCCTCCAAATTCTCCATTTAAATGTATTACTAGATGGTGGAAGATTAGGGCTTGCCAGGTGTCACGATCTTGAGCCTATGTGTCTGAACAGTTTCTAGATGACCACAGATCCTATTCACAGTGCAATGGTCATGGCCCACCTTCAGCTGCCTTGCAAGTGATGCTGTAATTGTGCTAGTGTCTGGCTTGGCTGTGGATGGATAATGGAAAGAAACATCTCACCTGACAGTCAGTACCCCTGCCAGGGGCCATCAAACAACACTGCCTTAGGTGAATCTCCCATAGCAGTGGGGTTGGACTAGATGATCTCTAGAGGTCCCTTCCAACACTAGCTATTCAATGATACTGTGATACTGCTCACAGCTATTCTTGCACTTTGATGAAGGGTTACATATTTTAATACCCATATCTACTGTTCATGCATGCATCTACAGCCTCCATGTTATGCCAAATGACAAAGGATGAATATGTTAAGTCCATCTGTGTTCAACCATCACAAAAAAAGATTTCACAATTACAAGTTCAGTCTTTTTAGCTACCTGGAGATATTAGACCTAAAATGTGTAGCCATTGTCAGTAATCTGAGGCAAAACATGAGCAAGGAGTAAAAATGGAAAGCAAGTGAAGTTGAAAACATATCTATGTGAAATGTCCATGGATACTGGAGAGGAGTGTTGGCCTTATCCCTAATACACCACTTATTCTTGAAGCAGGAGTTAAAGCCCTCGCTTCTGAAATTATGATTATTGAAGCTTCATTTCCATGTGTGAGCAAGATCTCTTTAGGACAATTTGAGAATTAGCAGAATCTTGCTGAAGACTGTTGTGCTGTTTGATCACTCACCCAGAAATATTCCATTCAGTGTAAAATCCCAAACAGGCTAATTGTACAAGAGAATACTTCATCCAAAGACAACAGAAGATATGAATGCTTGGAAAAAATGTGCGGCAGCATAGTTTGTTCTCTGGACTGGGTGTAATTCTGTAGAAATGTAGCAGTCTGGCCAAGACAAAATTAATTAAATGAATTTTGGTAGGGTATATGTTTTGTTCCGTTTTAAATCAGAGAACAGTTTATGATTCTAGGATTCTATGAACATTATGTCTTTGTAAATGATGTATTCAAAGTGGGCACAATAGGTAATTTGAAAGATGAGTGGTTCATAATTAATTAGGATCTTAGCTATTGAAAGACTTGTTTTCTGAAACTAGTTTTCCCAGTGAGATGTGATTTTATTTTTCTTGTACTGGTAGGAAAAGAGGTGGAAAAGAAGATGTGGTCACAAAATCTTCACTTGAGAATGCCCAGTGATATAACTTACAGAAGCTCCACTTCTGTAAAAACTTAGTCTCCCTCCATCTTCACAGTTTCAGTGATGTCAGTCACAGCTTATACAATTCATACTCATATCCTCTGTATCTACATTATATAGCCCTCACTGGGAATTAGCTGTCAAGGAATTAAAAATGAATGCAGAAACCTAGTTAGTAGAAAGGAGGGAACAGATATGCAGAAACCTAGTTAGTAGAAAGGAGGGAACAGATCTATAAATGCTGCTCTGTTACTACAAAGGGAGGAGACTCCTTGTTAATGGACCAAGCTTCTAGTTAGGAATTTCCGCTGTGCTTAAAACTCAAAAAAGTTCATTTTTTTACACCTGCCTAAGAAATTATGTAGTTTGACAACCCAATTCTGTTGAAAGTCACGGGTAATACAACAGAAACAAGAAATTTAAAATCTCTGTCAAACTTTGGTTTTAATCATCCCAATATCTCTGTCTTAATATTGAGTACTGCTCTTACTGCTCAGCCTATACTTACAGATCCATGCAGTCTCTGATGAGGCCTTAAATCACATTTCAGGAGGCTAACACCCCCATCAGTGCTTTCTTTTTAATCACATAGATTAAGATAAGCAGTTCATTCACTAACACATAGTGCCATGGTTTCCTTGCAGTTTGGGGGAAATAATATATTGCACTTGTCTTGGTAAAATTCTTCTTTATTAAATACAGTTGGGATTTTATTGCATATTGCTTAAATAAAGCAGTTTGTTAGACCATCGCATAACAATTTCAGGCTATGTCAAAATATTTTTCAGCTACAGCACCAAACTCTGCTGAAGACATTTATATATATGAGAAATTACCTTTATAATTTCATTATTAATATTGTATGTGCAGATACCCATGTACGAAGACTGATTAACCTGGCTAAGGTCCTTCTGAAGCTTAATAACAGTAATGTTATGTAGTTGTATTTAATGCTGACTGAAGCATGCAAGACTTGCCCATCTATTAACACATTAACATCTGAAACTCTGGCTAGAATAAAACCCACTATTCAGTCTATTAAATTCTGGATTTGATAATACAAACTTTAACCTTCTTTATTCCTTTGCTACAATCATTCAAAATACCATTCAAAATAACTGAAGGAAAAGATCCTCTTAAATGTGAAGAAAAATGTTGTAAACATCTGTGAATATTTGTTGCTTTTGTCACATTTTAACAGTTTTGACTGAATGATTAAAGGTGAAAGATTGATAAAAAAGAAATAGCTTTTTTTTTTTCCTCCCAGTACTAGACTCCAGTTCAGCAAACCCAACTAATTTATTTGTCCTGCTGTGTCACTTCTTCACTTGCTCATCACTATGTTTGTTATTCACTATTTAAAATATTTATTGAATAAAGATCATTCTGGGCCACAGCAGTGTGACTTCAGCCATTGAGAAGAAAGCAAAAAAAAGCAGGCAGTTGAGAATTTAAAATTATATTTTTTAAATGAAACTCTTTAACCTAAATTCTCTCTGCTAATAACATGTAGGAAAAAAGTTAGTGACTACTTCTAATGTTGTGCCAGACTCAGTGGGTGGTTAATCCTAATTTGAATTTTAATTCAGTTTTAAATGAGTGTAAGGAGTGTGAAATATTGGACTAGAACCATTTATAGTGAAATAGAAACTCTGGAGCAGCCTTCCTCTACACATGCTTTTATCTGGATGCAAAAAAAAAAAAAAATTGCTCTTTATAGAACAATTTTTTTACTTCATTTTTCTTCATAATATACAGTGATTATTCTAGAATGTCACAGAAACTGTAATATACTACTTCTTAAAAGAAACAAGCTTGTGCCAGAAGTAGTTTAACACAAACGTGTTTGGAGTCATTAAGCACATTTTTTTATTTCTGTCTTACTTTTCTGTACTTTGTGTGTGTGATTTAAAAGAGAGTCACTTTATCAGAATTGTAATTTCATGTTTATAAAAAAGGGAAAATGGAAGAAAATAAAGGGCTTTGAGTACTATGCCTTAGTATCGTAACTGTATGAAGGAATAGCATTCATCAACATGCTATCTTAATTTCTTTCCTTCTGAGTTTGGACGCACATAAAATCATATCCCATTCTCCAAGACACAGAAAGCATAACAGTAAAGTTTACAACCTGCTTGACAATTAAATACTCTTTCCTTGACAGTGTCCAAAGACAGCAAGCGACTCTGCTCATGGTCAATGATGCTTTAACCTGGTTAAACGCTCTAAAGACATAAAGGACCATCTTATTCTTTAGCCACATTGTTTTCAAGAAATGTGGTTGTAACAAAATAAAAAATAAAGGAGGAATTAATATGAAGAATTAGTTTAAATTTTGTCGGGCTCTTGTAAAGGTGAAGGTTTGGAACAGTAGTCTCATCTATTTCTTTTTTGTGCTATGGTCAATCAGACTGTAAAACAAACAATCAGCTAATAAATATGATAGATGTACAAATTCTATGTCTGCTTGTAAAGTAAATAAACACACAGAAAAACTGTTTAGTGCTGTGAGAGAACACAGTATACACCTGTGCACTCAGACTAGTTTTGAGAGGCACTAAACATCCCATTGAACCTGCTGCAATGTACATGAAGGAAAATTACAGGTGTCCGCTCTTAATAGCCATCTGTGCCTGTTGTAGTATGCTTCTGTTGTACAGGAGTTACTGGAAAGCATCATCAAGGTAGACAAGACTGGTCATTAGGACTATGAGGTAGCTCAGACTTACAGTGAAGATGTCATTTCCCTGGGAGGATTCTATACCAGCAGCTCATTGCATTGCATATGCACATGCGCTCCTTAGGTTAAATATTTATGGCAGACAATACAAAGCTAAAGCTGAATCTCAGGAGATCAAGAGATCATCATAAAGGGCATGGCATGGGGGAGCACTAGGCTTGAAAAGAAATTAAGTTGCTACTTTTTCTTTTTTTCTTTTTTTCTCTTTAAAAACAAACAACCTAACACCACTACCCAAAAAACCAACCATACAAACAAAAAACTCACAAACCTTATTTCACTTTTCACAAAATTATATAAATTTGTTTATTATCCAGCTTCTGGCACGATGTGGCTCTTGGGAGTAGGACACAGCTGTGTTGCACAAGACCCTGAATGCAAGCACAGCCCAGCAAGTGCTCTTACTTTCCAAGGGGTCTGGCAACTGTTGCTGTGGGGTCGATTTATAAATGGCTGTGCTGCTCTAAGGAGGCAGGAGCATCCTGTCAGGGACATATGGGCCTCCTCAGGCTGGTGGTGAAACCTGGGGATGCAAGGGCATGGTCCCACACGCAAACCACCAAAGGGATCTGCAGTGAAACTCACCTGCACCCTGGCTCTGAGTTGGATCCTATGCATACCTCACTCCTGACCCGTCTGTCTGGTCCCAGCATTTGCAAGCAGGGGTCTTTCTTTGCATAATTGACTGTGCTGACCTCTGCTCTTCCTTGCAGCCTGAGGACTGCCTTTGTCTCAGCTCTTATCTTGGCAGTCCCTCATCCCTCATCCTCACCCTGTAACCCGCCGACTGGAGTTTCCTGTTTTCCACTCCTGCACACAGCAATCTCTGCCTCATCTCCCTGCTGGTTTCATTCTCAGCTCCATCTGTTCATTTGACATTTATGAACCTCATCAAGCTTTTGTTTTCAGACCCATCCAAATTTAAATACCTTCCATTGTATTTGTGCTTGCTCGGTTCTCACATTTGTTGCTGGGATGATAACTATGCTGAATAACCTAAATTTGGTTCTAAATTTGGTTCTGACTTCAGCTTACATCCTTTTCATAAAGCCTGCTGTGCTTTCAAAGCCTCACAATGAGGTCCCCATGGCTAAAACAGTCTTTTTTTTGCTCTATGCCTGTCAGGCATTCTCCAGATGCATAAAACTTCTCATATAAGCATAGCTCCTTATCCTACTGCTGTCTTCTCTCAGCCATAAAATATATTTACTTGTCTTCAAACATCATCTGATTTTGTCAGACCTGCTCTTTGTTTTATGCATTTAGTGATTTATTGTCTTGTGAGAGGCATTTTTTACTGTTCCAGGATGATTCTGTCATCTCTAAATTCAATAGGAAACCTTTCCTTCACCTGGCATTCCTACTCAGCAGAGAACAGGTCTGAAAAGGTAATACATTTTTTAAAACTATATTTTAAAAACATATATTCCCTTTTCACTTATGGTTATATCTCTTGAATACTTTACTCTCATCTGAAAATGTCTCATTCCTTTTTTTTCTATATTGAAGTGTATTTCTAATTTTTTCTATAGTGAAGTGTTACATAGATAAAGGCAGGAAGGAAATATACCTAACTTAATTTATCCTTATTTTTATCTCTAAATCTGATTTAAATCCCTCAGTTATTAAATCGGCTCAATTCCAAGTATGCCACCTGCACAGGATACTACGAGAAATATGTTGCAATCAGAAGGCCAGCTCAGGACCTGGAACTTAAAGAAAAATATATCCTACAATTCCCCTGCTCCCTGACAAACAAAACCTTCAAAGCATTAAAAAAAACCCAAAAACATTTTAAACACACAAAATGCAGTCTAACATTGATATCCTGACTTTGTAGATAATTTAAAATTCCACACTCAGTAGTTACCTTACTAAAGCATCCACAGAAAATCCATACCTCTCTGTTGTGGGATTTTTTGATCTATAAACTAATTGGGTTTTTTTAATATTATCCTAGGTTCTTAGGTTAGAGTCTTTTGCAGCATGCAGGTATCCTTCTGACTACCAACAGCTACTAACTTTTCCTTTTTATTACCAGCCTTCAATTTTTTAGTTTCCTCTGTTCCCTACAACTACCTGCTTTATTCTTGTCCAAATGGCTCTCTAGACAGACACTTTTCCTTCCCAAGTACCTAGTAATGATTCTAATAGGTTTAGTGAATATTTTTATCTCAATCCAAAGAAGTTTGTTTCCATTATCAGCTTCATTGTTCATCACTGAATTTTATTTAATGTGTCTCTCTTTCATTATTTTTATGATTGTTTAATAATCTTCAGCAAATAAATAATGACTCTTCAATTCTAGGATTCCCCAAAATTTATGCTATCAAAAAGGTTTGCATCTAAAGATGTTTTTCTCCTTCTCTCATATTTTCCAGCTTAGTCCACAAAATGATAAAAACATAGCCAAAGAAATTTCACAAACTCTCTAAAAATTAATGACACGCATTTTGCCAAACCATAGAATGAAATTATGATCACAGCAGATATTGCTACACAATAAAGTCAAAGGAACTCATAAAACTGTAGAAAATTAATTAACAAGAGTATCTTTCTGAAATTTAATATGACACAGAACCACAAGAGTAAACAGAGGCAATGACATATTTCTGGACTTGTTATTTCATGACCAACATGTGATCAACTAGCAACACCTGTATTAATAGCACAGCTATCTGAGAATTGACTTCTGACTTTTCTGGGGTATAACACGGGGCAGCAGGATAGATTTGTGCAATTAAAATGCAAACACCTGGGCTGACTTTTAAAGACCAGATGTGTTTCAATTAAACAAGCCCTGAGGTTTGCTTAAAACTAGCACCTGCTTCGTGGTTACATGCAGTCACCTGGGTTTCTGTGTAAATTTTAAGTTTTGAATGTCTTTGGTTCTTTTTGAACAGGAAATGCCTCTATTTAGGTACTTCTTTGCAAGCAAGTCAAGTCACCTTTCCTGCAAGGTATGTTCCAAATTTAATTCTCACCCTTTAGCTTCCTGCGGAGGTTTCCTCCTAGACGTTGTAAAATAGCCAAGAGCTAAAAGCTGCCTGCTGTGCTGTCCCTCAGTACTTATTTTTTGATACTTTTAGCTGCAGTAAACAATGGCAGAATTGAAAGCAAACCTCTAATGAGTCGGCACAGCTAGTTAAACTACAGCATCCCTTAGGCCACAGGAAAAAAGACAAAGTTAGTCAGTAGCTGTACTCTAGTTTCTCTTGGACTTTGCTGACATGTTCATAGGCTGTGCCTGGCAACACCCTGGTTTAAAACAACACGGATTTGACTTTGGGGATAAGGACATATGCATCCTCTGAGTAGGGACTCCCTTATGCCATCTGTTCTGTGCCAGCTGTACTGAACCAGGATGCACCAAAAAATCTCCCACGTTTTCAGACTTGCAGGTTAAACAAAATTGACAACTACCTCCTGGTGAGCAGATTCAGAATGAGAGGAATAGGGCTTTCCACAGATCCACAAAGTGAGATCAGTTGTTCAGCTTAATAAATCTCAGGTTCTGGATCCATGTTGTACTTAAAAATGTATTACTATGTTATATTTGGCAGGTAAGAAATCAGCTGGATGATTTCTCAGTCAGCATCTCTTTCATATATTGGAAGAAATTATGATTTCAGTGTAAATCACTGTCTGCCTACTTTCCTCTCAGCCTTAAACAATTATAGCTGATATAGACAAGAGTTTTAAACACTCATTTTTAAATAAATTAGTACTCAAGGGCCTCAGCTAGATTAGGAGATGGTTGATTTGGGGCTGTTTTTAATGCCTGGTGGGATCTATGACAAAGAGATAGAGCAAGGAAGTGGGTCTCATTTTTTTTTCTGAAAATCTTTTCAATAGTAAGTGGTAAACGCTGTAATTTGCAAGCATCATAAGCCAACTGGCCTAATAAGTGGTGTAATGCAACAGAGCAGAAATACCCTGCCTCAGTGTATGAACAGCCAGCACTTCACAGGCCCTGTCCAGTGGCAGAGGAAAAATTGCAAAATAAAGCTGCAGCTGTATTTGGTGAAGCAGGCTGAATTTTCATGTGGAAGAAACTTGCTAGGGACTTCCAAAATAATGTGAAAAGCAGACGTGTTCTTGACTTAAAGCAGAGTGAGCAACTGGTTCGTCAAGGTGCTTGTCTCCAACCCCCTAAAGCATTGTGTCTTTGTATAGGTTGACATCACGGTTTTCAAATTATGTTAATTTTTATTCCAACTCCTCTTTTGATTGTTCTGCTCAAACAACAACAACAAAATACCTCCTATGTTTAAACACAGCTTAGAACAAAATCACTTCTGGATCTGCAGAAACTGTATCATCTCCAGGGCAGCCAAACAGCAGGATCGACACAGCAATCCATGACGATTTTTATCTGGGTGCCTGTGGGGAGAGCAGATATTTGATGATTTGCCTGGAGCATCGGAAGGTTTAGCCTTAGCTTTCAAAGTGTAAAATACAGAGAGGGACATGAAATGTTCCAAATGTGTTAGACTGGTCTTCTGCCTGATGGAACTATTAGCAAATGGATCATTCAGTTTACCCAAAGATGTTCAGCTTGTGGAAGCCAGAGGGCTTTAACTTCAGCTCTTGAGGTAAAGAGCTTATGCATGAAAAACTCATGCTTATGCATTTTCAGCATTTTCAGAAGACCTGGCCTCGTAGCTCGTAACTCTTGACAGGTTTTTACCCAGCTGGTCATTTCTAGAAGGCAAATGACATACACACCTAAGTAGCACTTAGTGAATTACTGTTTTTTCTGCTAGCATGTAAAAGGCACAGACATACACATATGGTATAAGAATGTAATTTTATATGCCTAAACACACAAGCATCAATAAAAAAAAAGTGGAGCTAATAAAGAGTTTAATTTTGCTGTCTTTTTCTTATTTTTAATGAGCCTGGTAAATCTCAGAAACACAGTATACATCCAAGGAACAAGAGAAGAGATTTTGTTGGAATTTTGATCATGTAAATCACAGAAATATGACTGAAGAATCCTTTATTATATTAACATAAAAAGCCCCTTTATGTGCTAAGTCCTCTGAAGCTGTAACTGATGAGACTGTGCTATTCATTTGGATTAAGTGCCCCACATTGCTTTGTTCTTCTTTTGTGATCTCTAGTTCACAGTTTTAGGGAAAAGGTGCTCAGGTATTTATTGCTAGGATGCGGGTTCTCCTTTACCAAGGAAGCACCGGAAGAAGTGGATACTCACCTCTTCTGTCTCCCTCTAGCACAAAGTTTCTGGCACTCAGCCCAAACAACAGGCAAGCTCTGCCAGGACCCTGCCTGTGCCTTCTCCCAAGATATTTTTCTTCAGCAGCACACTGCTGCTCCTGAGAACATATTGCAGCTTGGTATATAAGAACAGGCTGTGTCCTCTCTTGTGGGCAAGGCTCTGCCAGCCATCAGCACTGCACTCTGCTCCTCTCACATCTCCATGCACTGTACAGAGGTATACAGAGGGAAGAGGGAAAGAGAGAGAAATAATTCGGAGAGGGAAATTAGCTCCAGTACTATGTAAATGGAGAAAACAATGAAAGCTATTTGCTCCCAGAAAGCAAATTCCAGAGATGTGAGCAGGAACTGACTCTGCAAACTGGTATGTGCAAGCAAAAATTATCCATTGGAGTCCATTTTACAAGATATTTAGGTGGCCACAGATGCTGATAGACATGTAGTCCTGATCCTTGGAAATATTCAGTATTTACCTATCTCTAGTAAAATTTAAAAAATCTTAAGTGAGTGTCAACAACTAATTAATTTCTGTGGGTTTGGCCCTTGTGTGTTTTCAGAGAAGAGACCCTTATCAGATTACTTAGGTAACTACATACCTTTACAAATCTGTCCTCACATGTCTAAGTAAAGATGTGAAACACAATCAACATTCTTATTTCACTTCCTTTAACTTGCACCAACAAGTCTTTTTTTGACAGTTAAAGCCCACAACTTGCATGACTGTAACTTAAATCCTGACTGAATTGCGAGTAGGCTGGCCCTTTTGAATCCCCAGATTTTCAATTGGTCCTTCTATGAGACTTATTGGCACTTGTCCATAGCTTTTCCTTCTGGATCTCATTTTCCCCAGTAATAATCCTTCCTCTCTTTTTTTTGCCTTCAATATTCAGGTCAGGACTGGATAAGCTTTCTCTATTTTTTGAAATTAACCAATACTGACTTTTTTTTTAAAGGGAGCAAATATACATGAAACACTCAGAGATCTGGATCTAACAGTCAAGAAGTCAGTGTTGCCTTATGATCACGTGTAACTGTCACAGATTCATCTTACAGCACATAGCTTCACATTCTTCATGTTCTTCAGAATGTGTGAGCAGTCCAATGCCTTTTTTCCTTGCTGTCAGAGCAACACTCAGGAGATCACCTAGTTCAGCCTTGCTATGATCATTTGATTTCCAATGTAATTTCATCTTGTCATTCCTCTGTGATTATATTGAGTGATTCACTTTGTTTTGTCTTTTTTTAACCATTGCAGAAGCTGGCATTTTGGCAGCCTTGAAAATCATCTGTTCAGGGATTAAGAAGAACAGGCAGCACTGCAAATTTTCTCAATCCTGTTCAGATAGGATACCTCAACTCCACAAGACAAACCACTCTCAGCTCTAAAAGCCTTTTCTTTGCTCAGATCATTGTGGTCTTGCATTCTTGTGAGGCAGCAAGCAAGCACGGACTGGTTAATGGTGGATGCAGCAGTACCTCTCCGACAGCATCTTGACATGGGCCACGTTCCCAATTTGTAGAAGCCAGCATCTGATGGCAATAAATTTTTTGGTCACAACTGCCGTCATTTGGATTTGAACCAAAGATTGGAGATGAAAGAAAATATTTCAGCCTCTTGAGACATTCAGTACAACTTATCACCTCTCCTTCTCACAGCATATTTTCTTAAATCTTTGGAGTTTTTTCTTTTTTTCTTCCACGCTTTTATTCCTCGTCCTTGAACCAGAATTAGCCTCCTCAATAGAGCACGACCCACATATACCAGAATCTCTACTGCACTTTTTGCATTCTCTCTCTTCTCGATATCACTATGCTTTCCGCAGACTGAAAGAGTTACGTGTCTTTTCTGTTGTCTACCTCCTCTTAGTATGAAGCATCCCATAATACCAGTTTGGTGTTAATGTGTACAGTTTAATTCTGACTCTCTTTGACAATGCTAATAAACTTCCTGGCCATGGGGAAGGTCAGACTGTATTTCTTCTTATCCTGCTTGAAATATGTGCCATAAAATTAAATTAAATAAATATTCCCTTTGTCAGTAATACATGATTTTAATGGCAGACTTAGCTATACTGAAGTATGATTTAACAGCTATGAAGGCACTTATAGCATCCAACCTTCCTATGAAATAAATTAGTACCCATCATAATGGTACAACATTGACTCCTTTAGACAGAGTCCTCCCGATTGTGTTTTTTTAATAAACCCCAGAAATAATAAGAAACAGCTTCTTAAAATTTGCTAGTTTAATTTTTTTTTCTGAATTTACTAAGAGCAGTAGCAGACAAGATTATTTTGGCTGCTCGTTGTCAACAACCTCATTCCGAAATAAGTGAACCACAGATATTTTTTCCCACATTTTTCTCTACTAGTTGCAACTTATAAAAAAATAAAGTCAGCAACATATTTTGCTGTATTCCACCAGTTACCCAGCTATATCTTTGCATGCTAAGTATGTACATGTGAGTTCTGAATTCTCCTGATCACATTGACCTATTACACATGATTAAAACCAAGCAACATGATAGGGTGTTGGAGAGCAGTGAGCAATGGAAAGACAAAGCCTGTGAACACACTGTCTGAATCTGGCTGAACACACTGTCCTTCTGGTGGAGATAATTTATGGTTTGTTTTCATTTCTTCACTGAAGTGCCATGGTGTAACCTTTCTGACCTCACATTTATGGGATTTGTGGTAGATCAAATCATCATCAGGCCTTCATAAATGCTCCCACAAGTAACAACACAAAGCAATTCAACAGGAATTTATTGAGGAATTTTCATTAAGTCCTGAAAATGGGAATGGATTGACCTTCGCAAAATTTTAGCTGAGAAGGAAAAATTCTTGAATCTTAAGGCTTCTAATATTTTCCAAGAAATGTGACTACATTAAAAAATCAGTTATTCCCTAAAGCTCAAGAATCATTTACTTACAGACATTATATTACTTTTATGCATGGGTTAATATGCCAGGTTAATATGAAGTGCTTGTGCAGTTATTTTCCTTTACAGATTTTTCTTTCCTTCTTTGAGGATTTCCTTTGAGGTTTATGTAGAGTATGTGTTGGTACTGCAACTGTTATATCAATCATATTTAGTAATTTCTTTTTACGGTGTTATACACAAGCTGCCAATGAATGAGTTGTTGATATTAAAAATCTAATAAATATTCTTTGTAAACTCTATCATTATTTTACCTGTAGAATACAACTAATTTACTCATTATTACAAAGCAATGAGGTCTGCTTTTTAAGGAGACAGACAGTTTCATATCAAAGTTAGATGATATTATGGAAGGATACAGAGCAGTTATTCAATATTATCTCTTTAAAGATATCAAAATGCTGGACAGGAAATATGTCTTAAAATATGGTGGGGGTTTTTTCATGGGCGCAGTGTTAGAGTGTTGTCCTTGTCCTGCTTGCTTTCTTCCCATCTACTACTTGAGACTTAATGTTTTTATCATCTTAAATCATTTCCAATATATTAATATACTGCATTGATCTACCATTCATCTGATTGTTGAGAGGAGGACATTAATGTTTTCCATTAGTCCATTTTCTAATTTGTGTTCCGATGATAATAAATCTTTGCTTCATCCATTTGCAAAGAGGAGCAGCTGGTTCCAGGTTTCAGCAGAATGGACTGCATTGCAGATAATGCAGGTTTCTAGACGGAGGAAAAAAGCACAGAGCAATGACTGTCTCTTCAGCAGGAGGAAAGGCGGGTTCTTTTACAGAGTACATTCATGAGAAAGGGGAGGATGTGAAGACAGACAAGGAGGCTCAAGCTGTACTATATGACTGGAAATCTGGAGACCAGCATCAGTCTTGTAAAATCAGAGAAGAAGGTGAGGGATGAGGCTCAGTGTCAGGGACCAGCAATATGTCTCCCAGATGAGAGGCAGTTGGATTCTAGGCAACTCAAACTGGGCAGAGTGACCACATACTCACCTGAAAACTACACCAAGGAATGTAGCTGTAATTCCTTGTGTATTTGTCATCCCCCTGTTTTTGGCTTTGAACTGTCTTATTCTCTGATTAGCACTGAATTTGAACATTTTGTGCAGTTCCTACATATTATCTGAAGAGGAAGGGTGGGCATGATGTTGATTTGAACAAGGATGGTGTTGATTTAATAGACCAAAAGAATAAATATTGCATGTATTCATAGACTTGGACAGCACCAATTAATATTTTATCTTCTTTGCTCTTTTTTTTTCCCCTCAGACTTGATCTATGTATCTTCACTCCCTGGATTTCTTGCCAAAATCATTACAAAGGCAATAGTTTATGCGTCACCATTCCAAAATCTTTTTTTCCATTCTAATACTTCAACATCCTGGAAAAGCACTATGGAGTACAATTGAAAATTTGAAATGATCTCTGAAGGAAACATCTAGGCAAAAGAGTAATTTTGAAAAAACCACAAGTTTCTTTTCTGGAAGGAAACAGTGATGTCCGACTGAGCTATATAGTCTTTGGTTCAGCCATAGCATCCTCTTTCACCCTGAGAGATCACCTACATACCCAGGAGCCCTCAGAGGCACCAAGGAGGCCCTCAGAGACTGCTGAAGGTCCTGGCTTCACAACAGGTAAGCCCTACAGGAGTCCCAGTGTCCAGGTTTCCACCTTGCAACAAGACTGCCACAGAACAGAGTGACTGGATTCTTCACCTCATTGCCTTTTCTTAGGAGCTTCTTGCATTTCAGACACTTTCACAGATGCTCATTTTCAGTAAAAATGCATATATTATGTCAAGATCTGTTTAGATATTGGTGGGGAGGGTATAAATTTGTGTCTTCTTTTGTTGTGATCAGATTTTGTTCATTTTCATGTAACCACCACATGTTTAAATAACTGAGTTCCATGTAGTTCTGTGAATTTTGAGAAGTATAAGAGTTATGCAGGCAGGGTGGGAATGAGGCTCAAATATAACTCAGAATTCTGTTGCAACCCAGGAGTGAGACAGGAATATGCCTGTTTCTACATGATGTTGAGAAAAAATTTTGCATATTGTAGTGTAGTGTTAAAAAAAATCCTAATGATTTACCAGAGCTGTTACATGTACCAGACATCCATATTTTAGGAAGAATTCTTCTTTGAAGGAGAATGGATTAGTCTGATCTGCTCTAGATCTGAAAAGCAGATGCCACCTCTGCTCCATCTGTTTTCACAGTGTAAGGCCTGTGGCAGCAAGGAGCAAAGCAAAGATGGTTAGAAGAGCTTAGATATAAGATCCATGGAATCATCATTCCTCCTTTAGGAACAGACAGTAATAAAAGCTCGTGAAGTTGTTTTCCTTGGCAAGACTTCAATGTTAAGTCTCTAAAACACAGCTTTGATGGTCATGACTTGGCAAATCATCTTCAAAAGTATCACATGCTTACACATATTGCTCAATATGAACTTGGTGTGACATCATCAATTTCAAAGTTGGACATAAAATTCAGGATTTCAGAGTTTATTGATAAGAAGAGGAAAAGAAAAAGAAAGAGCCTGATCTTTAAAGAACACATTCACCTACATCACAGAGAGAACATGTACACATGCAAACCTGTAAGATAAAGAGTAAGCGTAGTATGAGGCAGGAATTCTAATGCAAAATAAACTGTGTTAAAATAAGCATTTGCTGAACATGGGGTGTACATTTTGCCAAGATACTTATTGGAAGAATTATTTTTAGCCAAAGTGTTGTACACAGTGTTTTAGGTAACAAGTTTTAAAATTGAATCTAGCTTTGACATGGATGAGAAAAGCCTAGACAATCAGTTCCAAGAAAAAATTATCATGAACTTGAACAAGTTTTCTACTCCTACCCTCACCACAAATACTTCTGGAAATTCTCAACAGATTCTCAGACTCTGAGGACTGCATCTTAGTGGAGAATCTGGGAAAGAGTGAGAAACTTATCTACTAAGGGAAAAAAAAAAAAAAAAAGATTAGAGCAGAAATTAAGTGTTTAGTGTTTAGCAGCACACTATCTCCCAGGACTGTTGACAACCTATGTGTTGCACCTAAAACTATTTAAGCAGAGCTATCCATGAGGTCAGCTGCTGAAATGTTATAAGTGCAACCAAGAGAGAGTTGCCATGATATGAGAAGCAAGTGCTGTATTTTATGAATTGCACACTGATTTTAAAAATCTTTCTTCAATCTATTTTAGCTTGAGGTATGAACACCTAGACTGAACAAACACTGTGAGCAATGGAGCACCCAGCAAGCATAAAGAATCTTCTTGGGGAGAAGACCTATCGAATGTGTGAGCTTTGTGTGGGTGCTTCTAAATCAGTCTTTGAAATCTGATGGATAATTATGTCCTTTTCCCAAATTCTGTGTGGTAATCACAGAATGATTGCAGGAATGGTCTCTCCTGAATGCTGTAATTAATATGTGTTCAAGCAGAAATAGAACTGTAATTGCAGGCAAAAGGAAGAGAGTAGTGAGAGACCTTAAGATACAGCCCGGGGGTAACCTCTTTCCTATTTTTGAGGAAAAAAAGGAATTTTTTTCTTTTTTCTTGATGTTAAAAATCTTCAGCTTGAAGAATGAAATGTAAAATTTAAAAAAAAGATTATGTTAATAGTTCCCATTTAGTATAACCTGACAAAATTCTACTGGATCATTTTAAGCAAGGTTTCTGTAGGGGTGACAAGGACTGACTGGCCAGTCCAGCCCAGTGTCATCACCAAAAAAACGGAGAAACATACGCAGGAGAAAATGGAATGGGTGGAAGCAGTGAATGGGGGACTCTGAGGAGGAACAAAGTGACCAGATTTGCACTGGCAAGTGAGATTCTTCATACAGAAAGAGAAATGGTGTCAGCATCACCAACCAAGCAACAAACAAACTTCTTAACACCTTTGCTGTTTTTTAAGTGCTTGAGCCTGGGGAAGAGATCAAGGATAGCAGCTTCCCCCTACATGCACATAAAAGAGTGGAATTAATTTACACAATTTCTTTACACTGTATCTCCAAGCCAAAAATTAACTTGACTAAATCTAGAGAAACACAGTTGCCACCTATGTTATTCTGGGTACTGGTTCTGTGGATCAGCAGAATGGCAGAATTCAATTAATCTGGTTTCTTATTAGAAGTCACAGCCCAACCCCAGGCACCCTAGCAATGCAGGCTGCAGTGAAAGCACATCACACATCTTGGTGCTATGGGCTGGGGAACTCCAGCTAGCTCTCACCCCAGCCTCATGGTCAGGAGTGGCAATTCTAAGACTGCAGCAGTTGAGAAACGGGGCAGGGCAGAGCTGCCTTCTGCTCTCTGTATCATCAGCACCCAGGTTCAAAGCAAGAACCAGAGAAGGTTCTCCCAGAGATCTTCCTTCTGCAAAGGGTGGTGCAAGAGAGGGCGAACAGGGTCCCACGCCAGCTTTAACCTGGGTGATAACAGGGGGTGGGCACAGCTTTCCAACCAAGCAGGGACACAATGGGGAGGGAGGAGAGGAGGAACTCTGGGCCTGACATCCAGTAGGGAAAGAAAGGCCATGGAAAGGGTCACATGCACCAAAGGGACATTGTGGAAAAGAGGAATTCCAGAGGTGGTTTAGGACTGACAGGGATTTCTCTAGAACTAAAGGAAGGGTTTAGGAAGGATTGATATCATGTAAATGAGGTAACAGGTGTGTCTGGGGAGTGATGGACAAGAGGGCAGGGCAGGGGAAAAAGCTGGAGTAAAACCAAATAAACGAGACATTGGGGGGATAACAGGAACAAACCATTGGGATAATAGTTAATAATAATAGTTAATAACTTATCAAAACTTATCAAAAACACACCACCACAACATCTGACTTCGTAATTGTCTCACTTCTGGGCAAAAATGGGAAGGGACTCCACACCATGATGCCATTAAACCCTCATAATATTCAAACTTTTCCAGAGGCTAGGCTCTATCTCTGACTCTTCTAATTTCTAGTGCTGACTGCAGAAGGTGCTCTGGGTACTCAGAGAAGTCTCTCATGAGGTGAGTAGCCAAGCAGAGCCACTGCCACACTACACACTGGTAGCTGTGAGATGAATTTTCGAGAGCTATATTGAGAATCCAGCAAGACAAGATCATGGTGTCCTCTATGAGCAGAGCTAAATCCCACCCTTCTTTAAATAGTTTGAAGTGGGGGATATGATTCTTGTCTAACCCAGCCTTACACCTTTCCATGATATGAGGCTTTGGGAAAAAGTTAAGAGAAGAGATAGATGTAGGCTCTTGCTTCTGACTAGGTAAATTCGGTTTGTGGAGCAATCAAAGAAAGGACTGCAATCTGATTGTTTCCCTAGTAATTTTATATATCAATCCCAAAATGAGGAAGAAAAATTCCAGCAGAGAAAAATTTTTCATCACAAATAGTCCTTCTGATGCTTTCTTTCCTACACATGGCTTAAGAGAGAGTTCATCACCCAATTAAATACAATCTAAGCCTTTTCTTGTGTTTTCCAAGACCAACAGGATTCTTTATTCCACCTCTTTTCTTTGTTTATTAGTATTTGTTTTCTTTAATCATATGCTTATTGGTATTAATTTACTCTAACAATAAATTCTGTCTCTACTTTTTTTGGAAAACCAGACTGTAACAGGTTTTTTCCTCCAGATTCCACAAGGCATAACTTACTGAAACCGATTGAATGCCTAAAAACCTAAACCTTAAAACCATAAGACACACCATGTAACTACTCTTTCACTTGACTTTGACAAAGCTTTATTTGTGTTTAAATCACATTTTCTAAGCTGAGAGGACAGATAGAATATTTTGCTTACAATATTACAATTTAAAAGTTCAATTTAGAATAAAAAGAGCAAAGAGTGAGTGAAACACAGGCAAGGATACAGTCAAGAGCTGGGACTAATATGAAAGGTCAAAGAAAAAGCAACTTTAGGAAGCTTTGACAGGTTACTTGACACTGAAAAATATTGCTGCTTTGCTTCTGAGCTATACCTCTACAGGGCAAGCATGAAGAACAGAACAAGTAAAGTTTAGTGGGAATTGATACAAAACTGATTTAATGTCATTAGGATTAAACGGGTAGTCTCAGATTGACATGTTGCTCAGCAGAAAGTCCTACAACTTGTGCTGACAGAACAGCAGAAGGCTACTTAGTTAAGACTAAGTCTGTGTTTGCAATGGCATACGTGTTGTTTATCCACCTGTAGCCATTGGGATGTTCCAATTTTATTTAAACAATAGTGGCTCTCCAGTCAGAGCCCTATATTGATTGAGTGTATTCTATTGCTATATTTAAAATAAAGATCTACATCTTATGATCTCAGTGACTGGAAATATACTTACACCAATTAAACCAATAATAATTATGCAATTAAAATTTATGATGATTTTTCTGTTCTTCATATTATATTCAGTTTATTCTATATATAGCTACACTCCATTTCAGCATCTCTCCCTGCTTCTCTTTATCCTTCACTCATTTGTTCATTTCAGTTTGCAGGCAAATTGCAAACCTTAGTGCACACTGTACCCACTACAATTGAATGTACTGTAAGAATCAAAGATGGATGGTGCTTGAGGAACTGTACCAAACCAGAAAAAAAATAGCATTCATTCTCCATTGCCTTAAAAATCAGGAATAGGGTTTACCAAATGATAGATTATGTACAACATGGTAGAAGAAAGGGCTAACAGTGAAGAAAGAGCTATGCACAGGAGCAATAAAGATCCTGGAAAGGAAGTCAGAAAAGATTAATTTGTACAGTCTGCAGAAGAGTATATGAGATGTATTTGTTTTCATATCAAAGGTACCCTGTACTTGTGTCTTGGGTTGGAAAGAGAGTTGTGTGCCAGGGAAAGCTGGAGCTTTGCTTGGAACGGAGAGTGTAATCACCCTCCCTCCAAATTATTAAAATTTTGAAACTAAGGGGCTTTCAGATGAGGATATGGGAATAGAAATAAAGGTTCTTTAGTAAAATATTAAAAGTAAAAATGTAGGAGGACTAAAAAAGGAAGCAAACAAAAAAAAAAAAAAAAAAAAACACTGAGAGAGTCAGAATACAACCTCACATGCCCTGTTGGTTGGTGTTGACAGCAGTCAAATCAAGTCCTCCTGGAGTGACAGATGTGGTTCTGTTGAAGCAGAGATGATCCTCTAGAAGGGTGTAGTTTTCCTCTGAAGGTCCAGTGGTGGCAAGATGGGTCTGGTCTTCCTCTGGGAATACAGGGGAAACAAGCTGTCCTGGTGTCCTGAATCTCAGTTTGTATCCAGGTAGGAATGCTTGGCTCCTCCTGCTGGGTGGAGCATCTCCCAATGGGATGATGTCATTTTATAAATCATGCAATGAGCCTTAATGGCCCATTAACAGAAGATATCCTTCAGAGGGTGTTGTTGTAGAGACAGTCACAACATAGAGAATGACACAGTAAAACTTCAGAAGGCTTTGTTTATTATGGTGGCGTGTTGCCGTTTATACCTCAACATAGTTTATACTTATTCCTTGGTTACAATAAATCAACACATTGTTCATTGGTACAGAGCAGCTTCTACCACTGCTTCCAGGTAGCATTCACAAAACTTTTCCAAAAGTACTTTTTCAGTTGCATGTGTCTTCTGCTTATCTCTTCCTTCTTTTTGGTCTCCGTGTCAACGGCCTTGGTAGAAATTTTTTCAGGGGTACACATGGATCTTATCAGCTTCTTCTTTAGCTAACTTACTCTTCAGGCTCATAGGCCAGCTGTCACTCCCTTCCACAAGAGGGAGGATGGGTCATGCAAGAGGTAAAGAAAACACCTCCCCAACCAGTTTCAACAGATGGCAGTAGAGTACATACTTTTATTTACACCTTGCATTGCAACCCAAGGCAAGTTGCTCCCATGAGCTGCTCACAGATCTTCAGAAAGGAGAAAATACATCTGAAAAGAGCATAGAGAAAGGAGAAGTAGGAGGAATTAGAGATTTTCTAGCAGTAGCTTTGAGGAAAGAACTTGTAGAAATATGGTAAAATTTCATCTTAATGGAAAACAGCAGTAATGTAGTCAAGACAAAGGAGCAATAAAAATTCACTTGATGTAGATAGGTGAGGAACAGTAGCTGTTTATTCCGCTTGATAAAATAAAAACAAACAAACAAACAAAAAACAAACAGTTGATGCTGAAGGAAAAAAGGAAATCAAGTGCATGTGCTGTCAAAGGATATGTTTCACTAAACAAGAAAAATATCTAAGTCATAAGAGTGTGCCCTCTTTTAATTCACAAACAGCATCAGAAGATATATCCAAAAATAAAAGTGTGGAAATTATACAAACTGCAGAACTGGAACAAAACAAAACAAATCATGTCTGTTCTCTGCATTTTTTAGCTTGAGTTAAAGTAAAACTAAAGTCTTAAGGACTGAAACCAAATATTGCAAAAAGTAGCTTATGAGTACAAATTCTTTGAAACACACTTGCAAATACACACACATGAGAAATCATCCTTCAATGACAATATCAACTCAATCTTCAAACTGTGTGTTTGTCACCTGGGGTGTTCCAGTACAGAATGCTGATCAAGTGTGACTTGATCAAGTGTGACAGCTGGTGTGTTGACTATTTTTCACATGTCTTGGGATAAATCAGTGGGGACTCCATTTTCTTCATGCAGAAAGACAATTCTTTATCCATAAAGCTCATATTTATAGTTAGTATCAGAAGACACTGTGTTAAACCTAACTGGTCAGCAATACAGTGAAACTCAGTTCATTGGTCAGTAAGGACTATTGTATACATCTATCAATTTTTCTCTTTCTAGATAAGTTTACATTTTTCTTTGTGGTTTCTCATGGGACAAATCTTACTGTTTACACAGGTGCATTTGTTTCTCACCCTCAGAATACATTGTTGTGTTAAACGAACTCTTTCTTAAGATAGCTTTATATGGGAACTTGCAAAACTGCTTCTTAGCTGCAATTAGAGGAAATGACAGGCCAGCTTTGGCAATTTCAGCAGAGCGAGGCCTGATTTCGTAAGGCCTTTCTTTTGTAATTCTTCTACCTGTCTATGACACACATGGCGACTGGATTAGAATTAAATTAACAATTTCATTTTCTGTGAAACTTGAGGCTGTGTTTTGAGTATTTTCCACAGACTAAAAGGTACTAAATCTTGTAAATTATTCACATAGGGCTGAATTACCTCCTCTCCTTCCAGATTTACTTTTACTCACTCATGTGTGCTCTGATGGGCTCAGAGCTAGTATTTAAGAGGTTTTATTCTCCTATCAGTCTTTATGATTATCACACAGGGGAAAGTCCTCATCCTCTTTTCCATTGTCTTGTGGCAAATCCTAAAGTTCCCATTTGTAAAGAGTCTTCAAGAGTTCCTTTCAGATAAGTCTTGCAGATAAGTCTATACAGTTACTCCTGTATACAACTTACTCAAGACATGTTGATACATTTTATATCTACTAGAAATAGACAAAAATACCACTGCTCAGGGATCTTCCTTGAGGTACACGTCTTTAAAACTGGAGTATAGCCCAGACCCCTAGAGCAATGTCGGAGCAACACAGCCCAAATCTTGAAAGACATGCAATGAAAGATAAGCAACTCTGGGAGTAGTCACACAGAAAGGGAAATGTGATATACTTTAATATTGCAAGTATTATACATTTGTTGTGCAGCAATAAATAACATGGCAGAATATGAAAAACAAGTCAAATGCCAGATGGCTGTGGCAACTGCTGCTGATTCAAGGCAAGCCTTTGAAAGATGAAACCATTGGGGAACTATTAAAGAGGCAATCTTCTCTAAACTTCAGTCATCCAGATTTTTAGGAAGATAGTCAACCTATCACAAAACCATCCTTAATAAATGGGAAAACATGGCTGTGCCTCACTGCAAATGTTCTTTGCCCAAAGTAAGTGGAAATGAGGACAAGAAGCAAGGGAAGACAATAGAAACATTTTCTAGGCATGCAGAATGTTGTTGGAAAAGCTAAGCTGAAATTACCAAAGAACATCAAGGGCAAAAAGGCAAACTTCTATCTGCACAAGCAATTCTAAAGAATAAAAAAGAAACATGTCATTAGGAAGCTAAAGGAAGCGTTTGAGTTAGTGACCATGGATGTGTCAAAGTCTGAGATACACTGTGTTGATTTCCTTGGCCTTCATGGAAACAATATCCCATGTCTACTTTGCCAGAGGCCAGGGCAGAAACTACTATTAGCACTGGATAAATACTAATTGTGAAGTAAGTTTAGCTATTGTGGTCAAAGACAATAAAAAATGTCTCTTTAAATAAATTCACAGTAAAAGGGAAGTCAAGGAGTGTCTCCACCCCTTATTTGGTGGTGTTGGGAAACAGTGATAAGGGAGTAGGAAAAGGCAGAGGACTGAGCGCCTTCTTTTCCTCAGTGTTTCAGGGTAAGAGCAACTGTTCTCAAGATACTCAGCTCAGAGAGCTGGAAGACAGAGATGGGGAGCAGAATGGTCAGTGACCTGTTACACATACAAGCCTATATAGCTGGATGGGATACACCCAAGGGTACTGAGGTTGCTGCCAGAAATGCTTACTGAGCCATTTACAGTCATTTCTCAGTGCCCCTGACTTCCTGGGAAGGCTGGAGATTAGCCAATGTGATATCTGTGAGAAGGACCACAAAGAGTATCCAGGGAACTGAAGGCCTGCCTCCAGTCCTGCAGAAGGTCATGGAACTGTCATTAAGCGGTAATCGGGTCCAGCCACCTTGACTCTGTGAAAAGCAGGTCCTAATTGACCTACCCAATCTCCTACTATGCCAGAGTGACCACTTGATAGATGAGAGAAGCACTGTAGATGTCATCTACCTGGACTTTAGTAAAATATTTGAGGTTATCTCCCAGACATGTCAGCATTCTTATGGAAGAACTGGCTGCTGGTGGCTTGGACAAATGTACTTTGTCTTGGTAAAAGAAATCTGGATGGCTGGGCCCGAAGAGGGGTGGTGAATGTAGTGGCATCCAGCAGACAACTGGTCACCACCTGTGGTGTCCCTCAGGGCTCAGTATTGGGGCCAGTTCTGTTTAACATCTTTATCAGTGATTGGATCAGGGACCTGAATGCACCCTCAGTCAGTTCACAGACAACACCATGTTGGGTTGGAACACTGATCTGCTGGAGGGCAGGAAGGCTCTGCAGAGGGATCTGGACAGCTTGGATCAGGGGGCTGAGCCCAGTGGTGTGAGGTTCAACAAGGCCCAGTGCTGGGCCCTGCCCTTGGCTCACAACAACCCCAGGCAGTGCCACAGGCTGGGGCAGAGTGCCTGGAAAGCTGCCCAGGGGAAAGGACCTGGGGGTGCTGTGACAGTGACTGAACATGAGCCAGGCTGTGCCCAGGTGGCCAAGAAGGGCAAGGGCATCCTGGCCTGTAGCAGCAATGGTGTGGCCAGCAGGACCAAGCAAGGAAACATTGCCCTGCATTCAGCACTGGTGAGGCCCGATTCTATTTTCAGTTTTGGACCCTTCATGACAAGAAGGACATTAAAGTGCTGGAGTGAGTCCAGCAAGGGGAAATGAATGTGGTGAAACATCTGGAGCAAAACTGAGGAGCAGCTGAGGGGGCTGGGCCTGTCTAGACTGTAGAGAAGGTTCCAGGGGAACCTCATTTCTCTCTGCAACTACCTGAAAGCAGACTGTAGCCAGGTGGGGGTTGATCTCTCATGCAGTAAGTGAAAGGAAAAGAGGAAATGGCCCCAAGTTGCACCAGGAGAGGTTTACATTGGAAATTAGGAAAAAAAAATTGTCATGAAAAGGATGGTCAGGTGCTGGAACAAGCTGCCAAGGGAAGTGGTGGAATCACCATTTCAAACACTGAAAGTGTTTGAAAACTATGTAGATGTGTTTATTGACCTGGTTTAGTGGTAGATTTGGCAGTATTAGGTTTATGGTTGGACACAGCACTTTTAAGAGTGTTTTCCAAAATAAGCTCTATGAATCTTGAGTAATCCTGACCCCTGCAAGTCCCCAAGACCTGATAGGAAGTATTTAATGATGCCTCATCTGTGAAAGTCTCTGTAAAAATCTCCTGATGGCAGGAAAAAGTATAATCTTGAAGTCATCCTCAAAATGGACAAGAAACAAGATCCAAAGAATGTCAAGCAAGGTCACAGGTGCCAATCACGATAGTGGGGCTGGAGTCCTTGCTCTGCAAGAAGAGATTAAAGGGCTGGGGGTGATCCATCTGGGAGAAGGGATGGCTTCAGAAGCAGATAACTGCAGTCCAGGCACCAAGGGGAGGGTTGCAACTGCACTGTTTTCTAAGGCGTTCAGATGGCTGATGAGACACAACGTTCATAAATATTATCAATTCTTACTGGGTATTGGGAAACAAAATTTAACTGTAAGGATAATTAAGGAGTAGAAAAGATTGCCTAGAGAGGTTGTGCTATCTCAACCTAACCAACTGCCCTGAATTCAGTACTGATCTCTTTCTCGGAGTGGAAATTTGGACTGGAGATTCTCAAGGTCCCTTCCAGCTGGAAGCACTGTGGAAGCCTGTGGAAACTTTGACTGGAGATGAAGACAAGCCCTACTGGTTTCTGAAGCAGGAGTGAAACACATCTCTAGTAGCACTATCTGGTGGAAGAGCCTATGTCTAGCAGTCCCACAATTCTCATCTTTGCCCCATTTGCTTTTCTGTCACCATTTTGTAGGGCTTTCTTCCACCTTCTCCTTATGTTTTGTCTGTCTAAAGGAGATCAAGGTATTACATGTCAGTTACATGTCATAGATGTGAAATAGCAAGTTCATGATGTTGATCAGTGTCAAATTGTTCACAGTGCAATGGCCTGCTTGATTTTTGACACTGAGAGACTTTGAGTAGCTTTAAATGACCATGAATTTAATGCTCTTGAAGCATAAGTAGTTCATCAGTGAGACAAACACTTCAATTCCACTACTGAGATGAATTGTAGGAAGACAAGGATTGACACATGATGAATTAAATCAGTAGCCTGTTTAGACTAATTTCTTCCCTTTGAGAGCAGGAAGTAATATATGCTTTAGAGGAGGCTGGAAAAAGGGTAACCTAAATGAGATTTTTTCCATCTACTGTAGGTGGAGCTCCCACTAAAATAAACAGAATGTGTACATATATGTTTTCCCAATCAAGTCTCACTTCACCATGGAGTTAAAGGTCATAAGTGCAGTGCCCTTCATTAGATCTCACTACATGTAGAACATTTCATGCTGATCTTTATAATGGTGTTCATAAGAAGTTGAATTCACATGTCTAAAGGAATAAGAGAACCTTCAAATAAGATATGAGCTTTCTAGTCCTGCCAGCCTCAGCAGAATGTGTGTGATCCCAGTTCTTCTAAAGACTTGTCCACCACTATTAACATATTGAAAAAAGAAATAGAGAAACCTATAGTTAGCAACCCAAATTAAATATTATTTTTATGTCTCCAATATTTGAGATTACTTGTATTTACCAGTACCTGTAAACTCTCTGCTTTTGAATATGTGTAGATATATTTCCATTTTTTTCTTACCTTAATACCTAATCAGTCAACTATAGAATACCAGTTGGAACACTCATCCAGATGTAGATGGGTGATCTGTTTTAACCAGCTTTTATTCTGTTTTTGTTGTCTCTTTTCTTTTCTTCCCTTTGTTTACAGTATAGTAGCTAAGGTAAAGTACAGCAAAATCCTTAGTTAATTTATAATTCTTTCTTTTGCAAGTTTATTCTGGTAAATAACTACTCCATTGTATACGATTCCTTAATTTTTCATATCTGCAATTGCCTGCACCCCCACTCCCCATCTCCCTTTGTAAAACTTTTCCAGTGTAAATGACGGTGACTGCAAAACACTCTTGTTTGAAGATGGAAAATGATGGACTTTGCATTAAGAGTCTTCATCTTTATCAGCTTTATGCAGACTTTTAGAATTCATTTCTAAAGTTTTAAAAAACAGGGGAAAAAAAGGAAGGAAAAATTTTCATTGTGCATTTAAGTGAAATCTTTAAACCCCTTTGCATTATTTTATCACATCAGACTTGTCAAGTCACACTCATTTGAATGAGTGAGATTTGAAAACTTCTGAGTGTTATATTACATTTTCCATTGATATATGCCGTGAATCTTTACGGCTGCATGAAAATGAAGCCAAAAGCAAAAGGAGACAGCTCACTTCAAATGAGTGAGACTGGATAGGTCTGTCATATGTTATTTCAGGTGCTCAGAGGATAGCAATTCTAAGTAGAGATGGGTGATGGGGTTGACAGGTTTGCATGGATTTAGATAAAGAAGGGAAACTTAATCACAGAGACAGAAACAAAAGGCAATGAGTCCAATAGAAGACTTATATCTTTTGAAAACTAAATTGAGTCTGGTCCTGTACTCAAAAGAGTTGAAATGTCAGAGCTGAGGGTCCTTCTGGAGGTGCCCTTTGCACTCCTGCAGTGACAGAACTCTTTGTAGGAGAAAGCTGGCATCACTTGCTCTGCTGGTCATTCTTTTTGGCTGGAACTGTGACCCCATAGCCATGTCCTCCCCAGTGCATTAAATGCTGTCACAGATTCATGGCAAAGACACCTTGCACATATTGCTTACAAATTTGTTCAAAAGCCAACCACATGTTGGACCCTATTCCTAATTTTCAAGAATAGTTTTCCTCTGGTTTTGCTTTTGATTTTGTAGAAATTGACTTTATATTCTGATATCTTGATTTTAAAGTGGTGAAAGTCTTCTACAAGTTTGTCAGAGACTTTCCAATGGAGATTTGATTTTCTGTGCAGCTGAGGAGAGGAAATCTGGTACAAGACACCTTTCAGATCAGCACTGTGCAAGGGAGTGCTTGCAAGTTGATTTTGTTCTAGCGGAGGGAAAAACACTTCAAAGAGCTCGTCACCAAGTACACGGGGTGTTTAGCAATGCACAGTTCGAGCAAAGAGGCTAATATAAAAGATGTCAAAGGGAAGCGCTTGCATTTAATCGGTTGCTCCCACAGTGGTATTGCCCAAGGGCCAGCTGCATCCAGGGGGCGCCGGGACGAGCTCCCAGAGGATCCCTCCAGAATCGCCCAGCGGCAGCACCGCCTTGCCGGCAGCAGAGGGAGACGTCGGCATGCCTTTCGGGGGAGCTTGTCTGGCTGGGGTTTGCGCTTCATTAATCTAGTGCTTGAAACCAAACCGGCGCTTAAAGTGCGCTGCTGATAATACGTAAGGGTAGACATGCAATGTGGAGAATTTCCACTGAACTTGCTACACAACCACAGACTTTGAGTACTTTTGTGGGATGTTTTTGGATAGTCAGGACTACAGAGATACAGCAAAATATTCTTGGGAAAGAGTTCCCTGAGGCATTAGTCCAGCTTTTCTGAGACTGAAAACAAATCAAATATGACTATTTGTAGGAAAGCAAAATCAGACTTAAAATGTGTGTTTGTTTGTTTGTTTGTTTGGATATATGATCCATTGTGATAGTTTTAAAGGAGAAGAGGTATGGAGATAAGGATTTTTGAGTAATATTAGCATACACTGGATAAACATATGAGCATACTTTGATGCCATGGTCGTGGTGAGATCAAACTTGATCAGTTTTATCTTGGAAGGCAGCAATAATAATAATAAAAAAAAATTAAAAAAAAAAAATCAGTTCAACATAGCCAAAGGGCCACAGAAAGTATGTCAAATTTGTATCAGACAAGAATTTTCTGTTCGGAAAGCATATCTACTAACTTGGGACGTTGCAACTAGAGCAAGTATTAACTCTTGTCTTTCAAGAGTCAAGTGGCTGTTAGATTTGTTTTTAGACACCAGGTAGAAGGAGAAATACAGAATTGACTCCATTTTGACTGAAGACAGTTTTCAGCAGGGAGTGCTCCACTGAATTGATAGTGAAAGTGTGTGAGAAGGGTGAGGTGCTTCTCTGCTGTTCCAAAGGAGGAGAAATGTCTCCTGCTGATAGCTCCACTTCCCCTGTGACTCTGCAGATTTGCTTACCACTCCATTCAGCTCAGTTACTAGAAAACATTGACAAAAACTGGGAAGAAAGAAATTTGACAGTTTTGTCTGGAAATCCTTTTGCTTGTAGAGTTGAAACTGATTTTGAAGGCACATTCCTTATTTTGGGGTTGATTGTACTGACCACTTTTAGCTTCTTGGATTTCCTTTAAGTATAAAAGAATGAAAAAGGTGAGATATTTCTTCCTACTGATTTTTTTTCAGAGTAAAAGGATAAAATTAGCTAAAGATACTTACAGAAGTATCACCATGCACTGATGCAATTGGAACATATTATTGAACATCCTTGGGGTGAGCTCCTTGGGGAGGTGATATTTCAAGACAAATAAATTATAACCAAAACTTACAGTTTTGTCACCTACACTGAAGCACAAAGCTGGCTTCATTCCAATTATGCCTGCCACTTCAAGTGGGTAGGACAGGCAGCACAGTGCAGTCTCATAGCCCAGGCTCCCTCTGCAGGTGGTACACCACTGGGGGCAGCTACCAGTCAGAGTGTCAATGGGTGCTGCAGGCAAAAATCTAACAAAAGTATAAGCATAGCTGGAATGGCAGGCAAAATCCCCTCCCTCCATTCCCTGTCCCATCTTGTGCTAATAGTTGTTTTTAGAAAATGATGTTTGTTGAACTTTTGAAGCACAAGAACTGTGCTTTTTCCACATTCTGGTATTTCACTGATAATTACAGCTGATCTAATTTTGTTTCCATTTTGTCAATGCAAAACCACAGCAGCTTGTCCAAAATCCACAGAGCTTCTCCAAACTTGATTGTGATGCAAGAAAAAGCTATGGTAGGCCCTGAAAGTCTACCAGGCAAGAAAACCATTGATTTCTACTCTGCCATACTATGAAGTTCAGGGGCAGCCTCCTATACAAAAGTATGAGGGAATTAATGTGAAGTGACACATAAACTAATGTCTAAGAGAAATATGAGGGATAGAACTTGCAGATTTTTAAAATAGTATCTAAAATGTAGAACCACTGAGAGAAAAGAATAGTCTTGTAATGAGAAAATTTCCTGGATCAAATTTTTAAGTGGAAAATTGTAATCAGAAGACATTGGGGCAAACGTAGCGTTACATATAGCATTCATTTTAATGATAGTTTTTATTTTTTCTTTTTGAGTAATAATATAAAGTCAAATTTAAATTGTAAATAGTATCCAAATACTACTAGTTTCCTGGCTCAAAATCTTCAGCACATATGGCAGAAGCATAAGCTTGTGCCAGTCTGCCTACTTTGGGTAATTTTGCATGCAAATAATTTAGTCCTTATACTGAGGTGCTAGAATGTGTTTAGTACACTTGAAAATATTTGCATTGCAAAAGAAGAGCTAATCTCCTGAGAAAAATCAAATGGATATTTTATATTAAGGGACTGGTTTGGACATTGTGTGACACTGTTATGTGGAAAATTGTGTTTACAGTACAGCTAGAATTTTAAATGACCTTCAAGAGAGAAGGACTGGCTACTGCTTTGCCAAATTTGAAAGTTACTGGAACAGTCTCTACTTGTCATTCACCACAATGCCCCTTTTCTCCTCCTGAATCTTTTCTCTAACCATTTCATCACTTTGATGAAAGTTTAAACAAGTTTAGCAGTGATTGAAATGTTTAATAAATACTCAAGTGGTTGGAGAAAAGAAGCAACACTTATTAACAGCATGAATAATTAGCCCACCTGAGCCTGTTCTAGCTTCTGTAAATGTGTGTTTCATACTGGACATATTTAGAGGCTCAACTGGCCAATTCATGCTTCCCATCCAAAGCAATGGAAATATATGCATTCCCATACCAGAAAGTTGATATTCAGATGTATATTTCAACCATTGCTTGACAGACACACACCTTTTTTATACTTAAATTCATCTGTGACAATATTATTCTTCGAAACAGGATGTGACAGCTGAGTGTAACATCTAATACGGTGCAGGTTCATCTACTTAGTCTATGGTTTTTGTAGTCTGTCCGTGTTATATGTGGCTGGCTGTCATGACACGACACAGGACCAGCATGTTGCAGTTCAGTGCAATTTGTTAAATTCAGCTGGTACTTGGAGGACTCTGTGGCAGTGGTGATGCTAGAATAGGTGGTGACTTGATACTCGATGCTTTCTCTGAAAACAGTCTCTCAGGACACTGGAAACAGGTCTGGATTCCGAAATATTTTAAGTCCCACCACGTGTATACTCTTTGTAAAGATGTAATTGAAAAGGTTTCCTTTCTGAAAGTATAGCTGTAAGTTCAGCCACACATTTCTATACAGAAATTTTCAGCACAATGTGTACATGAATACATTTTCATTAATACATTTGCATAAGGTTTTTGTGAGGGAGTTAATTTTTTGAATTAACTATGGTTTATATAATTACATTATTCGTGTAATGCTATTGTGTTTAGAGAAAAGCTGATGAATTTACAAGTAGGCTCTTTTTTTTTTTCCCCTTCATTCTTTTAGTCTGAGCAAAGATTTTATTGACCTGTTTGCTGATCCACATGCAAATACAGCTGTCTCTGCTGCAGGCAAAGCTCTTCTGGGTCCTAATTATGTACAGCCTCACACAGGAGTCATAAACACTCAAGAAGAAAGGTGTAAGCACCTTGGGAAATTCCTGAAGAGGTAGCCCTTGATACGGCTGATAGCCTCAGAAAGAGCAGGGGAGTGAGGGATGGTGCAGTAGTCAGTGTAGCAAGGTGAAGGACTTCAAGGTCTCTTGCAATGGATCTATAAGCAGTAGAATTTGTTTGTGTTAACCAAAGCTTTCCTGTATACCTTATTTTTTTTTCTGATGACATATTGACCAGGCAGATGATTTGTTAAATCTTAACAATTTTATAATGTCTATTGTAAATGTCTGTCGAACTCCAGGTGAAGTATTTTTCAATTTAGTCCCATGAGGGTCTGTTGACTTTTAATGTGAGTGAAAATAATTTAATCTGAACTCAAAAGCTGTGTAGATGCACTCTGTACTGTGAATGGAGACTTTATTTAATTTGAATTAGCAAATATGTTTAGTGTTTGCTTAATAGCTGTAATGTCTGATAAAACAATTTTTAGGCTTTTTTAATTCAGAGATTTCCATTATCTTTATAAGCAAGCAAGTTTTCTTGTTCTTTGTCATTGACAACCCAGACTAAGTCACCATTCATAGTAATATAATTACCATGTAATCCTTCAAAAATCCATTCAATTATTCTATTAAATACCTCAGGTACAAAACTAATATCAAGTTGCAATTTATGGGTCTTCTAACCTTCAAATTCTATATTTGAGGTGTTCTAGCTTTTTTTTTTTTTTAATTTGACCAGTCAAAAGGCAAACATTACATTCAAATTTCAAATATAGTTATTTATGACACACGGACTTTTGTCTCCCAAGTTTTTCACTGAATAATGCTTAGATCTTTGTTTTGATACCATTTCTGGGAAGGTGTCATGCTTGCCAAATGCTGGTGAGGCACACAGTTTGGAGGGAAAAAACTCTCTAGTCATTTTTGGCTGTGTTTTGTTAAGGCTTAAAAGCACTCTTCTCTATGAATACGGGCATGCTCAGAGGCCTTTTGCCATGAATTTGTATATTAATGTGAATTATTTGGCAAGAACCCTGTAATGCTGTGAGAATATCCTGTTGCTACTTCATCCTCAGAGCTATTCTTACAGGTGCAGTACTATCACTGAAATAGCTGCTGTCTCACTTCATTACTTTTAATGTTCATTTCTGTTAATGTGTTACTATTTGTTGGTGACCAGCACATGCCACGTGCTGGTATGGTAGAAGAAGCCACAAGGCAATTTCAGGGCTCCTTGTCTTCAGGAAGGTTTTGGAGCCATGATCAATTTCTAGATATCAACAAAGGAATTCATTACCAGTGATTCAGTTCAAGGTGTTGATAATCTTTTGTCTCTGATTTTCATGTTAGAGGATAAAAGCTGAATTTTACATCAGCCAGGAAGCATCCTCTTCTCAATATTACTAGCACAGTTAACTATATACTTTGTAGCGCTATTAAGCTATCAGTAAGTCTCTGAATAATATCAACAAAGAGCTGCCAGAAATAAAATAACAGTGACAGCAATGAAAGCAATTCAGTCTTAGATCTATGTGTCAGGCTGACTGCAGACTCAGGCCCCTGATCCACTCACATTCCAATAACTAACCTTTCAGCCATAAGGCAAGTACTTAATATTTATGATGAAAACTGAGATTCTCAACTACAATTATTCCAAAAGTTAAAAAAAGAAAGCATCCATTTGAGCAGCTCTGTTATATTACTTGTATGAGCGCATCTGCTAGCATAGATACTTCCATAAAAACATTACCTCATCATTATTATATTCAGTTCCACATTAATATGATACCTGTCTGTACAGCAAGGTGCCAAACCAGCTACAGAGACAGTTTGAAGAGAAGCAATAGTTGCTGATTTGTGAGCATCAAAATGCTCTCTCTGATTTGCAGGGGACCAGCTGGTTAGAATCTGAATGGAACCAAATAATGTGCACTTTGGTGCACACCATCAGATGTGCTGCTATCTGTCCTTCCATTATGTCGAGTCAAGGGAAGCATGGTTGATCTGGGATCTCTTCCTTGTCTCGCATTATCCTTTTCTGTTGCTGTAACTTCACTTCCCAAAAATATCCCCTCTATGAAATGAACAGGCCTACAACCTGTTTTGCAGTGGACTGTGAGACTTTCTTAGTTACATTTGTAAAACCTAGAAGATCAAAACCCAGCAACAACAGCAAAACAATCCCAGACTTCTCCAAGGGAAATCAAAAGGTTCTGATCCAAGCCCTCTGCTCCAGCTGATTAGCTCTGATTTTCCACCACAACCCTTTGTTTGGCTTTAGTTCTTCCTGCTGTCAGAAGCAAAACTCCAGAGGTGTGCAGGCAGCTGGAACAGCCCACTTGGGAAAGAAAAGAAGAAATGGGGCCAGCTGAATCTTCATCCTAAATGTTTGCTCACGTACAGTCACATAGAGGTTTTACAAAGCCTTTCTGCTTTGAAATATATTATGATCCATCAGAATATGACAGGAGAAAAAATACAGTAACATTAAAAACAAAGGTAAAAAGAGGTAATAGTTGTGAATGGTGAGTATGAGAAGGGTGGTGGAACGAAGAAAGACCATGAATGAATGCTTGCTGAATGCAAGCACTTGGTCTTCTCTACATGACATTCCCTATTCCCAGCTATTGCTACCTCTTTTAGAAGGGAATATGCCTCTCAAAATTAAAATGAGGTAGAGAGCTGCATGAAGCAGCAGGCAATGTGAAGTCTCCATTTTAGTAAGTCACACTTTAGTCCACTGTGCCTACACATTTCTCATCTTAAATAAGCAATACCAGATGGTATTGTAATGATTCCCATTCTTAAGTAATGCACTGCTGCTTTGGGGAAGGTGCTGTCTGAAAGACCAGCATCCTCTAAGCCAGGCCAGTGAAAAACACTGCTTGCATTCTGCTGTGTTTTGCAGTATTTTATTTGTACAGAGTCTGCTGTAATTCACAACTGCCTGGTGTGGGCCTCTGTTTCAACAGATAGGGAGTCACAGGTACTGTGTATGTGCCAACAGGAACTTATTAAAAACAAAGAACAATAAGGAGTATCTGGCTTAGTATTTTTCTAAAACTCCTGTCTGCTAGCAAATAATTTCTTTTGAAAAAACAGAAATGAGGCTTCTGTCTCCTGGGGCATGCTAGCACATCAATCAATCCATTAGATATGTAAATAAAGCAATAACTGAAGAATAAATTATTTCTAAAACCCAGCAATAACATCTTCAAAGATATATGTTACCAGAATGAAATTACTCATGAACGATTTGATGGCTACATTATATCTTCAAACATGGAGAGGAAAAAGGAAAAGAACAGCAGGGCCAACTGTAAAACTTTCATGTATCTCTGATCCTTCAAATCTTTCCTTTACTCCTTCTCACGCAAAAACAAAAACAAAAACAAAACCCAAAAAACAAACAAACAAACAANCTCTCAATATATTAAAACAAACAAATAACCCCCCCCCCAAAAAAAAAAAACCAAAAAAAGAAAAAAAAAAAAAAAGGGAAGAAGAAAAATAATCCTGCAGCACATTTTCTCTAGCACAGAGTGTGGACAAAATAGCTGCCTTCACAGATGACAGCACCATTAACTCCCTGTACTTGCTTGACTAACCCAAAAGCACATGAGTCCCTGGAAGGCACAACACACAGCTCAACAAGTTAAGTGCTCAGCTCTCCTGGTGCTGAAGCATTGTCTCCTCAACATCAGACACAATAGGTATATGAAACCAGGCCTTCTGAATGAGTCTTCCCTTATGCTGGGGAAAAAAAAAAAAAAAAAAACCAAAGAAATATTACATTTGCTAGTAGGGAAGTGCACAGCAATTCTTTCTAAGGAGGGAAGTCAATTTAGAGGTGAAGCTTTTTGTTTCCATGTATTAATCATTGACAACTTCAGTAGGTATATTTTTTATGCTGAAAGTCCTGAATGAATCTTTTCCCCTAATTATTACTGTTATGATTATGATTAGTTGCTGTTAATCTTGTAGCATTTCAGCTTTTAAACTGAATTGTTCATCCCTGCTCCCATTGAAGAGATCACATAGTTGAGCCTGCATTCCCAGTAAGATGGGATAGTTTTAAGAATGGCAATAATGTACTTAAACAGAAAGTGATTGCCAGTTGCAAAACAATGTGTTGAACAGAAGCCTAAAACTGAGGTTTTCATTCCTGTTACATTATTCTGGAGCCAAGACTTCTGTGAATTGGACCCTAAATTCTTTTAGTATAGCTTAAATACTCACTAATTTAACACCATTTAAATTGGCAATAAAAACACCCCCAACTGTGTTGAGCTGTCATCCTATTTATGCAAAATAGCTTCAAATCTTAATGCTAACTATGCTAAGTAATGCCACTGGGATGAAATTGATAGTAAATGTGCACAGCTTATTTTACTTTTGAATATACTATGAGGCTGTCTAGCCAAGTTTTTTTAATTACTAGTACTACTTTAACATCACATAGTTATTTCCCTAGTATAAACACTGGAGGGGAAAGTGTTATTCCTGCAACAACTTTGAAGCAAGTAGTCTTTGTGGTTAACCATTTCCAATTCATTCTGTGCTCTGCCAAGATTTAAACAGTGCCTCTTTACCGCCTTGTAGTTATGTACCTTCCTTTTCAAATTGCCAAAGGAGTGTGTTCCTGTATAATTGCTTTTTTTACAGTCTGACTTGCACGTTAACCACAATCACCTAATGTTAAGGATGAGGTGGCATTCAGTGGATAAAGAGAAGAGCTACAAGAACTCCTATACCTATCCCAGAAAATCAGTCAGTGAAGCATTTAATGGAAATTCTGACATCTGAGTCAATATATAGCTGTGAACCTTAATAATGAAACATACCTTGAATTTTCAAAGTGGCTGGAAGTATTCCAGAGGAAAGGTAAATACTCTTTTAAAAGCAACAATCCACACTTGGCAGTGTACTGCAATGTGAGTTTTAGGTTCCTTGCTTATTTAAATACTTCACTGACCCATTTTGCATAAAGGAGCATAGATTTTGATGCTCTATCTAGCCAAAAAGCATCTCTTCAGTGTCTCTGGCTAACATATGATTATTCTGCATTTTCCAGAGAGTGGGATGTTGCTCACTGAAGTCACTACTGGGAGCTGAAAAATGCACTATATTGTTACATTCTACACCTAGAGGCAGCAGTCTCATTTTGTCAAGATCCCCATAAAAGAAGGGAAGCAATGAATGGGATGACTTAAAAAACTAAATTACGGGCATCAGTGACCAGAACTTCCCCTGTTCTGCTATAGCATATTATAGATACTTCTTGATATTCAGAAAGAATAACGGAAAATCCTGAGTTGGATGGGATCCACAAGGATCATCAAAGTCCAGCTCCTGGCCTTAGTCAGGACAGACCCAGGAGTCACACCATGTGCCTGAGAGCACTGTCCAAATGCTCCTTGAGCTCTGTCAGGCTGCTGCTGTCACCACTGCTCTGAGCTGTTCCAGTGCCCAACCACCCTCTGGGTGAAGAAACTTTTCCTAATACCCAACTTAAACCTCCTCTGACACAGCTTCATGCCGTTACTTTGAGTCTTGTCCATGGAACACAAGAAGTTGTTAGAACCCTGTGAGTTCTCAAACACAGAGATGCAGAGTGATGGGCGAAGAAAGAAAATAACCGATTTTTTAAATTTCATATCAAATACTCTCCTTTTATGTTTTCCTGTCTTCCTCTTCTTTTCTCTAGTTGAGTAGTCAAACCTTGACCTTTCCCCAGGATGAAGTCAGGTGCAATTTCTAATGTATAGATAGCGATAATTTTCTTAATTCTTAACCAGAAAACTAGTTCCTTTTTTTTCCCCTTTTTTCCTTTAAGATATGTGGAAATCTTCCTGTGAGTTCAAGGGCAGTGAATAACAGGAGATTCCCCATATTCCTTTTTCATCCAAACAATTTCTGCAGTTTTGAGTAATACCACAAGCATAGACAAGGAGATCAAAATCAGAATTTTGAATAGATGTAGGAATTGTACAGCCATGGTTATAAAACCACCACAATATCTTTAGGACCACAAGCAGAATATCTACTTTAAGGACACTATCAAGAGATGTTTATTCATCTAATTCTTAAAATGTAGCATATTTTTATATATACCCTATCTGATCTATCTCTTCCTATTTAAGAAAGCTTTTACTGATAATCCATCCAATTTTCAACCCACTCTCATTCAACTCCCTGTCCTCTACCCCTTCCCCCCTGTTAGCCACAGAAGGCAACTGATGACAGCCTTTTTTGTAAAACCATTTATGTACTAAAATATTGTCATTGTGTGTCAGCCTCTTCTGAGGTTTCCAAACTGTATTGAATACATTTTTGAACTCTTTTCCTTGCCTTTCATTCTAGTCATCTTTCTTTGGACAATGACCATATCTTCTTTTCTGTTCAACAGATTCAAGTTTCACATAACCACTACTTTTATTTAACTTCACAATGCTTATTTTATACCAAAATTGCATACTGGAATCAAAAAAAGTTAATTATTTCAGCATGATCTCTGATAATAACAAAAACTATTGCTTGGGTCGGTTTTTCTTTTGGTATTAACATGAACAGCCCAGCATTTAGAATAAGAGCATAGACATTTAAGGGATTTTAAAATATTTGCCAGAGATTTTCATATGGTAAAATTAAACAAATTTAATCCTAAATTTAAAATGGACCAATAGGTAAAATATTGGTTACTGGAGATAATTTAGACACCTGCAACAGTAGAATTTTAGTAAAGTAATACCTGGACACCACTACTTTGAAATTAATTTCAAACCCCATTTTCTAGAGGCAAGAAATATTTTTGAAAATGCTACTCCAGAGAAGAGCGGGTTGAATAAGGTTCAGCTACCAATTTTTTCCTTCCAAGAATGCTTTATGTTTGTTTATCCAAATGCTAGCATGATTCTTTGTGTCAAGTCTGTCACAATCAGAAGGACCATGTTATAACTTACAAGATGTATTAACACTTCACAATAACTGCAGTGAAAATGTTCAGCCAAAGGCTGTCATAACTGAGCCACGTTTGTGCTCCAGCTCCTCTTGCCAAGTGAGGATGACCTAATCTGCCTTTGCTTAGTTTAGCTTCCCATTTCAGACTTCCCAGAATTTATGCAGAAGAAAAGTTCCTAATAAGAAGCTGCACTTATGTGCTGTCATGAAGTCTTATAAAAACATGGTTCCCGAAAAAGGGCAAATGTGTTATTTTGTTGTAGTCCACAGATGCGGGTGCATTTGTGGTGCTATGCCTGCAGGAATACCTACTCAAAATATATCACAGTAGTGTTTGTCATGACCAAATATATTATATTTTTGCAGTGCCTGATGTGTCAGCTCAGTGTCATGATTGAACAACCATAGGTCCAATGACTGCATATGTGGATGCATAGGTCCTGCAGTGAATATACAGTACAACCATACAGTACAGTTTATCCTATTGATTTCTCCTGTATGGAGCATTACACTGTTTTTTTAGCGGAAGTTCTTCTAATTTCCAGCTACGTTTTCATTTTTTTTGTCACTCCCAATTCAAACTGCTACATCTAAGAAATTGTTTCATTTTAAGGATGGAGTGTTTCTATAGAGATCTTGAGAACACAGATCATGCTTCTTGCTCCAATTATCCAATTTCTTTGTGATAAAGGAAAACTTAGTGCTTTGGTGCAATACAGTCCCAAAACTGCCATTCAGGTGTGTGTGCTATTTTAAAAACATTTAATAATACACAACAATAAACCTTTACTGGCATGGAAGCAAGCCTTGCAACAACCATGAGACAGTAAGTTTTCTTCTTCATACCCACACCCTGTTAAGGGAAAATTACTTCAGTACTTGTCTTATAATTGCTGCATTTAATGTTGTTTACATTGGAATGCTTTCTGACTGATTTCTTAAACTACTAACTTTTTTTTATATGGAAGAGCATATATTACTCTGTTGCTGAATAAAGTTCAATTTATAGTGACCTATTTGCAGTTACAAATAGAGGTCAGTACAGCCTGATCTAGATTTATCTCCTGCCAAATTCCTGCCTCTGAAATATTCTATATGGATAACATAAAGTTACTTTCTTTACCATTCTGGCCTTTCTGTCTGTAGTAGACACGCATGTGCCTGCCCACAAGAGAGTAAAAATGCAATATATTCTGTTTCAGGTGAACAAATACATATTAACTGGATAAATAATTCCTTGTCTAATAGCTCTGACAAACCCTTCACTCTGGCAATGTAAAATCAAGTACTTGCCCTCAAAACTATTATTTTGTTTATGCCAGTTTGTGAGCACGATAGAACCATAGTTTTTGTCGATAAGTCTGCTACAAAAGTCCCCTAACTTTTGTAAAATCTCAAGAGAGGACTAGAATATCATTCATGTAAAAGAAGCTTTCATCATTTAGATATCTACCACAGTACAAACACATATATTAAAGAACAGTATCTTTATTATCTTTAATAATAATCATTCTTTTATAAAGAACCTTTATAAAACACAGTAAAGCTGAAAAAATCACCATGCTAAGAATTAAAGTGATATAATTTGTTTTATAGCACTCTGTCTAGAAAGTGTAAAAAAGAATTTTGAAAAATTCTCCCTTACTAAACTATGAATGAAATGGGTTTTTTATACCTCTATTGCTGAGAAATCTACAATACAAAACTTCTTTTTTTGGTGTTGAATTTTTTTAGTTACATTTTTTAAAACCATGCTGTCTCCAGAAGATAATTACTACTGAATCAGCAAATGCTACCCAATGGAGAATGGTGACTCTTGGGAAATTATATAGCTCCTCACTTATTTGCAAAACAAAAATTGATTGTTCACTTGACAGAAACTGAGTCTCTAATTTTCTCTTAATTACTTTTATTAAATGGGCAGGTGGGATTTTAATTTCTTTGAAAAGGCTATTATAAATCCTTTTTCACCCAAGACTAACATGAAGAAAAATGTGGTTTTGGGATATCCTTTTGGTATTTGATGCAAATTGATTTATGTTCTTTGTAGCAGGATGAGGGAAGTGGAATGTTCCTTCCTTCCTCAACCATGAACTCAAATTTCTGACATGTCTTTCTCTTTGCATGCGGTCAGTAGGTCAAGATCCTCCCCTTCCACACAGCCCTCATCAGACCCCACCTTTAGCTCTGTGTGTAGGTCTGGGAGCTTGGTGCATGTTAGAGCGGGTCCAGGGAAGGGCATGAAGGTGGTCAGAGGGCTGAAGGAGCTCTGAAAGGGAGACAGGCTGAGAGAGCTGGGGTTGCTCAACCTGGAGAGGGAAAGGCCCTGGGGAGACCTCATTGTGGTCATTAGTGAAAGTGGGCTTATAAAAAAGATGGAGGACAACTTCTTACGGGGTGATAGTGACAGGACAAGGAGGAACAGTTTTAAATTAAAGAGAAATCTAGATTAGATAGCGGGAAGGATTTTTTTTGTTATTTCCTTCCTGGAAATGAAGTATAGTGAGGCACCAGAACTCATTATCTAGAGAAGCAGTGGATGTCCCATGCCTGGAAGTACTCCAGGCCAAGTTGGATGGAGCCCTCAGGAACCTAATCTGGTGGGTGACATCCCTAATCATGTCAGGGGGATTGGAACTAGATGATCTTTAAGGTCCTTTCCAATCCAAGCCATTCTATTATTCTGTGTTTGGTTAATATATGTACTCCACTGTTATTAAGAAGATGTCACACATATTGAAACCACTGTAAACATAAGTATGATCTCTACCTTGAAAAGTATTGCTTACTTCTCTAAATGACTCTGCTGTAGAGCCACAGTATTTAAGAGAGATTACAACAGGCACAATATGCTCTAAAAAGGACAAATTGAAAAGAACTGTAATTTTCCCAGTGGACTGTGATGTCTAAATTCAAGATCTGGGAAGGGGTGTTTTGTTTTGGAAGTCAGTGATTCCCTCATGACTAATTTATTACAATAATGCTCTGTGCTGTAGAGAAGTTGATGTCATACTATTGTACACTGGGATCATCAGGGCACATCACACTGGCTTATACATTTAAGTTGGTTATATCTCTTCAAATTTCATTAATTCAGCAATAAAAATAGTAATAAAAATAATAACAATAAATCTAGAAAGTTTGCATTTTAGAGGGAAAATAGCAGTATGGTATAGGGTGAGTTCACAATTCACATGATAATTTTTATGATGTCATAAATTCACCTATAGTCATCCACAATGGCAACAAGCTTAATATTCAGTAGGGGCTGATCTAGCACTCTTCAAAGGAAAACATTAAAAAAAAAAAAAAGAAATACATGTTTTCTATATATTTCTCAATAGACCTTTCTATCCTTTGGAGGGACCTGAGAAACATAAATTAATTTCTGTGGCAATAAATCTACTAATCAAGCATAATCTTAATAGTCCAACTATTCTCCTTTGCCTTGTAAGAAAGCCAAAAATTCTTCCCAGCCCATCCCTGAGTTTGGACTCAGGACAATGTGGCAAGTTGAAGGTGAATTAAATAACTAGGTCCTTTTTGGAGCTGTACTAGGAGAATTGATTCTGTCATGCAATGCAGCTTCTGCAAATATGTGCCTCTGCTATGAATCATACCACACATACTTCCTGAGACACAGAGAGAGAGAGACCATGCAGTATTTTACCAAAGTCATGAAACTTGCATAATTTTTAAAAGTGCATAAGAGCCTTAAGATGAATACAAACTGTAAGTACTGTAAATTCAGTCCTGATGTAGATGAATTTAAGGCCTCTTCTATCAAGGTCAACTTAGAAGATTCAAACCAGTTTTTGTAAAAGTTTACATTAAATGAGCTTTATAAGTCTTTATAATCTTTCTGAAGAACTTGACAAATTACATCTTGAAAAAAATTGTTGAATTTTGAAATAGGAGTAATTATGTAGTTTCATTGTCACTGAGTACAGTCCAAGGGTGGATATTTAAGCAGTCATGCTGATTTCAGTTTTTTTCTCCATTTTATTTCTGACAATCCACTCCTGATTTTATATTTGTTTCCAAACTTCTCTAGTTTGAAAAAGGTGTAGAGGACAACATGGGCTTCATTGCCATCACCTTGCGATAATCTCCATTATTACTATAAACACTCTGTAGCTTTCCAAAGTTGACAGTTTTAAAATGTATCAAAATTGATAAAAGCAAACTAAATCCAAATGAAAAACATCCAGATAGCACATACAGAAACTTCATCCCCTGAAGGTTATGAATGGAATTCACTATATTACATTCAGTGAAAACAAGCAACAGAAGACAAAGAGGAAAAAACAGAGTCTGAAATACTAAAAAACACATGTCACCATCATAGACATGACAGAACATTTTCCATTATTTCCATTGCTTAGTGAGGAGCTGCATTCATACCTGTCATACATCCACCATTCCCTGAGATGGGCTAACAGAGATCAGCAAAGATCATATCTTCCCAGGAAAAATGTCATTCCCCTCCCCTCTGCAGCTTTTATACTTTGCTCTGCTGACTCTTGCTCTTTTGACACACATTTGCCTGTGCAGGTCATTCATATCCCTGTATTTGTAACAAAAGCCTTCAGAGTAGAAAGGATTTTCTCAAAGACATCACCAAAAGTAATCACTCAGTAAAAGAAGAGCTATCTGTACTTCCCACATTGTTCTTAGACAGATTGACTTTTAATTCTTTGATCAAAATTCAGCATCAGAGAATATTGTAGAAAGGCTACACATTCAATTCACAAAATTCAATACTCACAAAGTATTTACTGCATTTACACTTTAAAATTACTTAGTAGCTTAATGGGAAGAGTGAAAATGTTCCAAGAGGTGTATCCCAAGATTAATTTCTACCAGCTTTTGTAAATCATGTACTTTTCTGTATTGATTTGTAGAAATTTATGCTGGATGAATCTAGTCTAAGTTTGGTTGTCATCTCATAATGCATTTCACAATTTCAACCTCAGAATATCAGCAGGAAAAAAACCCAAACATTTATTTTAGATGTGAGTGAATAAAAAAAAAAATAATAGTGAACAGAAACAGCATTTCAATGCCATCTCAATCTAGCAATTTTTATTCTCTCCCACATCTCTACTACAACTTCTTTTTCAAGTCACTTTACCCACCCCCTCTTCCTCTGTTAATAAATCAGATGAAACGTACAGGCAAAATTTGGCTTCCATGGTAATCAAATTCTGACCTTGTTTTCAGGATATTTATTCTCCTGTGCCTATGGGTTGGGACTTACAAACAAATAAAAATTGGTTTGTCAAATTCTGGTTTGAGATGTACAAATTCTGGCTATGGAAATGTTAAACGTCTTAGACCTGTTTTTCTCCCCTCTCCTATGGCTTTTCGTGATGGCAGGCCAGATCTTCCTTTCAGGTGCTTCCATGTGGGATGCAGAGGACAGGCCATTATTCCATAGTCCTGCTTTACAATGAGTATTACTCAAAGGTAATTGAAACACCTGGATTCTCTGATGGCACATGAGGTATGTCAGAGATCTACCAGTGCAGGAAATCTCTCCCTTTTTGTTATGCATTTAAGTGAATTTGCAAGTGTATATATTTCTTTCCTTCCTATAGAAGAAAAGAAACTGCAGATAATAAAGTTTTCCCTGTAGAAATCCAGACTTCAGGAGTCATTTTACACCAGTTCTGCATTCCATATGTATTTTGTGAACTCCACTTTCAAACTGGGAAGTTTGAAATTGTATAAATCAAAATTACTATTATCCTGCTCACCAGTCAAGTCAGTCATAACTTCAGGAAATAAGATGTGGAGAGGATATTGCAAAATGATCTCTGTACAGTCAGTGCTATTATTCTCTGACTGGGTGCAGAGTCAGAGCTGAGAAAACTGGGAGGAGAGACAAGGGTTATCCCAAGGTAAACTGAGGATTCAACCAGCTCAGCCAAAATAATCTCGATCACCATCTTTCATTTCAATAATCCACTTGGGTTTCATTCCCATGTTCAACCACCACGAGCACTTCCAGCAGCTGCAGCAAATAAAGGCCATGGGCATGTCAGCTTCCTCCCACAGACACCCAGGGAGGATTGCTCAGGTCTCTTCCCCTGTAGCCAGCAGATAGCCAGGGGTGGGAGGGTCCCTGGCAGACACCAGCTGCAAACAGACACTGTGCCCACCCTGCTGCAGTCAGCCTGCTCATCCCACCCCTTGGCAGAAGAAAGAGCTTAAAGGGCTTCCAGTGCAATCAACAGCCAGAATCCCATGAATCCACTGGGACCAGGCTCAAACAGAAAGCAGATCTTCTGTGCTCAGCATTTACAGGGTACAGAGTTACAGAGCAGTTTGTAAAAACTGTTCATAGTGGGGGGTATGCTGAAATAAAATCCAAGTGGATTTGGATTGCCTTGGGTGGGAGGAGTGGACATTATTTTATATTTTATTTGCCAAGGTAGGGGGTGGCATGCCAAAACCAGGGGAGAATGTAGATCTTCTTCACAGATCCTTAGAATTGAAACAATTTGCATTAATACAGTGGTTAGGTTTCACCAGTTTTTGCTGGAATTTTTCCTAGTCAAGTTGGATTTGTATCTTTCAGCGGGTTTTTTTGGGAGAAAACAACTCAAACAGGCTGTCTTGCCAATTTTGCATCCTCAAATATTTTTAATCTGTGTGTAATAGTGCTTAAATCACCATGGCATTTACAATAAATACTAAAATCTCTTTTTTTCCAAAACTTTAATTGGCACAGATTATTAGCAACGCTATTGTCAAGGCGCCGATTACGAGTTCACCAGCATTAAAGAACAAATCCAGCACTGAGGAATTTTCCTTACTTTCATTACTTTCTTTTAGCATAAACGTACTTAAAAAACAAAAACAAAAACAAAAAAACCCAACAAGTAAATAACCCAAATATCTAATTTTGCGAACATCTGATTATTAGAGTTGATTTGGTTTTACTAAAATTAGACATTATATCAATCCTTATATTTTCTTGCATGTTATGTGTTTTTTCCTGAAGACAGCCCTTCCTTTAAGAAAATACCTACAGATCTTCCCTTTTCCCCAAACTGTTTTACTCTTTTGAGAGATTTTTATTGTTGTATTTCATTGCTATCTAGCGTAAAAGCTCATTAAAATATCATGAAGCTCAGAGAATAATTGGGCAGAAGCATTTGCCAATGAATAACATCTGCAGTAATGTGTATGTGTATTTATATTACAGTAAACTTAATCTCATTCTTTTTTTTTTTTTTTTTNTTTTTTTTTTTTTAATTGTCTGCTTCTAAATTGTTTGTCCCAAGTAAAGCACTAGGCAAATGTATAAACCACACAGGCTACATACAGTACAGTCATTGTCGCTGAGTGCAGAGCCAAAGGTTGAGCCAGAGACCTTTGAGGTGCAGAGCCAGAGACCAAGGTTCATGCCAGGGTAAACTACTCTGTGTTAGATGTCTGCAAAATGCTATTTGCTCTTTTCATTATATTATTATTTTAAACTTATCTGTACTACGATTTGGCTCTTTCTGTGTGTCTGGTTTTGATGCTTACTGTCTGTGCATGTGATGTCCTAAGCCGAATTGCATTTGGAAAACAAGCAGAGACTATCTAACACTGCCCTCTCCCAGTCAGTCTCTTACAATGAAACATAAATGGAGTCCTCTTGCAATGAAAATTTTGTCAGTAATGAAAGACAGTCCAATCCACAAGTATTTGGATAGGCATACTGCATAATTTCTGTTTGATTACTTTTATTTGTGGAATTGGGTTCACTGTAACACAATCATACAAAATGAGAAGGAAAGAGAGCTGTTCTCCTAATAAAAATAAAGAAGGCTTGTAACAGAAGAGAGAGTATTACCACAATTTGTTGCAGAGACAATAGAACTTACAAACCCTTCTGAGTAAAGCATGTTTTCTTAGGTAGCCTATATAACACCGTGTGCAGCCTTTGAAAACTTCAGGTTTAGAAAAAGACAGTATAGAGACATTAAAAAAATGCTTAGAGAATGGGCTGCAATCAGAACTTTTGTGGTGCTGAGGTCTTTTCAGGACTGTGCTCCTCCCTCCCTCCCTAACACCACCCAAGAGCTCAAGCTCTGCTTTTTGCCAAGAATCTGACATACACCTATCCCTCATTTAAAACTGTCAACTGTTCTCATGCTTATAAATAAATAAAATTAATTTCCAAAATAATTTACATCCTGGAAACTGATAACAGATCTTAAAAAGACTCTGTTTGTAGTTTATGCCTTTAATTCTCCCATGTTAATCTTCCTATTATTGAATATATTGTCCTCTGGGAATTCTATTGGAGCTTTCTCTGTTCCCAGTTTTTTTCCTGCGTTCTCTGCCAATTGTTTCTAGATTGAAACCATTTTACTAGACAATTACAAACATATGCATTAAAAATATACATTTTCCTGAATTCACTTATAAAACATATGAAAACCACAGGTAACCTTTAGGAAATTTTGTGTGTTCTCATGCAATATCACTTGAAAAATGTATTGATGAGGGAGCAGCCTTCTCTTAATCTTCTTCTACAGCTTTAGAAGCACTGTGCCTTGCAGCTCTGACCTAAACATTTTGGTATCTTTCTTTCAAACCCAGATCAGACTCTGCATTGCACAACTTTCATCTCATCATCCAGTCTTGTCTAAAATCATCACTACAGTTCTCTGTTTGAATCTCCTCTGGACAGTCACTCACAACCTCAGGTGACTCTATTTCTCTCTCTTATTACTAACATGCCTCTCTCCATATGTGTTTAGAATATTATCCTTTTCATGGTGAAAGAAAGGAATTAGGAGGTTTTCTTTTGCTCCAGATGAAAAAAGTTTGCAGCCAAAATTAAAATTTAAAAAAGTAATAACAGATGAAGAAAACTAGCTCATAGAGCTCAGAACAGAAAGAAAAACCTAATTTGCTTTTTGTGGGCCTTTGAGAATAAGCAGATGAAGGCATCAAATTGTAATTCTGTTCCCTCCTATCTTAATCAACTCCAATTCTTCTAGAGCATCAGACTTGAGTTGGGAACTGGTGAATGAAGGAAAAAAAATTTTCTCTGTAAAGAGAGCTGTCTTTCTTTAGCAAAATCCACTGCCTTAAATTGGCTCAGACAATGTATATTTAATACTAATCTGAAAAAATTAGACCTCTTAATGAATTTTATATTACATCTTTTTAAGTCTGCCAAACTAGTGAAGACATTTTGTGGTGCTTCAAATAACACAAAATTAAATGCAAGAGGCAACAAAGATATCTGGTAATTTATATTGGAGTAATAAAGATTTGAAAAAGAGCAAAGTAAATGAGTTTTCCATTATTTCCTTCTTCTCTGTTTTAAAATATCTAAAGATAGAAAAGAATTCATGTTGCGTAAAAATGAATAGTTATACTTGTAATTTTTTTTCATTTGACATCCTGTACATTTAAAATGTATAATTTTGCCAGACCCTGTGGAAAAGCATGGTTAGATTATTTTCTATGCATCTCATTTTCATAAAAAGGGAAAATTCAATAATTCACCACATTGTCCATAATTTTGAATGGCAAAAATCTACCTCTTATGTGCTAGTCCAGGACCACAAAATGAGAAAACTCCCAAATTAAATTTACAACTGGAATTCAAGACGGGGGGTAGAAAAAGTTTTTGGCTGTCCATCTGATTTTATGGCTTGAAATTTCCTAGTGGGCTGTAACTTCACCTATTGAAGAGAGCTGCATGCTCAAATATTATATGAACATTTTTTCTCAAGCTTTTGGTGTGCAGTCATAGCAAACACATTCTCCTGTAAAGTGTAGCAACTGTTGGGCGCTCTTTGAATCTTAAGACTAAACATTTTGGAGAACTGGGAATCCACTGACTTGATCCCAGAAAAAAGCCATAAGATGGGAAAGGTAAAAGGAAATCAGGAAATGAAGACGCCAATGCTTCATATACTACGAGGAGTAAAAACTTCTTCCCAAGAAGCCCTGAGAGACACAATAGTGGTATTTCATGTTTCTGGATCAAAAATACTGATGTATGTCTTTCCTTTTATTGACATGCTGTTACAGGATGTGAATGTGGCATTGCATGTTTTTGAATATGTTGCTTCATAATAAGTTCTGTTAAATGTAAAGTTAATTCCTTTGTATTACGTTCAGTTCTATGTACCCTGCCCCCTACCTAACTGTATCCCTTTGTTCCCTCTTCCCCCTCGTGTATCCTTCCCGCCTTTTTCNGAAAAGAGAGTCTGTATTTCAGGAGTAATTTCTTAGCCTAAAACTAATTTCTTAGGAAAAAAGGGATGATTTGGGTCAGTTACATGCAGGCAAACATGCCCTGATCATACATCTTTATATATTGTGTCTTCAGATTTGAATCACTTTCAGTCACCAATGTGAGATGCTCTTTCCAGATACAGAAGGTAAAGAAGAATGCTCCTTCCTTAGACTGATCAAAAAGATACATTGAAAAACTATTTCTATGTGAACTAAAACTGGGCACCAGAAAAATAGGTGGCAAGTATTCCAATTATATCAAAGATAATGTATTTACAAACAAAATCCATGCATTTATTTTCCCTCTTTACATACACTTTTTAGATGATGCAGTTGGGATAGAGGTAACTAATGCACACTCCAACTTAAACTGCAGAGAACAATTCTGCTAATTTAATTGCATATGTCATATAAATAGTTAGTGAAAAGCCAGGAAATTCACAGCATCCCTTGCCACTACAAGAAAATTACTGGTAAGATTTTCTCTTTCCCTAATAAATTTCAGTTAAGGCTTGATTGTAATTAGACAACACAAGAGAATTCATTCCTGTCTTGCATGTGGCTGAACTGATCAAAATCTGAGAAGGGAATAAGCTTGAATGAAGGACTACGCAAATATATCTGCAGTCAACTCTGGATTATCCATGGCTACCTCATCTGTACTAGTCTGTGCGTGGTGCCACGTGAGTAATAAGTAGGCATTACTCTTCTCACGAGGTCTACTCTTTCTCTTACTTCTTACTCATTCATCATTGTGGACAGAAAATTTAAATTGCTCTTTATTTTCTATGTCTTTATTTTTTATACTGGCTGTTCCATTTCATACCCATCCATATTCCCCAAGATTACTGAGACAGCTGCTTTTTTCCCAGTTACTTTCATTAGTTTCCCCCTGGTTTAAAGTCTGCTGGCAAACTGTTTCAGCAGTTAGAAGAATCTCATTCTCAGTCCTAGTTACTGTCCAATTTAGTTTTCCTGAAAATTGAAGGGAGCCTTTCACACTAAATAAAAGACAGTGGAGGTCTGAATTTTGTCTGTGCTAGTAAAGGATATTGGTGTATTATAAGCCTTGTTCTCCTCATTCTTTCTAAATCAAGGCTAAATCCACTCAGGTCAAAGAAGGTAGAGAAACACAGGCAAGAGAAACAGGATTGCTGTATATAATTTTTTCCTTCTCAGCATCAGAAACAGTGAGTCAGTTCCCCACTGTTACAAAAAAGATGGTGTGAAAATGAATAACGTTGGTGTGAAGCACAGCACAATCACATCACATCTGCTGAGAAAAACAGAAAAGGGAAAGTGGCAGCCAGCTGCCACTGCCAGACAGATTCATTCCAACGGCTGCACATCTGGATCCTGCAGCTGCCAAACTCATGCTGACTGATTGCTTCCAATCCTCAAGCAATCAGAGGTTAAGTAACAGAAGCAGCACCATCCCAGTGTAATCAGAAAAGATACAGCAGCTATTACTCATTAGTAAAAACTATTTTGTCTGTTTTCTCCACATTCATAAGATGTCTAATAACACATGAGTATCTAAATCTCTAGAACTGGGAATGCTGAAGGATGTTGTTTCAGTGCCCATTTTCTAAAATATCATACATGCCCTTAGAATAGCAACATTATGTGTGATCATGTTTTCTGGTTCAAAGAAAACAGTCCTCATTCTCTGACTGGCATAATTCCATTGTTAGAACTGGTCTGAACAGGTACCCTCTCACTTTTTCTCTCCTTTTGCTCATTTTCTTGTTTCCTAAAAAATATAATAAAACCCCACTTATTTCCAATTAGAAATCAACATTTTCCAACAGAAGCAATTGTTTCACATATAAGCAAAATTTAAAATTAATAAAAAAATAGTAAATGGGATTTTTTTCCCAAAGTTCCATTTAATCAAAAAACCAAAGCAAAATAAACAGAAACATTTTTTTGAAAACTATTCAATTATCAGTATGCTCAGAGTAACTTCTGATTTTTAATGCAATGAAATATGAATCAGATCACTGTACACTTATTCGACAAGTTCAGAGCAGTTAGAGACATATATGAGATTTTTAAGATGTCTCTTTCTTTTCTACATCAGTGCAGTTGCCTATAAAATATACTTTAATCATACCTAGTGACTATAAATATACTTTTAATAAATAGTATGTCTTTCTGTGGTTTAAATATGAACACTGAAATTCTGATTTCTTTTTCTTCCCAACTGGATAAAAATAAAGAAGTGTTTTAAGTGTGACTAAAATACACTCATACCAGTGAATTGTAAGAATCTGAAAGTTCTGTGGAAAGAATCTGAAAGATTATTTGTGGTGCCATTTTCATTGCCTTGAATAATCAGAAGTCTCATCTAGGAGTCAACAAAAAACCACACAAGTACTATGAGGGGGATAAAGGTAATTGTGAATTCTGTCTCTGAATAGCTATCAGTAAATTACAGCTACTAGTCATTCCCAGATTTCATTTGAGGTGTTTAATATTTCTCTGTTATGGTTCAACTGCATGATCCTACTCTAAGGATTACTTTGTTTTATTATGTCTACCATGTCCTTACATATATACTGGATAAAATTGAGCGATTTTTACTGTCATTTACAAATTGTGTACAGTGGGAAGTACACAGAAGCATATGTAAATCTTCAGATGGCAACACTAAATTAGAAGCAGTACAATATATTAGAATCGTAGAATCCTAGAACCTGCTGTGTTGGAAGGGACCTACAAGGATCATTGGGTCCAAATCCCAGCCCTGGAAAGGACAGATCCAAGAATCTCAGGCACACCATGTGCCTTGGGAGCATTGTCCAAATCCTACTTGAACTCAGACAGGCTGGTGCTGTGACCACTTCCCTGTCTTAAGTGTGCTGAGCACACTTCCCTGTGCTCTGTAGTGAATCAGTGTCAAAGCTATGAAAATAATACTAGATACAGAAAGAGAATTTAAGGTTTTAAGTTTAATGCAAGTAGAAATTCAGAAATATTTTCAGGCTGTTTTATTTACTTTTATGGTTTGCTCAGTTCATTTCATTTCATTGGACTGCCTGATTTCCAATATCCAAAAGGATGATTGACCACTTTTATCTTCACCACATGCGCTTGAGATAGGGAAGAGCTATCCTGATTTAAAGACAAAGATGTATAAACTAAGTGAATTGCGTCAGATCAACCCTCATATGTGGCACAAGATGGTATTTTTATGATGTATTCAGAATCTTAGTTCAACAAGTTGACTAGACTGGAAGATCATATTTTAATATTTCAGAGAGTTTTTGCTTGGTTGTTTGGTTGCTAAATTTAGCCACACTCAGATTGTTAATCCATAGCTCTATGAAGAATTAGAGGAGAGAATGAAATCTTATGCTTTTTGTGTCTGAAGGGTTTTTTTAATATTTCTGGTTTAAAATCTCCTATAAATCCTGGGATGTAAAATGCTAATATTTATTGCAGTTTAACTACAGGAGGACTTAGAATAAATGACCATTTCACAAATAGCATAATCAGAAAACTGTGTAGAAGTACCACAAAATACTACACTAAAATGCATGCTGTTTGCTGCTGGACTGCTTGTGTGTTGGATCGAAGAGTCTGAACATGAGATAGGCTATGGCAGCTAAGTCATGCAGGAGCAAGTCATGTGAGGTACTTAATCATAGCTGCTAGGCTGAGATATTCCATAAGGACAGTGTACACAGCAGATTATGTGGACCAGTGCCTTTGCCCATGGCTGGGGGAGAGTTTTTGAATGTTCAAAGATCCTCAAGCAGTCAAGACTATGAAACCAATAGCTAAAGGACCCTCACTTATTTCTAAGCAATGAGTTCTTGTAAAGAAACCTGCAGGACCAAGTATCCCTAAAGAACAGACCAGTATTGTCCAACTTTTTAATTCTCTGTATTTGTACAGTAAGCCAGAGCTATTTTATTAATCATGCCAAAACTATTTGCTTTCTTTATCTCCTACCAGATATCTATTTTCTCCTGTATAAAAGATATGACCCTTTCAAAAGTTAAAGGACTGGAGAAAGTCAATATTGGGATTCCCAGCAGATTTTCAAGGCAATAAAGGATACCCTCTGAGCAAACAGCCACAGTATGATATGAATAGAGGCAGAAATTAATAGAGTCAAAGGCAGTAATGATCAAAATTGCATTAGCTGCTGTAGCCTGACACCAAATACTCTCAGCTACCTTTCCCAAAAATGCAAAAGCTAGCCTCCATGTTTCCGGTCTGTTTCAAAGGCCACCTGCTTGATGCATCTGATTAACAGCTCTTCTTCCCTCTATCAGTTTTATTTCCTTCTACTTCTTCCTTCTGGTATTTGTTAGTGTCTGTGTTCCTTTTTGCTTCAGAACAATCAGAAAAACTGAGACTATTTTGAGGATGTGATCACCAAAGTAGAAATCATCATCTACTTTTAGTTATAATCAGCTTTGTATAAAGGCCATGTCTGGTCTTCACAGATGGTAAAACATCGCCCATTGCACATGACTCTTAAGCAGAATTTGACTCAGTGAAATTTAACAAGAAAGTTTTGTTTTGGGTTTTGTTTATTTTTTTTCATTAATTACACAGTGTGATTTACCACTTTTCCCACAAAATAGATCCTAAATTTTGTTTATGGTCAGAGAAATAACTATAGAAACAATGTGTGTGCAATAGAAATGCACCATGTTTGAATTGAGTTACATGTGCATTGTGTTTTGAACATAAATAGACATTTTTTGTCTTTATTTCACAGAAACTGGTCCATCTAGGAGACAATAAGCTTGTTTCCTTCATGATTCATTCATTATCAGCACAATTGTTAAGTGTTTACAGTTGCAGATCCTTATTTAATACAGAAAAAGGAATGAAATTAGTCAGAAAAAGTCCAGCTTACATTCCAATTTCTCTTTCATATCCAGAGACTTCTTTTCTCTTGTGTCTTCTATGTTTGGCTAGAAATCATACACATATTAAACAGTAAAATCTTACCTTATGGTTAGTGATAAAAACATGGAAGAAGATTTAAGAAAGAGAGTAGGTCTAATTTATAAATGGAAGAAGGACAGTTTTCATATTTGTTTTCCGAGCAAACTGTATTTTAGGATGTTCTTACCACTCTTTTAAGTCTCTTGGACTGAACACTGAACAACAGTGTTCCTGGTGTATTAATTTAATCCAGTTCTAGAGACTAATTTTATTCTTGTTACCCATCAGTGTCTTCAGACAGGAACATTAAACCAAAATCATGGTATGGAAAATCAATGGCTCTGCTGTAACAACACAATTTGCAGTGCAAAATTCAAATCTTATTTCATTTGCAGGGGAGGGCTTTCAGATTGGCTTAGAAGGACATCTGATCTGAAACAGGTTTCCTTGCTGTGCAACACTCAAAAGATGAGTTCACATGAAAAAATCTAATACTGCTTGATTACTTATTAGTTCATCAACCTCCTTTCCTATTTATTTTTCTCCTAGTTGACTTTATTTTCATCATTATTCTCTTTAGCAAGTTTTGTTTCTTTGAACACAGACATAGAAGATCAACTAGGACTATAGCTTAAAGTTAGATTTTTTGACTTATCAGAGATCCTAAAATAGTAGACTGTTACAGTAGGAAGTGACAGTCTTGAAGGTATAAAGCTTGCAAAAAGTTTGGATTATCAAACACATGTTGGACCTTCAGCATCTATTACTTTGTTTGTTGGTTTGCATTTTCTTGAAACTGACTTTAAAATTAGGAAAAATTTGTTCCTGTTGGATTCTTATTATCCTAATCCTGTTTCCAAAGAAAACTTCAGGGTGCAGGAGGGTATTTTTTGATCAGAGTGTGCAGTAAATCTCACAAAACATTAAAAAAGCCCAAAAAGGCAAGAAAATCAAACTCAAGGTAACTGGAGGATTGTATAGAAAAATACTTTTCATACAATGCTTGAGCATGTGTTATACTAAGATTTCTCTAAAAAAATGACATGAACTATTTAATGCTAATTATGAAGTGTCCAGGAAATGCATTTTTCCGTGTCTAAAGTGAAAGTTCTCTGGACATTTTCTGTCTTAAAAGCCTCCATCACACACTGGGCTGAGGGGAGTGTGATTTTTGGTTTGATTAGGTAAGACTGTACCTTTCAGCAAAACTGGTTAGGCATGTGTAAATACAGTTGCCTTGAGGCAAGTAAACATCACACCTACTTCCTTTACACTCTGAGCTTTAAGTGAAAAAGAAATAAACCATCTTTCAAGTGGGAAGAGGGCTGGATGTTTACTTGAAAGTAATATCTGCAGGGAACATTATGTGTATGTAGCTTTACATTCTTAAGTTAAATACAGTCTCACTTTAAGTAAGTGTGGATAAAATCACTTTTGAATCAAAGCCGTCATTAAATTTTGGGGGGTTTCTCATTTGATTTCAAATTAGATGATGATAGAAGTGTGCTCCTTAATTGTAACTTTTGTAGTTTGTAATTCATAAAGGTTTTTGATAAAACAGTTTCCATGGTATTGGCCCTGTTTAAGGTCAGCACCTCTGCAGCATTTGGTCTTGAATCCAGTATTTAGTTCAGCTGAATGCCAATAGGTATAGTTCTGTTTGCCAATTGAGTAGCTTGCATTTCACAAGCAGAAACAGTGGAGAGAAAAAGGGAATAAAAGCCTCACCAACTAAAGAAAATCCTTTTCCAAGACAAAAGAGTGGAAACCCCACTTTAGAGTGAAAAGGGTTATTAAAACAGATTTGTGGTATCTGAATTTTTTTCTGAATTTTAGAGAAGGAAGAGTTTTAGACTCACCTATATACAATGACAGATTGAAAAATACCTGATTTCTTTCCCAACAAGAGAAAGATATAAGCCATATCTATTAAAATGCCAAATAAACTTTTTATTCTCTTTTTTTTTTGTTATATTCCAGCAAGTAATCAAGTGTATGAACAATAGTTATGACTAGGGACTTTATCCAATCCAACAGAAAATACCTGCATTTCATTTTTCTTCATAAATTTTCATGAATGAGAATGGTTTAATGAATCCTAAACAAAAATCTGCTGGAAGGAAACTAAACCCCAACTCTTTCAATCATAGAGTAGATTTAACAATCAATCTAATAGATTAGATTTAAAAATTAGATTTAAATCCCAGTGTTACAAATTTGTTCATTCTTCCCTCAGCATTATAGAAAATAGCAGCTCACTTTGCTTTTGTTTTAATTTAGAGATTTCTAATTAGGCACTACTATAGTTGTTTGGGCAGTAAAATAACAGCCTGATTAAAAATGTTATAAGCATGTTCAGAACAATTTATGATGAGATACATTATTTCTCCTCATGTTCAGAACAATACTTAGAGGTTAACTGTATGCTTTCACCATCATAAATGTTAACCTCCGTTTATAAGTGATAGGTTTAAATACACTATCACCAACATGTTCTTAAAATATATACTAATTACTAAATATCTACTAAAGAGCTACTAACCAGTCAGTGAATCTACTTACCAGATTTTTCAGCAGTCTTAAAACTTGTTTGACTTTTACACCATGACCATCAGGTGAAAAAAAGGCATTGATTGAAACCCATGAATTTTATATTACTGTTCTTCCATAGGCACAACATATTCTTGGGCAACTGAATGTGATAAAATAGTAATATGAAAGAAAATGGCAGAATAGTGAGCTTTAGAACAAATAAGTCAAGCTCCTATACCTGTAAAAATTATGAGAATGGTTTAATTACTTGAGGAACAAATGCCATATTTGTGTTTGTTTAAATAATATTTTGTATATGTCTCTAATTTTATTAATTTATATTAATTTATATAATAACTTTTTAAAATCATGATTTCTCTTGTTATTTATGAAGTCTGAAAAGAAGTTTAGCAATAGTCAAAACATGTCTTAAATTTTTGTTTTGTGTTATTAACAATATGTAAAAATCAGCAAATAGAAGATACTGTTCTAGTAGAATTATTTTTTATGATTTCACTGTATATTAATGGTTTTAAAGCTGAAAATAATTTCCTTAACCTGCTTTTAAAAAAATTTATTATATAACAATGCAATACAATGACCTATTGTATCTATATATCTTCCAAATATATTTCTAATAGATAATTCTGTGGGAAAAGAAGAGAGAAGGTAGGTTGGGTTTAGATTTTATTCTTTTTATTTTAATGTCAAGGGCTATTTATTTTAGGAAGGGTAATGGTGGTTGGAAGCCTGATTGTATAGTATCTATTTTTCCACAGAAATAATTTGAAAGTAATGACTCTTGATCATTTAGGTCAAGAGAAAGTAATTCTCTGATGAATTCTGAAAACTGCCATATTTTAGGGGTTTGGCAAATAAAAGCTGGCAGAAGAATACTGCTCAGATATTAGGAAAGTCTTTTAAGTTCCTGTGAAGTTCCCATCCAGATTTGTTGGATGCTTAATATAGGTTTCCACTTTATGAATATTGCTAACATTCAGTATTTACTTCTTCTGGTATGTGCTTCAGACTAATTAATGTGCACCTGAATAGAAAAAAAAAAAAAAAAAAAAAAAAAGAGTTGGGGAGTTGAATCTGGCTTGATGCCATGCTCACAATCACTTCTGTAACAGCAGCAAAAGTCAAAAGTTTGTCTCCTTTAGTTCCCAAGAGAAGGAAAAAAGGGAAAAAAGGGATATCAAAGAAGTTCTGAAAATTGTATTTCACAAATTTCACAAGTAACCCCTCTGCTCCGTGTCGATTGCACCAACATCAAATTTGCACTCAGATTTTTCTGAAGCAACCAGGCTGGTTTTTCACCCAGCAGTATTTCTGAAATTCAAATGACAGTGTCAGTTAATCCTGGTCATTCTGTAGCACATGTAAATATTATGCAAGCTTGTAATCTCTACTAGTATTGCCCTTCAGAATGGTATTCTTCCTTCCTATCCCCTCTCCCATGGGCTGGAAGGAACCCACCAGGTGGAAGTTTACTGTCAATACCATCTACATCACAACAGCTTCCTCTGGCTGCAGCATTTTACACTAGACTACCTACATTACTAAGGGTTGTTTACCTCTGGGTTCAAAATTCTGTAGGGTGTAATAGCAAATTTCATACATACTCATGTTGAATGTTCTTCTGATGGTGGCTTGTTTGCTAATATGACATTCCATAGATACAGTTATTAGTTTAACACATTGTGGGCAAGTATCACACATAATCATCAGCTTGTTAGAATTTGATTGTGGACCTGTCTACTGGGCTCCTACATCAAGTAGTTCTTTTTATTTTACACTCTTTAAGTACTTGAAATCCACTAAACACTCAACAAAATAGCAAAATTTAGTTAGCACGCATGCACAAGTTTTCTTCTTCTTCTTTTTTTTTTTTTTTTTAAATTAAGCACTCAGACCTACTTCAAACATAGCACAAATATGCAAGTCAACTTTATGATTAATAACTTCAGACTCAAACGTGCTTTTATTTTTGGTCTTCGTGGACAATCTACTATTTCCACTGAGATTTTTTCAACAACTTTAGCTGTATTTTAAGTTAATGAGCTTTTTCAATTAAAGCTTCAGATATTTAGCCTTTGGATAACATTTAGATGAACCAGGGTGTATCTAATTATGTTGGGTGAATTCTTAAGAGGCTCTGCATATACTTCATTCATAACAAGCACATTTTCTGTTGTGGGCACGTAGTGGACTTCAATCCAGACTGAATGCAAATTACCCTTGTGAAAACAGTGTTACCAATAGGTCTGAAAGTTCGAGGAATGACTGCACTAGCAAATGCCCTTGAGAATGTTCAGCATCAACCATTCTGAGTGGCAGAGAAATCAGGACTGCCATTACGGTAAAAACTAAACAAAGAAAAGAAGGTTGGGTAAAGGTTTAAGCACATTGTCTAAACTGAGCAAAACATCTCAGACCAGCATACTGAAATCTTACTGGTTGCTTATAGAAACTAGCACTGGAACCAACAAAGGAATGAAATTTAAACCCCCAACAGTTTAACACGATAAAAAGGAGGATGGGGGAAACTTTGATTTTCAAATTGTGTACTTTGGTCCAGATGTAATATGGAGGAAACACAGCTCTACACACTGAACTCCCTGTGGAACGATGTCTTCTGTTTTGGGAGACCTTTGTTTCTAATCACCCTACCAGACTCCTGAGTGCAGAAGTGTCTTGGTTTGAAAGGCAGGTATCTGTTAGGAAGGGGGCAGGACCTCCCTAGAAATGGAGAATTTGAATCCCCTCCCTCCAAGTTATTCTAATTTAGAAGATTAAAGGGGCTTTCAGACAGAGGTATGGGGATAGGAATAACAGTTCTTTACTAGTATATAGTATATATATATATATATATATATATATATATATTTGTTATATAGTATATATAACAAAACAACAACCAAACAACAACTACAACATTAATAATAATACAGAACCAAGAACCTTGAGGGCTTTCCTTCACAGAAGCCCGGGACAGTTT
>VXBR01006649.1:148447-217552 GCA_013400215.1 Cisticola juncidis
GCTGGGCTACAGAGTAGCAGGGGAACCTCAAAGCTCCAAAGAAGCAGCAGCAGTGGGGGGGAAGGCTGGAGAAAACGAGCTCAGGATTCCTGGGTACACGAGCAGATGGCGGTAGATTTCCCAGGACGAGGCAGAGGCGGAGTGATGGCCGTGAACTCTTCCTGCAGAGAGGGGCAGCTTGACCGTCCGTCCCCCTCGATGCTGAGAGCAAGAGTGAGCCCCCCTCCCCCAGCTCTGTCTTTTTACCTTTCCCAAAGCTTCATCTCTCCCCTCTGAGGGACACTCACAGAGACTTAAAAAACAATAGGTGTAGCCTTGTGTTGCCATGTCCTTCAAGTACTCCCTTTTGTTCTGATTAAGTGGTCATCAAGGCTCCTTGGAAACTTATGGGAAAAAATTCTGTAAGTGAAAGAAAAAGCAAATCTAACCCCCAACAAGAAGTCACTACACAAGATGCTCTAACTGGACTAGTAGACCAGCACATGAGATTGAGTTGTTGACTTTTATTCAGGACAAACATTTAAACCTGTGTCATGTGTAACTTTTACAGCCCTGAGAAGATTACTTATAGTGTCCTGTTCTTGAGTGACCACCTGCAGAACAAGAAGGTCTTACATATATAAAACAACAAAAGTGAGGATATTTGCTGGAGCAAAGGGCTTGCCACAAGGAAAGAGTAAGATAAAAACCTATCTAAGAAAATAATAAATAGTGTTAAGCTACAAGGTTCATCCACAAGGAAAGAGTAGGATAAAAGCCTATTTAAGAAAATAATAAATAGTATTAAGCTACAAAGTTCATCTCCAAACTGAGATTTTTAAGATTTTATACCTAGGGACCTATGACAAATAGTCTGTGTATTCAGTTCAGATTTCTGTTTCATTCTAATGAATGGCTATCCAATTGTATGGTGTGGAAATGCCTTCAAATAACAACTTTCCAAAATCTCAGCTCCCTTCTATAAGTCTGTGTTTTAAACTCCTAAATATAAATTTCTATGTATCTTTATCTAATGTTCCACATGCTGGTTTTCTAAGCTCTGCTCTGTTTGCAGGTTGGTTAGAAGTTGGTTAGATAGACTTAGCACAGTCACAGTAGTCTCTGACTTGTCGGAGCAAACTTTTTGATGAGGTAGCCTGTCAGTATTGAAAAGGAAATGAGTTGCAGTTGTTTATCCTCCATAGAGAAAAGCTGACAAAAATGTCTTATCTTCTGTCTTTAGCAAACTTTCTGAAGTTGACCACTGGCTGCAAAACTGGTAGTTTCAACAGCTAGAGAAACAGGACAATGTGACTGTGCAGCATTTTTTTTCCCCCAAGCATTCTTGACAAAGAGAATTTAAAGGCAGGGAAAGAATTTCAATGGCCATAATTTTTATAATTATGATCTGACTAAAAGTACTACCACTAAAGTGCCTGGTCTCATTTCTCTCTTTCACACAATCCTGCTCTAGAAAAGCACTAGATAAACTGTACTAGCCTACAGTTCTCAAGACAGCACTTGTAATACAGCTTTTCTGATAGTACTGCAATGAATTATTAAAGAAGAAATTGCTGTCTTTGTGACTGAAGCCTCTATCTAAATCAGAAGAAATCTGACAGCTGTTTCTCCAAGATTATTGTAACAATATATCTGGCCCAGAAAGAAAACACCACTTTCCTCGTCTGCAAATGTTGCATTAAAGTGGAAATGTAGAAGAATTCCAACTGTACTTGCCAAAATTGTGAGAGTAAAGGTATTTGCCTTAGGAAGAAAAATATCCACCATGTTCTCAGCGCTGAAGCATAAAATGGCTGTTTTCCTTCCATCTGAATTTCCTGCAGTTTCTGTTTTGTTTTACTAAAAACAAAGCAGAAAAAAATCTTGGAGGCTAGAAAAATACACTTTCATATAATTTTTTTGTTCTTTTGATGATCCTTTGTGCATCACATAATCCAGATCCAATGTCACACTTTATTTTTTGTCCCTGGAATAAGAGAGTCAGCTGAATCACTACAGCTGACTTTTCATTGCTAGGTAACAAAGCCATTTCTGCTTGGCAGACATGGTCACAACATCTTCAGGGGCTGCCTCAAGGCACAGGAGCTGTATTTGTCATGCAGAGCCCCATCCTGAACAGAGGCAGCCCTTGAATGCACACTGGGTGCTAGACCCAGGCTTGGGTGTTGGGAGGGAATGCCTGACACTATCTGCATTTGAGGATCCACAGTCTTCATTTGTATCTATAGTCGTAATCATTGATGTGGCTTTTTGAAATGCTTTATGTGACTTGATTGCTCTTAGTAGCTACTTGGCTTTAACTGCACTGGAAGGAGAAATACATAAAAACAGCCCAGTTGAAGCTACAAAAAAATTGAAAAAGATACTTTCAGAACTTACCAAGATACCTTTGTTGCTGGTTTTTGGGCTCCTGTCCCAATGACTTCAGCTTGAAAACATTAAAATGAGTTCCTTATACATGCTTTGCAGGTGAGGGGTTTTTGTGAGCTTTAATTTGCTGCTTGATTTGCCCCGGGATTTTCAGGTGTTGCATGAGGGAGTAAAGAACAGAAAGTACCTCAGTTTTTGGTTGTCAGCCATTGGATGATGGCCACAGCATTATTAAACCACCCAAGCATGCTGGGTCTCAACCACAAAATTTAATTTTCCCTACTGCAGGGACTAATCAACTACCAGAGGCACTAAGTCCTGAGGATACTGTTTTTTATCTTTTTTTTTTTTTTTTTTTCTCTTTCAAAGGCTGAAACACAGTTAATTTTACAGTTTCGTCTATCCTCAGGCTTACAAACAATGACAGAAATGCAGCTTGATGAGAAGAAGATAAAAATTAGAAATTACACTTATAATATGACATAAATTAAAGAAAGATGAAAGGTTTGAATAATTAACAGCACTTCTGTAAGTCAGATAGAAAGACCCCAGATTCCCTTAAGTAAAGGGGAAAAAAAGGACTGAAAGGGGAATAAAGCATGCTGAGCACTATCTGCAGCTACCTCTTGCTTTATGTGAAAATGAGAAGGAAAGTTGGTTCTTAGTGTGATTATTGATTTCCACAAAACCACCTCCTCTGACAAACTAACTTCATGTTTTTAGGTCTTCAGAAGGCATTTTCAGTAAACACACATTTTTATTGCAAATTTAGCATTCTAAGGAACTATTTGTCTTGGATTCGCTGCATAATAGTCCTTCAGCTTCTTAAGCAGTTACTAAAATAATGGGTTTTTTTTCAGGAAGCCTATGTGTTTGTTCTCCACCCCAGAAATGGGACTAGGCAATTGAACCATTTAGATTTCATTTACTGAGAAGTATGGGGTTTCATGCTAAGGAAAATCTGTGAGGAAAGTAGACAGCAAGGAAAGGAAAGAAATACTGCAGCTCAGCACAACCTTAATATAAATCTATATTGTTTTTAATCATATAAACTGTTTCTTGGAGATCTTCCAGGAAAGGGGAGAAGGGGGGAAACTCCACAATGAAATAATGATACCTTAAAATCTACCAGTACTGAAGATAAAGGCTGTACTAGGCACATGTTAAATTTATCAGAAAAAGATGGTTGCAAGGAGTCGTTCACATGACTAAGAGAGAATTCTTTAAAAATGATGGCTGTTCAGGATTTATAAGGAAACATTAGCTTAAAAGAAATTTGGAAATAGAAGAAAGTTTCAACCAAAAAAAAAAAAATTATAAATATTCTTAATTGCCTGGAAATAATTTGTCATATAAAATTGGACTGAGATACATTTATACAAAAGCTTCAGATGCGTTGATGTTGTAATGCCTTTTAGGAGCCTAGCATATTTTTTGCTCAGACTGTTCCAATAACACATTACAGAAAAGGATGTGACTTTCATTTTTATCTTCTGTCTCCCTTCTTCACTCCATTCTCCCCCACTTTTTTCACTTCACTTTTCTCTTTTTTTTTTTTTTTTCCCTTTCATTTTGCAGGGCAGGGGGGAGCATAAAATAACTGGAAGACACAGAAACTGCTACTCTCTATTTTATTATTTCATGAATTTGTTCCAAGATGGGCTGCAATTACGTTTAAAACTTGAGAATAATGGGCTATTGACATGTATATAGTTTTAGAAATATAAGGCCTCATTTTCTCAGCTGGAATTTCCCCACAATGTGCATTTGCATTACATTAGAGATGCTCTTTCTAAAAAGAGCATAGCATATTCAGACATTTTGACATTATCCGGATCAGAGGCAACATTTAAAAGCAATAGCCCTACATCTACTGTGAATCTTATAGAAGCACACACAATACATTAGTGAAAATGAGGGAAAAACTGAGAGGTTCTCCATATTAAGCTATAATTTATGACATACCTGCCTGCACCAGACATTTATCTGCAGGAGATAGATTGTCATGGTCATGGTCCCCTGCTCTACTCCAATTGCATATACATTACCTAAATTGAAATCTGCACATCTTCACACCATGTGCAGTTTGATGTGACCTAGAAATGGTAGCATGCATAAACTAGTGGTTTTCATGGTGCATATAATCATCTCCATTTTCCACATATTTACCTACACACATAGCAGCAGTAGGTTTTTTTTCTTCTGGCTTAATGGTGAGAACTTTATTATCCCTTAGCTTAGCTGAGGTCTAGCTGGCTTGTCAGGCTCAAAACTGCATGGTAGTGGTTAAGTATATAAGGAGCTCAGTACCTTTCTTTTTCCCAGAAGTACCTAAGACATAATGAGAAAGGAATGCAGAAGTTTTTCACCTGTTATAATTGTTTTATAAAACCCTTACTATGTATTCTTTGTCATCTTCCAAGAATGGGTCATTTATGATGGTAATGCTTACACAAGTGTGTTTTATGAATAGAAAGATCTGTGTAATTGGTGTGGTAATGCAAGTGAAAACCCATGGAGGTTGCACAAGATGTATTTAACTTTCTAATTCACCATTTGCAATATTTCCAGATATCAGATGTTTAATTTGTCCTTCATTAATTTGTCCTTCATTGACACATTCCATTCTAAATGAAAAGGGCTCCAAATTACTACCACCCATTTATAATAACTGAGATATAAAAGCCAGAGTAAAATATGGAGTTTTCTTCCTTTCTCTTTTCAAGTCTCTTTTCTAATATTTATCCCCACTCCCACTTCCACCACGATCACAAATTTTCCCTTTTCAAATTCTCCCATTTTAATGTTATTTTTCTCCTTCCTTCTTTAAAATCCATCATCACATTGGTTATTCTTTTGGCTTTTTCCAATTCTGGCCAATCCCTAACACACTATTCCCTAATATATCTTTCCTATCACTTTTTCTGCTGCCTTCAGCTGTTCTTTTCATGACCTTTCCTCTCTTCCTGTTTTCTTGTTTATTCTACTGTATCCCTTTCTAACCAGAAAACCACAATTGTCAGTCCCTTTACCTCTCCCTCTCCCCTCTCTTTTAATTGAGCTCTGGATTTTCTTTGATAAACCAGTCCTTCTTGATCACCTGTCCCCACCTCTCCTCCACCATCTGGCAGAAGGATATTTATCTTGCATTGCAGTGCTTGAATTTCCAGCTTGAATTGCTAGAGCTGTTGAGCTCTATCACCATCACAGAAAAAGCTTCTAAGCAGAACCACAGAAATGTGTCCAGTATGGCAGTCTCTTGACTCCTGGAAAAAAGAAAATCCTAAAATCAGCAGACTTGCAAGGAAGCTCTTGTGATCATGCAAGGAGGACATTCCAGAAGACTGAAGCTTGTCACTCTTCCAATTAGGTAAGGAGGCTGAAGAAAGGAGAGTTTGGGATGTCCTTTTCTCTGTAGCAGTGTCAGGAACTATAATTTTTCTTCCAACCTCTGCTCCAAAGTTCAATTACCTCTCCCTTGTGTCTGGAACAAACCTTGGCAAAGGTGTGTTTTCTTTTGTGGGAAGGATCCGTTTCCTCCTCGTGCAGCAGAGAGGGAAGACTTGCTTACGTACAGTGCTGGGTTCCCTGCTCCACCAACACATGAGAGACTGTACCGCAGTTTCCTTTCCACAAGGCAGAACAACCTTCACAGGTCTCTCCCTCCTGAGTGAAGAAGGTGTGGGAAAGTGGGAACAGATGGAGCAGTATTATTTTTTCCCACAGGCAGTTTCTGTTCTTTCCCCCAAATTTAGCTAGCTGGCAACTATTGCGCCTGTGAACGAGCATTCCTACTAACACATTTGCTTCCTATGTTGTGTCCCATTAGACAAGAAAAAGTGGTTTCACTTTGCTCCACCATAAAATAACCAACACTTAGGCTGCCGGGTTACACTGGAAAGCACAAACTGTCTCTGTTTTCATCTCTTTATCTTGCAGGTGAAGTCAATACCCAGCACCTCACCCAGGCCTAGGAGAAAATACAATTTTTATGTGATTCTGTTAGCAGTACTACTCACCCCAATGCCTTTGTGATGAAAATTAACCTCTATAAAGAAGTTATTGACATTTTAAACATGGTTTTATGGATTTAACACATGACAACTAGTTTTAAATAGCACTTGTAGTTTAAAATATCACAGTGAGAAACAAAGAGACCTGAAGAAGGAAAAGTAAAAGGAACTGTGTGTTAATGTCTAAAAAGCAGCAGGGAATGAAACAGGAAGTGATAGTGGTGATTAAACAGAGACTAGATATAGAAATCAAATTGTTTTTATCTTAGTAAAATTATTTTTCAGATTGAGAAGGAAAAGACAATATTTTTTTATCACTGTTTTTAGGACTTTCTAAACCCAAAATGAAGTAGAAAGATCTGTTCATAAAATGTATGCAACATAATTGTAGGGAAATTCTTTTGAAGCTCTATGATATATTGTGTAAAGAGAAATTCTCTGATATTCCTGGGATGAAGAGATATCACAAACATACAACAAGGTTTTAATTGCTGGTAAGCAGCAATAGCAGATGATTTTGGCAGTTGTATAGCAGGTAAATAAATATTTCAATATTTTTGTAATGTAAGGAATTTTGCTTAATCAACAGGACTATTTGGGAAATTAATATGATTTGATAAAACAGAACTTTAGTTCTTTGTCATGTGTACTGTCTGATGTGGCAGCAAAGTCCTGATCAAGTTTAAGCAAGACTTCACCAAAGATCTGTGAGGACAATACTGTGGCCTGTCTGCTGTCTACCTTGTGTCTGATTCAGTGCTCCAGGAAATATGGGCATTATTCTTTCATGTCATTTTGCTCCAGGAACAAGTTTTGTTCCATTTAGCACATAACCAACTCTTCTTCTTTTTGTCTAAAAATTATTTCTTATGATCAGGTGTTTTCCAAGTCCCTTCTGCCCTCAGATGTTGCAGAAGTTTTACTGGCAATTTGGTGCTCACTTTTGCTTGCTTTGCTTGATTTTCCTTTCCTCCTTAGCCTCTTCACTGCTTAATATCATAGTGAGTGGGGCATTTTCTCTTCAATAATAAGTTATTGCTTCTTTTCAAACTAGAAGTTATTTGCTATATGTGGAAATCAAATTTTTTTCCTGATAATTCTTTAAGCATATTTATGATGTAGAAGTCCTGGTAGCATGGTTTAGGGTACAGTAAATCAAAACCAAAACTGCTACAATAGATAGAATTTAGGCAGAGATATTCTGGCTATGAATAAATGCTACTAAGACAAACACTTGAGTCTGATTACACTAGAGCTTGCAAATAGAAATTTTCACTCATGCAAATGCAGATGCTAATGATGCAGGAATAAGTTTCCTGATTTTTGACAAACCCATCTTTTATAGGCAGACAAAATTCAAAAATAAGCAAAATACCTTTTCCATAAGAATGTGCTTGTCTCAGTGAAATTGCAAGTACAGGATTGTGTTTGTTCTTTCAAGTAAAAAGGACATACCCCCCCAAAAAAAAACAAGAGCTAGATGGGCTGGTCATTTACCTGATAAAAGGAAAGGTAAATACCTGATAAAAGGTCATTTACCTGATGAAGAGAGATGTGGGAATTCAAACCATGTCCACCTCATAAACAACTCATCTGTCTGGATCACATGTAGTGGACAATTTCCAAACCGGTTTTAATGGGATGTAAAACCAGAAAATGTTGAGGGAATCAGCAGATAAGCTTAGTTGCTGGGAAATAGGAAAGGGACTTGCTTTATTATTTTCTGTGATAATATCTCAAAGATACTGCTAACTGTGTTATTAAAATAATGTGTAATTTAATACATTTAAAATACACATAAATTAAATGTGTATCCATTTACCCATGGATTTACCAAACCATGGGTAAATCATTCTTTGCATTACAACAGTTAGCACCATTCTAAGGGTTTGCAGTGTGGTAAAATACAGATACTTCAGCTGAGGAGAAGGACAGGCCTTCCTACAAATCATAATCCTGCAAGTCCTTTGTGTCCAGAGTCAAAGGCCTGTTTCATTCTTCCATGGGGACTTCATGTTTTCCATGCAAGACAACCTTAAAATGTGCTGTCAAGAGAGAATCAAGCAAAGCTTTGAAGATACACATAAAAGGTACATTTCTATATGTGTGTCTACATGTCTAAATCCAAACACACGACATACACACAGGCGGAGGAGTACAGCTTGTACTTTTGGAAAATATTCTATGGCTTCTCATGATTCTGCAGCATATGACTCTAGCATATGATTCCACAGCTGTAGCCACTTTTGGAACTGCAGAGTAACAGGTTACAATCTACTGCAGGTAAGAGCCACACTCTTAAGTCATCCTTGTAAGAATTCCCATGTAAACAGTTGTGAAATCAGCTCTGATCTGCTTTTCTCACCTTATAAAGGATTGCAATTAAAAGCCACATTATTTATATGGTATTATACCACATTTTAAATTTGATATTTCTCGTATACAACAGCAAAAATCTTTGAGCTTTACAAATGTTGGCCAAATAGCGAACAGAAAACTTAGGAGATTAGTAAAAATAAGAAAGGGAGGTGCAGAAGGTGCGGAAAGTGCGGAAGGAGGGAAGGGAGGAGGGACAAGAGAAGAAAGGGAAAGAAAAGAAAGAAAGAAAGAAAGAAAGAAAGGAAACAGACTTAATTGCTGAACTTATTCCCCAGTGGCAGCTTGTTGGTAGTAGCTGCTAAGACCTTAAAAACCAAAATGGGAAACTACTTTTACTGAAGTTATTGAATAGATAAATAAGAGTAAAAATACATCAGTGCAAGAGTGTGTGGCAAATAAGTTTTCAGACAAAATCACCTAAAATTCCTGTCTCAAGAAATACTGCGCATTACCTGAAACCCCGCTAGTGCAAGGGTATTTGATTTCCACTCATCTATTCCAATGCCAACTTAATCAGTGAAAAAACAACAAAAAGGCACAAACAGGAATCCTGAATAAAGTGCATCTCAATTCACTTTAATAAAGAAATCAGATTTGGATCTAAATAAAAGCACAGACAGCCACTCTACATGGAGTCATAAGATAAATATTTATACTTACAAGTGTTGTATATTGTTGTATACATACAAGACCAAACATGAAGTGTAAAGAGCTATAATTTCAAAATAGGTATGTCATGTCCTTCTTTAACAATAAAAATTATTAGACCAATATGATCTCTATGTAAGGTCATTCAAAAATGGTGGAATACAAAGTAGATATTCCAGAACTGATTTCCTACCGAGTCCTTCCTTAGCTGATAATGTTTTAAAATTAGAGTTCTAAGAGAAGATTATATCAGCTAGACTCTGTAAGCACTGCACACTAGGTCTTTAAATCGTGTAACAGAAAAGGAATAAAACCTGATGGCAACATGAAAGTAGGTCTGTAGGTTTTTAAAAAAGATGTAAAAGCCTTAGTTTACAACTTACATTTGAAGGACTGTTGGAAGAGGTCTTCATCCAAATATGATGGTTTAGGCCCAGACAGCTTCAGTTGAGCAGAAAGCTAGGGATCTGGAATGAGAACGGGAACCAGTCTAGACCACCAAGCTTGGAGTATGCTGGTAATCCAGAGCAGGAACTGGATCAGACAGAGGATGCCAGACTAAAGAGAGAGGTGCCAAGGAACAAGTGTGCTTAGGATAAGAGTTTGTTCAATATAGAATCATCACTAAGCTAGAGACCAGATGGAGAAATAAGGATTTTAGATGTGAAGCTAAGACAGAGTACTCAAATTGCCTTGTGGAGAAGTCAGCTTCTATAGTTCACTCACTGCAGTAGTGTAAGAACAGGAATTAAAGCTGCTAGGGCCACCTGACTTACTGATCTGTCAGGAGCTATGTTAGGATTTGGCTCTTTCCTGAAGAATGTCCATGGCTGGATTTTACAACCTTTATTAAAAGTTGAATACCTTCAGTGTTCAATTATTTCACCTTTTTTTTTTTTTTTTTTTTTTTAACTGCAGAGTCTGTATTCAGAAAGTGTGAAACAGCAGATCTCTATACATCTAAGGACTTCACTCACTGGTCTTAAAAGAATACATAAGCCATGCTTACCTAAACCCTTGAAAGATTTATTACCATTTCTAGCTTATTCCTTTTATAATGAAGTGAATGTGAAAAATTAGATATATTAGATATGCCTGGTAACCAAACAGCCAAATTAGCAAAATTCACAACTTCTGGTTTTATTATTGGTTTTCGTTCTTCTCTATCTGTGCATTAGCTATCCTGCTTGCCCTACAGCAGAGATGCAGTGTTTATCCTGGAGAACAGCCATCTACATGTTACCTATGAACACTCTGAAAATAAACACAGAAGCAGTGGGTCATTTTGAACCTTTCTCCATGAGTTCCTGATGGTTTGATATCTCATCTTTTACCATCTGTGATATACCTCTTTGCATAGCTTCACTTCCATACCCCACCATCCCCACCCTGCATTTTATTATTTTGAAAAAAAGCAAAATATTTCTGATGTTTTATGAAGATCAGTTTACGTTCAGTTCTCATTTCCCCAAAGGAGAACTCAGTTTTCAGTTGAATAAACCTACAATTTCAATTAGAGCATCATTTTGTTGAGGGCATGGAAAAGCAAGGTGGGGCCAGGGGGAAAATTGCCACAAGGTGTTTCTATGTTTTGAAAAACACACACAAAACTGGCGTATGCTTCTAAGCAGAATTTGTCTCAAAAGTAAACCACTGTATTTGTTATTAAAAACTGGGGGATCCGCAGCCCTAACCACATCATCAAAGTCTTATGGAGTCCAACAGCATGGAAAAGAAGTATGGATCAGCTAGAGATGGAGAACACCCTTACAGACATGCAATCAGAAAATGTGATTGAAGCATAGGAAACACACAGCAGGCAGAAAGTGACAGAACAGATCCCACTGAGGACTATGCAGCTCTGCTTCCTATACAGAGCTGCAGCCGTATGGGATGGGAGGGAGAGGCATAATGCACTAATGAGTTGGAGTTAGGGTGATGCCAACTCAAAGACAGGGATTTTTATTCTGAAATAGTTGTAATCTGGGTAACAAGAGCTATGGCGTAGCTTCATAAACACTAGCTAAACACAAAATCTCAGGCCATCCTGAAATTAGGAGAAGTTGTCTTTATTCTTTTCTACCAGACCAAATCTCACTCTGGTGTAATACTGTTGTTGAAAAAATCCTGTTGCAGCCTAGCATATATGATTTCTTCTCTATTCCAGTTGTGGTTTTGGAACAATTATTCCTTTGTGTTTTGTCTGGCAATTACTTGCATTTTGCCAGCAATGTTGTATTTATATTGCCATTAAAGAGCTCTATACCTTTGCTGCTGCTCTATTACAAAGACATTTTAAACCAAAGCTTTTGCCTGGACTCTTGTATTGACTATCTCTCATCTAGGCTCCTAGATCACTGTCTCCCTAGTGGACTAGGTTTTCTGAATAAAGAAGAATTTCTTGTCAGGCACTCTGTCTATCTTGCCTTTAGTGGCAAGGTGAGTGGGAGGTAAATCTTCACTCACCCCAGCCCTCTCAGATGGAGTTGTCTACAGGCTATATAACATCACTACGTAATTCACCTTTTAGCAATAATTTTAATTTGGGTGAAGTTCATATTTCTCATGAGTTATTAGCTAACTTCAAAAGCAATAGCTTCACAACCCCCTCAAGACATAAGGGCTGTTACACAATTACAGAAGCTATCACCGAGGACACAAGGTATTTAAAAACTGGCATCTCCTAAGGTACTTTTTTTTACATAATTTTTCTTCGGTGAGGATAAATCTTGATAGTGAGTAATTCACATTCAATATGTCCTTAGGAATAATCAGTTTCTCCTTTTCTACAGGCAAAGTAGCCTATGGAAGGGGTCAACATTAATCAGCAAAGAATTGTTGTATTGGGGAATGATTGTAAACTAAGAACTTCTTGCATTTCTTTCCCTACTGCATTTACTGTTTTTTTCAAGAGAGCAGTTTGGCAATCCTGAAACTTTAGCCTTTATTTCTAGTTATAAATCAGAGAACCATCCCCTTACGTTGACAGTTGCTATATAAAATCTGTTCCTTGCAAGTTTTTTAGTGGTCTAGTGTATGAAATTTAAGAAATTGCAGTACACATAATTTAGGGTTTTTATACTCAAGCCAATGACTTGCTTTTAACATAATGCAGACAGGATACTGAAGTGTCAAGGTTGAAGGTAACAGAGCCATAGTAAAAATTTTTCATTTTTCCTTCTTCAGCCTGAGACAATAATGCAGAGACATGTACATCTAGTGTACCAAAACCACTTTTAATTATTTAATTAAAAGATCAGAAATAATTGAGATGTACACAATATTTGTGCATGGATTTGCAAGTTCTCTGATGCAGATTTATTAAAGAAGCCACAGAATTTCCCTTTTGCAGAGGCCAGAAACTGCACGGTAGTTAAGACCTCAAAATGATGCTAACAAAGTTTAGGAGTCAATATGGGCTTTCAGTGGCTTGTGTTCACATTGATAACACTTTCCCAAATGAGAACTCAGAGCACTAGAAGAACAACATACATCCTTTCTGATATACTGGATCCCTAAAATATTAGTGTTTAATATTAAAGATATTAAAGAGAATGATGACTGAGGTAATCTACCTGCGGAAAAAACCAAGATTTTGCTTCCAAAAGTGATGGAAGAGTTTGCTGGGTATGTGAGTCCTCACAAGCAGCAAATATTTTATTAATAATTTTTCACTTTTTATTACATCTGGGTTTCTAACTGTCTGTTAACAATTGAATATCCTTTATGTAAATCTGAATGGTGGCTGTGTTCTCTGCATTTCACTTTTTTTCTAGTTGGCTGAAATTTGGCAACACAATCCTGGAACAATCTACCAACACTTCAACAACTTCTGAGGGGTTTTTTTGTTGTTGTTGGTTTGGTTTCTTGGGTGTTTTTTTGTTTTGTTTTGTTTGTTTTGTTTTTTGGGGTTTTTTTGGGGTTTTTTTTGTTTGTTTGTTTGTTTGTTGGTTGTTTTTTTTTTAATGTAAGAAAAAAGTGATTTCACATCCTCTACACATACTGTAGTAATATCCAATTAAAAAAAATTATTGCTTAAGGACAGTCTGGAAATGTGGAAACTTTGTTGGAATAATCCATTCACTCAAATAAAGAGAAATGTATCTGTTTGTGTCCTTCCCTCAGTCTTCTGACATACAAGTCAGTAGGACCACCACCCTGAGCCCAGAGTTACGAGGTCTATTCAGGGCCATCCTCACCTCCTGCTGATAGTCCTGGGATTAACCCTTATGAGACATTAGCTGTAGCTGGGGATAGGCTTCACCACTTTGCCAAGGGCTGTCCCCAGTCAGACACCATGGGTGCTGGCTGCACAGCCAGTGTGCCTTCATCCACCACTGTCCATTTGTCAGGGACTTTGTCCAAAAAGGGTCCAGGACACAGCAGCAGGTCCCAGACCTGTGGGCTGACCTCAGCCCATTGAACCCCTGACCCTCAGTTCAGCAAATGCTTTAATGAGGATCTGGTGAAGGGAACAAGGTTTGTCAGTCAGGCAAGCCTAATCTTCAATGCTGTGTAATGCCTTGCCTGCCTGACAGACACTAGCCCATCCTCAGCAGCATTTTTCTGCCCCTCCAGTATGGCCAGCTGGGTGTCCCCTCAGGCAGAGGGCAAAGTCCCCTGCCCCAGGACCAGGCTCACATTTTACTGCTCTGGAATAGCACTTTGGAAAGCAATCTCCCAGCCATTGCTGAGACTCCCTTGCTAGAGCTCCAGCAGAGTGGCCAGTTAGTCACCCAGGGCACTGTCTGGTTCATGGTTATGGGAACTGGCTAGGAGGGAGCACGTCCTTGTTAGCCCACCACATGCTGTCACTGAGAGTCTCAGTTTCCAGATGGTCATGGGGCTTGTGAGGACTCCTGAATCTGTCACTTTGGAGAGGTGCATGATGGCATAAAAGAGAGAGCACCAGAGCCCTTGGGGAAGCCCAGCCACAATTTCTTCTACTAACCACCCACAGAGGAAAAGCCCTTGGAGATGGGCACCACCCAACCTCATCCCACACCCCAAGAGTAGGGATGTGGGTGGGGGAGAGGATTATGCTTCTGCTGTATTGGGAAATGCCACCAGAACAACATTCATGCCCAGACCACTGAAAAGGTATATTGCTGGGAGGCACCTGCATTAACATCCTGCCACAAAATACTCTTTGTCTTATCCTTTTAGGACAGAAGCACTGTCTAATCCACTGAGCCCATAGTTTTGTGGCCTCCAAATACGTATGCAGGTCCAGATGCTTACTTGGCCACAACACACCTCAGCCAAGTTAATTGCTAGGAGTGGGAACTACAGAGATATTCTGCTTGCAGTAAGCTATGGGACCTGGGCAGGCAGAGACTCCTGTATATCCCCCTCTGCACTGTTATCGTCAGACTGCCTTGGCTGGAGGAACTGAACCCTATCACTGACTGCTGGTTGGGATCCTTGTGCTCATAGGTTATTGTGCCCAGCTCCTTATGGTGCCAGCCCAGTCCTTCTGCTTTCTGAGTCAGAGGAGTTTCTTTGCCCTCCAAGCTTTGGATTTAAAACCCATTCAGTGAAAATAGCAACCAAAATTAGATGATTGTCCTCTCACTATCATTCATTAAATAGGCTCTTGGGTTTTGTCCTCCTTCCAAAGGATAATTTACTTGTCACGAAATCACACCTTCAGATGTCAGTCTTCTCACTGAGAAAGACAGAGCTGAAAGATCTTGGTGAAGTGCTATTTCACTGTAAATGCTCCATAAAAACTGAGCTCCACAAAAGACATGACGGTATGCTGACATTGTTGTACCCATGCCATACTCAGTCTGTGGATATGTGGCAGACTGACAGCCTCTGAGTGCTGAATTTTCTAGCTTCTTTAAAGAATGAGAAGTATTTTTAGACTTACAGAGGTGCAAATTTTCCTCTTTCTCTCTGGCCAGTAACTTTGTGGGCAGTTATTGAGGTGACACCTTTTCTCCCTTTCCATGCAAAGGTTAATGGACAGTTTTTACCTGTTTTTAGTGTTGCATGGTGACCGCAGCAGAGCCTAGCCTTTGACCAGCTTCTGTGTACTCCCTAAATATGTACTCCTAGCACTTGCTTCCATGGCACACCATATCTACAGACAGCTTTATGAACCTTAGATAGAGATCATTTACAGAACAGTTCTTTCTCAAATTTTCAAAATTCAAAAGGAAGAAAGAGAATATTCTTAGCTAATTTGCAAAAGAACAAAAATACACAATATTTGACTTGAAAACTACATAGATATGAACCTACATATATTTATAACTCAATAGTTGCATTTCAGCATGTTTCAGTGTTTTTTCCAGGTAGCGTCAATTTTCAATCAAATGAAAACTTAATGGTTACCCTCTTTGAATCTCACCACTTCTATGAGGTAAGTCTCTAAATGGTAAGAGATGGTTGGTTTACTAATTTCCATGAAGTTATATGTTTTCTTCAACACACCCTCCATTTCTTTAATTAACCTTTCCTCTCTGGAAGTAATTTTCTTTTCAAAACCACTAGAGCCAGTTCTGTATGATGGTAGCAGCATGTCTAGAACTGCAAGTGTTTTACCACAACCACTGAGAACTAAACTTGTGATATACACATAGCTGGCATTGTTTGATGCATAAACAGTAGAGCCAAACAAAAAAAAAATGGATAAATATCTGTGACACACAGAATAGACAGGAAAATAACATCACAGATCTACAGCTGGCATCTATGTCTATGGAAATCCAAGGTGAAAATCTGATGCACATTATGTAATTACTAGGTATCTAGTTATGAGCAGCTGGTTAATATTCCTACTCTATACACATACACAAAAATTATTCAACTTTTTCTACTATAAAATTCTGAATGAGCAAATATATTAATTTGCTCTAGTCTCTAGAGGTCTCTAGTCTCACTGCTATTTAAATTTTGGTCAAATAGAACTTATCCTCAGAAACTGGTGCGCTGTCTGCTTTCTGTTGATTAAAAATGATTGAAAATGATTTGAACAATTTTCTTAGCTGCAGAAAAGCCATTTTATTCTGGACAGTTTTTAAATAAGGTACTATTATTTTTCCCCCTCTGGCTAGAAAAAAGCCTCATTAAGAAGTAAGAATTGTTCAGAATCTTAACAAAGCTGAAGTTTCTGTGACTGATGTATTTATTACAAAGAATAAATTAATTTAGTGACCATGCAAATTATCTTATTTTTTTTTTCATATTTTATTTTATACTCAGCTGGTGTATCAAGTAGAGCAAGTCTAAACTCTTACATTTTTTTTTGACAATGGAAATTTTATAGTTGTCTTCATAGTAACAGATATAAGCAGAACTCTTTAGTTGGAAATTTGATTACACTTTAAGAAAATGATACCAATTCTATTTTTTTCCTCACAGAATCCTACAGTTCATTCTCTTGTAATACAGAAATCTATGGTACTGTCCAATTACATTATATTCTGAAGGTCTGATCCAACTCTCATGTAACTCTACAAGAATGCTTCCACAGGATGCACTGGAGTACAAAACTACCACAAAACCAGATCCAAACATTCCCAAGCTTTGAAAAAGTTTGGAACCTTTTCCAAATTTTTGACTCAAATCCATCTGCAGTTAAACTACAAAGTAATGTCTTAGTTTCATCTTAGACTGCAGTGTGTATTCTAATTAAGCAAAATTTTAGCAAAGAAAATTAGGCTAATAATGACATATAAGGAGCTGTTATTATGCCAAAGAAAGTACTGCATGATTTTAATTGGCAACTTATTTTAGAAAGCCTATTGATATGTTTGACATCAGTGAATGTTTCATTCAAATTTTATTTTATTGTTTATACAACTATTTCTAAGATAACTGCTTAAATTTAGGAAGACAATTGCTATTGCTGTTTAGTTTCCTTTTTTTTTTTTTTTTTTTTGAAAACTCAGTTCACATTTAAGACATAAATACCCACCTTAGCAATTTTGCTCAGTTTTCTGAGTAGGATCATTTCTCTAATTGCTCTGAGTTTGAATTAAATATTATCAGTATGAAGAAGATAGACTTGATCTATCTTTACTCACACAAATCTCAGTCTTTATTCCCACAAAATTTATAATGTATAGATGGCTCAAAACTTTATATTCTGTAAAAGGTATATAAGCAGGTAAAACCTCTTTGAAATTTCACAGTTCTTGAGTAGTTTGAATTTGATACTTTCATCTGAAAGTATGAATTAATTGAAAAAAAACAGACATTAAGTAAGTATTTACAAGACAAATTGAGTCTAGCTGTCACAGTTTTGAAAATACTTACTTTTGCCAAGAAACACAAATCTTTGACACAGAGAGTAAGCATGTGGAGTGAGTAGGAGTGGTTTTCAGCCTGTTTTTGTTCTCCTTCTCTTATTGAATGTTTGCAAATGACCATCAGATTTTTTTTTCTAAAATGATCTAGGAGTTCCTGCTAAAATAACTTTTTATGACCGAAAATTCACCCATGCATAAGGTTTATATTTCTGAAAATAAAGGAATTCCAGTTATTTATGACACTGAACGTATTAAGAAAAATCAATGCTGTAAAAGTTCCTACTAATGGTTGTTGGCACTTTTGGTTTGTTTGGTGGGTTTTGGTTTTTTTGGGTTTCAGTTTTTTGGGTTTCAGTTTTTTGGGTTTCAGTTTTTTGGGTTTGTTTTGGTAATCATTCTTTGTATCTCATATTAGCAGACTTAGTAGAGGCCTGTCTCTCATTTTCAACATCCATCAAAAGTCCTATCTGAGCAGCCATTTTAGATACATTTTAGATACACTGGAAAATAAAATGTTTGTTTGGCATGGAGTCACTGAATAAAGACTAAAGGCACTACCCCTGTCCTGTCTACTTGCCACTAACAAGAATCTGTGGTCCAGAAGATACTCCATGGAAAGAAAAGTGCCTGTATCTGTTCCTGGTTTTATTTAGAAATTACTGAATCTACAAAAAAATTACAACTTTTTAGTTAAAGAAAATATCATTGTAAATCCAAAAATGTTTAACACGGTTTTTGATTTGAAACCATTATAATTTTGAACTACTATGCATCTGCCTTAAAACCCAAAGGCAATTGAAATGCTGTGCAAATTCATTTACAAGACAGAACTTCTTAGAAAACTGGACAATACATAGAATAATATTGTATTCCTGGGTCTTCCAGAGGAAAGAAGTGCAATCACTGTCATACAAGAATGCAAGAAATTGCCTTCATTGCAACAGTAAAGTTAGAATAGGCAGGGAAAATTGGAGAACTGTTGGAGAAAAAGTAAAAATATTTGGATTAGAAACATGTTAGTAGAACAGGAGAAAAGAATTGTCTTTGGATTTTTTTTTTTACAAAATTTCAATATGTAAAAATATGTATCTATCATAACCTGATTAAATTAGTTAATTTTACCATGCATCTGCTTTTTCTTATAATGCAATATTTCACATTAGTTCAGAAGACAAGTAATTTTTTCAGTGTTACAGATTAGGCTCAGTGACATTTGTTTTCAGAGTCTGAGGGTTTTTTCCAAACTGAATACCTAAACTTGTGTAGTTCACTTCTCATTAATGATAGGTGTTTCCTTCTAATAGCCAGATGATCAGAATAATGACACTGAGGGAATTGTTTCTTGTTTTCATGTTAAATTAGGATAATTTCTCCTACTCATCTGATTTACTGATCAAATATGTTTTGTAAGAATTAAATGTTCATTAAAATTCTTTTTAAGAATTTCATGTTCATTAAAGAACAAAAAGTGAACACCCAGATTCCAGGGGAAGACTGGAACCTTACCTGAAATAATGCTGTAATTTATAAATTATAATTATAATCAACAATAAAGAAAAAATAGTACACAGTACAGTGATACATTCCACTTTGTGTCCAAATTCAAAGAATAGATGTTTTTCTTTCCCTTGAGGTAGACAACTCTGCCCCCAAAAATAGAAAAAAAAAGGAATGGGTTTAGATAGCTTTTTGTTCTACTTAAGCAAAAAGATGAGCTTTTGATACAACAGAGTTAACATACTTACAAATTCTCTTTATGGGCCAATGACCTCTTGAAATTTCAAAATAATTTGAAAACCCTGAGAAACAACTGTTCAAAATACAACTAGCAAGCAGAAATAAGTAGGATCTCTTTAGCTGTCTTGGTTTGGAAAGACTGGTGTCTGCTAAAGAAGGCAGGAGTCTGCCTTGAAGATGTAAACCCCCTCCTCCTGAATTATTATAATTTTGAAATTAAGGAGCTCTAAAGCAAAGGTATGGAAATAGGAATAACAGTTCTTTATTAGGAAAATTAAAACAAAATTGTAGTAGTACAAAAAACCCCAAACAAACAAAAAGAAAACTGAGAGAGTCAGACCATAACGTGACACCCTGTTAGTTAGGGTGTAGGTCGCAGTCTGATTAAATGGTGGCTGCAGTCCTCCTGGAGTGACAGATGTGGTTCTGTTGAAGCAGTGATCCTGCAGAAGGATGTAGTTTTCCGCTGAAGGTCCAGTGGTGGTAAGATGGGTCTGATATTCCTCTGGGAATGCAGTGGAAACAGGCTGTCCTGGGGTTCTGAATCTCACTCTATCCACATAAGAATGCCTGGCTCCTCCCTTTGGGTGGAGCATCTCCCAGTGGGATGATGTAATTGTATCAGTCATGCAGTGAGCCTCAATGGCCCATTAACAGCAGATATCCCCCTGGAGGGAGATAAAAGAAGATATGGTCATGGAAGAGATAAAGAACACTGCCCCACCTGGTTTTAACAGCTGGTAATATAATATGTACTTTTTGTTACATCTTGCAAGCAACCTAAGACAATAGTGAGCAACAAGAAGGATCTAGGCAATCAATTCACTGACTGTTGTGGAGAAAGAGATAAAAAAGTGACCTAGAATTAGGGCCTATGACACTTTACTGTAAAAATCCATGAAAATAATAAATCTGTAACAGTATTATTATGAAAGAAAGTAAGATATTTCAGCTATTTTATTCCAGTACAGCCAGGAAAAATGTAAATGGTTTCATGCAAAACCTACTAGTGGTTTTAAATCTGTTTTAGCAGCTAGTGGAAGCTAAGAAGTACCTTCATTTTTAGGAACTCTTTGCAGAGGCCAGTATGCTATCCTTGACGATAATGTATTACCTAACAATAACCATACAGTTATTTTTATAGTCAATCCTGAGATTCTGTCTTCCATAAATAAGTCTGTGTTTTTTCTTTACTCAGATAGAAACAGATAGAGAATAGATAGAAAAAAATGCCTCCATATCATGGCTAAAAAGATTTGCGTACTGTGTCTTAGGTGCTTATCTTATATTCAGCCCAAATTTTTGTAAGGAGTTTACAATAAGATGAATCACACTGCTGTGTTGCCAAGAAGTGGGCAAATTTGGGTACATGTGGCTAGCAAAGAAAAAAGATAGACGTAAAGAGAAACAGAACATAAAGAAATTATAGTATTCGGGGCCAAAAATGTGCTCCAAATGATAAAATTTACTTTGGGTAGAGGTCCAGTAGCCAACTTCATAGATTTGTGGCTAGCTTGAGAACCTTCTTCAAAAGTTTATGGGAGAGAAAGTGTGTGTTTGAACATAGACAAAGTTTTCTCTACCGACATTTACTGTTCATTCCTCTTGGCTGCAACACCTGTAGTGAAAAAATGCTGAAACCCCATACATATCTGAGAACAGAACCACCTCCAAATACCAAGGAAAATAAATGTATGTTATAACAACGCACCTTACCTTTCGGGTTTTATTTGTGCACAGTGAACAGTTATAAAAAATCCTTTTTATTTCAGTTGTCACTTCAGTTAATTTACAAATCTGAAGCATTTTCTGCATTTTGGTTTTGCCCCAGTTGAAACCACAACTACCATTCTGCATACTTTGACTTGCAGAGATTCTGCTTTGAAACTATTATGCCTTGTGTCCTCTTGTTTTGTAGCCAGACTGCCTATTTCCTTATATGGAACACCCTCCTCCATTCCATTTCTTGTAATGATACCAAATGTGACAATTACTAGGTGCTGGTGTGATGTCACAGGCACTGAGAAATAAAAGCTATTTTATATGTTGTAAAAACAATGTAAATAACAGTACAAGAGTATTCAAGTAATAAATCAGAGATGATCCTGCCCAAAATGTACAAAATCAGAATTTTGCTTCTGACCAGTCACTAGTAAAGAAATGCACTATTAATGTAGAAATCTCCTGATGAGAACAGCCATTATGAACCTTTTCCTTCATGCCTTGCTCAATAGTGAGTAAGAAACTTTGTAAGCTGCTTTATTTCCACACTGAAAAAAATCCCAATAAAAAAGATACTTGTTGATAAAAGTGCTTAACGTGAAAAATGGAACAAATGCTTTGTTAATGAAAGTGCATTTTTATGTTATGGAGGAACAGTCCTGTTACAATTTACTAAAATATAAAGCAAGAAAACTTAAAGGCTTTGATTTCACATTTTAAAATGTGCCAGAATCTAATAATGACCTAATATTTTGGGTTTTTTTGGAAACTGGGTCCCAGATACTTGAGGATCCCAAGGTGCTCAGTGTTTCTCTGCTTACACTCTACCAACACAACATATCCAGCAGCAAACATGCTTTCTGTCATGTGAGATACTCTTCTTATGCCGAGTTACTCAGTCTTGTTATCATCGTATTTAAGGTAGTCTGATATTCTGGTATATGTTTTGTTATTATTTTGCTTTTAGATATATAATACTTAGAACGCATCTGAGAAGTGCATTTTACATGTAAAGATCATGAAGTTCAACAGCACACAAAACAAGAATACTATAGTTCAGAGACTAAGCAACCACAAGCACACATACAGTCACATCATCCACAGAGTGCATTGAATTTCATTATTTGACCAATACGGATCATCATGAATATGGAAATATAAAATAGAGAGATTATTTTTCTGTAAAGTAAAATGGAAAGGAATAATTAGAGCCCTTACTTTGCAAATATTAATCTACAGCAAAAGGGTCAGCAAACTAAAGGGGGGAAAAAAGTAATTTTTCCATAAGCAATATGATACAGTATATGATATATTTACAGCAGGATGTGAATGTTTGAGGCTATAAGTTTGTAATGTGGAGATCATTTCTTCTTCTCCACTGATATAGTATTTCAAACAGTAGATTGTAATTTTTGGATAGTGTTCAAAATGTACAAAATTCAAAGACTGATGACATAAGTTCACTTCATCTATGGTTTCATTTAATAGGCCCTGGCTGTATATTTTTTTTATATTTAACTATAAGCTAGTTCAATTTATAGAAAATGTACCCCATTTCTCTACTTTACAAATGAGCTATTGTACTATTGCTAGAGTGTGAATGTCTTTGTGTGTGTACCTATCGATACAAAAATATGTACATATTTATCTTAGAACACTCATTATTTTAAATTTCAATAATGAACAATAACTGCAAAGTGCTTCAAATGTTTTCTTGAGTGCTGCAGAAATAAAACCAGAGAAGTTATAGCAAAGTTTATCAGAGATCAAGTGCTTAAAGGTACCGTGTTTCCTTTTGCTGTGATAATCCTTTGAATTACGTCTTACCTTCAAATCAGTTAAAATGCTTCTAAAAATTAAAACCAACATGAGGATAGGAGGATACTCGTTCAAGGATAAAAATGAAAAGCAGAATGAGATGACTCTGTCTGATTCCTCTGGGCCTTATATCCAGTGTCTACACAGAGACTACACCTTTTATTTTACTTTTTACCATTTACTGCCCACCATATTTTTGATCAGAGCACAAATGCATAAGTCTTGGGTTATGTAACAAAAAAAAAATCGTGTATTTTATTTCATCTGTAGAAAGCAGTTGGGGGATTTTTTTTTTCTCTTGTAACTCCAGCAGGGGAGAGGGTTGATGCCTTCTGATAACAGACCAGCTGTTAAAACCAGCTGGGGATTCGCTTCTTATCTTCCATTAGCTGATCACCCTGTGGGGGGATATCTTCTGTTAAATGGCCAATAAGGCTCACCAATGACATGAGACATCACACCATCCCACTGTGAGATGCTCCACCCAGTGGGGAGGAGCCAACCATTCCCTACCCAGATAAAAACGGGGACAGACAGACTCCAGGCATTCTGTTTTCCACTGGATTCTCAGAGGAAGATCAGACCCATCTTGCCACCACTGAACCTGTCTAAAGGATCATCTCTACTCCAACAGAACCACATCTGTCACCACAGGAGGACTTATTTGGACTGCTTCCAACACCCTGACCAGCAGGGTGTCAGGTTGTATTCCTGACTCTGTCAAGAGTTTTCTAGGATTTTTCTTGCTTGTTGGGGTTTTTTTGTACTACTGCATTTGCATTTTTAATATTCCTAGTAAAGAACTGTTATTCCGATTCCCATATTTTTTGCCTGAAAACTCCTAATTGCAAAGTTGTAATAATTTGGAGGAAGGGGGTGCTTACGTTCTCCATTCCAAGGTAAACTCCAAGTTTTCCCTGACAGATACCAGTCTTTCCAAACCAAGATAGCATATCACTGCTTTTGGTGCTCATTCCAAATCTTACACACTCAGACAACTTCATCCAGGACACTTCCTGGAAGCTTGCTCAAAGAGTTCTCTTCTCATGTTACAGTCTGGCTTATGTTCCACAAGAAAAAAATGTGGGACTTGCACTTGGAACAGACTTCAGTTTGATTCCTAATAAGAACTGTTGATCTGTCAAAACTACACATGCAGATCCAAAACTAGATCTACAGGGATTGAGAAGGTCATAGGGTCATAGAAAGGTTTGCATTGGAAGGGACCTTAAATGGATATCTAGTTCCAACCCCCACTTCCATGGGCAGAGACAGCTTCTACTAAAGGTAGTTCAGAGCTGCATGAAATCTGGCCTTGAACACTTTCAGGGACAAGACAGCCATTAACTTCTCTGGGTAATCTGTTTCAGTGCCTCACCATCCTCACAGTAAATATTTTTTTTCCTAACAGCTAATCTAAACCTACTCTCCTTCTGTTTAAAGCCATTCTATCTTCTCCTGTCACTTTACACTCTTGTGAAAAGCCTCTCTCTGTCTTCCTTGTAGACTCCCATGGGGTACTAGAAGGCCACAATTAGGTCACCTTCTCTTTTCCAGGCTGAGCAATCCCAGTTTTCTTAGCTGTTCCTCACAGCAGAGCTGTTCCATCCCTCTAATCAGCTTGGCATACCTCCTCTGGACTCGCTCCAACAGGTCAATTGTCCATTTGGTGCTCAGGATGGTTCAAAAAAATACATTGAAGGTTGAAGGGTTTTGCTTCCTAAGTCCCTATCCTGTGTCCATACACTCAAGAGGTGTGGAAAAAGAGCTTGATATTGAAGACTGAGTCAAAAATGTTGTTGAGCATCTCAGCCTTCTCATCTGTGGATTCTGGTTTTCCAGCATTGATTATCAGGAGGGTTACCTTCTCTGACCTTCCTTTTTTTTCATTTAACATAATCGTAAGTGCCATTATTCTTTGCATCACATATACCAGGTTCAGTACTAGCTTCAGCTTGGCCTTCATCACCTCATCCCTGCACAACCAACCTTCACCTCTGTACTCTTCCCAGGTTACCTGTCCCAGTGTCCACTGCCTATACGTTTGCCTCTTTCCCTTTAGTTTGATGAGCAGTTCCCTACTTGTCCAAGCCAATCCTGTGTGTTAAGAAAGCCTCAATGTTTTACTATATATGGCCAGTCTCATATGCAATGGTATTTTACACAAAATGCAATAGATTTGCTTATGTTTATTCTCTGTTTTGAAAAGATCACAGATTTACCTTTATTCTTATCCAAAAATTTTTGTGACTTTCTAAACAGCTCTAGCTATTGGAATAATTTTTTTGAGAATATCAGTTTTTGTCAGAATAAGACTATTTCTCCCTAGATTGTAAGAGTTGGAGTTAACAGCTTGGAGATTTTGAAAATCCTACAGTGTCTACATCAATTTATTAACTGAAGGACTGCTCATTTTACTGACCAATAAATGCTCAGCCTGAGTTCATTGTTGATTTGTAAATTCACTTTTGCACCACACAGTGCTCTCTACTTTTTGTCCTGAGGCACACTGTATGTTTCCTGTTGAGTCAGAGGAATTTTACCACTTTGAAGCAGTTCCTTAGCACTCTCCAAATGAGATGCTATTATAAAGATGAGTGACAAATGGAAATACTGACATGCTGGTATCTCAGCTCTTAATTTCCTGAACACTTTGAAAAAGGAGAGTAAGAAGCAGTATGATATTAATTAAAAGTTTAAGAAAAGTAAATTCACTGTCACTAAAAATATAGAAGTGTTTTAATATGCAATATAAACTGAAAAAGTAGAACTATTTTCCTTTAGAATAAACAGTCTGTATAATTGGAAAAGCAAGTAATTGTCAAGACTGTGCTGCTTCTAAACATTAAGACAATCATCAACAATCTCTCCTGAGACAGAAAAAAACCCAAAATAAAAAATAAATCTTTTGATTCAAAATCATAGTATTTAGAAATCGGAAAGAAAGCATTTTAAAACACTAGCCACACAGAAGCATTCATGTATGTTGTTTTTTTTTATTTTTTTTAAACTCTGTCCAGTATGGCTTTCGGTGCTGCTTTTACACTTCAGGAAAACCAAACCGGAAAGGAAAATATTTTAGCTGACAATAGTAGGAAATCCTTAAAGGGTAAAAAACAGTAAAGATGCCCAAATTTACAGCTAGCTCTGACTATAAAGTGACACATCTTATCTATGATCTGTGGGAACAGTAGTTACAAAATGATCAGAATCAAGGCTTTTAGCAAAGAATTTTAGAAAAGCTTCCCACCTCAGCCATGTGCATCTCAAGGTTTTGGGGTTTTGCCTTCATAAAAGGATTTTTTACCCTTTTTCCTTTAGACTTGTTCTCCTTACGATTAGTGAATGTATTTCATCTTTGAGGTGCCTCCTAAAGGCAGCTGAGACCTCTCACAAAGTTTCTTACAGAGATCACTAATATGCAGCTTATACTAGCCTCAATGCTTTTTATAGCTCATCTTAAGAAAAAGAAGACATTGCACAAAATAATCAGTAGCCCCTTGCATTAGAGTATTTACAAATGTAAATTCTTAGCAGCTAATATTTTCTGCTATGCATCTTATCAGACAGCAGTGTACTAAGGTTCTGAACTACTGACATGGCACAGCAAAGACAGAGACTTGATCTGGGGAAACTGCTCTGTTCCCAGGCCCTGGACTAATGGGGGTGGGAGTCTGTAAAAAGCACTTTGCTTGGGGGAAGGAACAAGAGGCACTACGAAGCAGATGCCCTCAGTCTCTAAAAGAAAGCTGCCATAATCAGTATACAGCATTCTCTCAGTCAATCCAAGTCTTTATGGGGGGCAAGGGGGAAGTTCAACAAAGTTCTTTTACCTCAGTGTATAAAAGTAAGAGGATTGTCAAACTGGATAGGCAGGAGTCTATCACACTAAAATTTATTATTCAAGTTTAAAGTAAAGCTTTGTTTAGGTTTTAATGAAAGCAAGAGAATTTTAACAACAGAAGTACTGTTCTTTCTTTCTCTCCCTTTCCACATTCAGTTCCTCTGCCCCTGCACCTGCTTTCAGTTTTGGCTTCTTGGCAGTGACGCTTAAAGAGACATCAGCTGGCAGTGGCAAACTGTTAAAAGCTTCCCTGCAATGCAGCTTTGCAAATGCCAGCCATTTATTCACTGGTGCATGCCAGCTTAACACAAGGTTTCTTTTCCTCTAGTTTCTCTGCTCTCAGGTTTCAGTTCCAAACAACAGTAAGTAGTCTGAGTCATGGCCTAGCTGTGTGAGTATACATTAAATGTGGTCACTGTTATCTCTTGTCGTAATATTTTGATCCAAAGGGTGTTGTCTAGAATTTAAAGTATAGCACTGTTTCTTCTTTGCAGACATAGCTGTTGGACCACAGGTTTTGTTTTATTTTAATGTTTTGTCCTTTTAAACAGATGGTAGGATAGCTAAGCTGCTAGACCCTGCAATTATTTTGTTGACTCTGTATCTTTCATCTTCTGCTTTTCCAAGTCCATAACACTGCTCTGAAAAAAGAATACCGAAAAAAAAAAAATAAGACAAAGAAAGCGGCAAGCAGCTTAAGTATTCAATACAAGCTGACTGTTTCATGCTGCCTTAGAGATCACAGTTCACTCTGATCTCCTGTGCCCCAGTGCAAATTCAGAGCTATTAGCAACATGATATTCATTAGAATGAGTCCAGAATTCTATGTGTAGTAAGAGTAAGTAAAAGATTGTCCCCAAAAGGACATTTTTCAATTTACTGCATCACTTCAGCAGAGTGAGAAAGTGCCACAGATGTGCAAAAAAAGTCCATTGTATATTTTCTTTGGAAATTTCAAGTTTATCTTAAATCTGCGTTGTCTGAAGGTTCTTTCTAGGCCATCTGGGGAGATAAGGAATGTGATTTTCTACTAATGAAGCTTTCCCCTGTATTCCTACAGGTAATTCTGGGTGGGAAAGATTTGTCTCCCTGCTGTTAGCATGGATAGGTTAAAAAATAAAATTTCACCACAGCAACATTTTGACATGGGACAGAAGTCAGAACCCTCATGGATCTTTTGATTTCATGTTCTTTTTCAATAAAACCTGAATCTACTTCCATTTGTCAAAAGATTTATATTGACTTTCACTGAGACTGGGCCAAGTCCTTCTGCAAAGGAGTTAGCAAGTGCAGTGTACCCTAACTTTTTGAGTCAATAAAAGAGGTGTTGCAGAAGAGTTACACTAAACCCATGAGGAATAAAAGCAGTGTGGAGAGGGAGGCTGAGGAGAAAATAAAAAGCTCAGGTAGTTAGTGCCAGTATGATCAGCAGCTGTATCACTCAGCCAGATTAACATTTTTTATTAAGCTACAAAAAAGGTTTAAAATAAATAATGTCGTCAAAGAAAAGACACATTGCTAGTCAAAGGAAAACAAAGCAAATGGAACCTAATACCCATTTATCCACACATTTGTGTTTGAGAAACTATGAGCTTTTAAGATAGGTAAACCTAGCAACCTACAAACCAGTTGTACAGAAAACTCTTGACATGTGTCTTTCTGTGTTTTAACTCTGGTTGCTCATATTCATTTTCCTACTGCAATATTTTAAGATCTTCTCTCCCTATTTTATGTAAAAATCAGTCCTTAAATTGAAGGGTTTGGGTTATACTATTAGGATGAAGGTCCATGAACATAACAGCCAGCATGCAGGCAAATAAGCCATTGAGCTTTGGTAAGTATATTCACAGCGGAAACAAACACGGTCCTTGAATCAATGTAAGTGCTCTCTGCTGCCCAGAGCAGTAGCACAGAGTGATTTGATGTGAATTCATTCTCTGAAGGATCAATTGGCTCAGAGTAGAAGAAAAAAAGGAAATAGAGCAGCTTGGAAAAAAGGCTATTATATGAATCCTGACCAACACAGAATGGGAAAAAAAGAGCAAATTTAAACAGCTTTTATTATGAGGTGAAAAAGCTTTGAAGCTGTAAGCTACCTTCTGCTTGATTTCTCCGTATTCAGAGGGAAAAAAAGAATTATCTTTTCTGTGAGCAAGAAAGATATCTGGCTCCATACCACCGAAACACCTCCTAACCCGATTTTTGGCCAAGTGTTTGGGCCACAAGAAGAGAGGTGCAATGAGATCAGGAAGTACATTTCTGCGTTCATGTCCATGGTCCATTTTCACTAAGATTACAAGACAACCGAGACAATTGTTGGCAATCATGTTTTTTAGATAAATAAGATGGAGAAGAAGGGCTCTAGCAAAACATAGCCCTGGCTCTGTTTTTACCTATGTGTATGTCAGAGATCTAGCTGCTCCAAAATAGTGCAGTAATAATTGTGACATTCTCTTGGTTTTGGAAAGTTTATTTCATAAGGTAGATGAGGCAGGTAGTTGTCTTCCTGACTCTGAAAGATGGGAATGGATTTCATAACAAAATATGTGCATGGCTTTGTATTATTTGACTTTGTACCAGAAGAGATTGGTCATGTTTGTTGTCCTAGATAAACCCCAGACAGAGTCTCCTGAACAATGGATAGCTTTGGAAACTCAGAGGCATGACACAAAACCTTAGAATTTGACTGAATGATAAAGAAATATTGTGTCTGTTCCATCTCAGAACAGCTTCAAATAATGAATGGAAATGAAAGGCTTCTGAGCCTCCATAAATGGATGACAGAAACAGCTTCTGCAGGCCCCTTGTGGGCTATATTTCCCCAGTTCACACCATTTTGACCTCTTCAGCCCGTGTCTATAGTAGGGTTTACATTCCTGACTACTTCTGATCTCACAGTGCTTTATTGGCTCATTGGCATGTGGAGCTCACTACTGAATTCACATCTATCTGCAATACCTCTGGTGAGGTCAAGAAATCAAGCTCTTCAATAATAATTTTAATGGTAATATACCTTTCAATAGCAGTACAGGACATGCTTGCAGGACTTAAGTCTTTACACAATCAGAATAAAAAATGCAGTAGTTTGTTGACATCGGTTCTTTTGTTTCTTATTTTAATTAAAGATGAAGCAAGATGTTCTGAAATTTCCCCCTTATAATTGCTGCCTATACAATCAGTCATACTTAAATCTCAGTCTAAAATAGCTGTAGTAGGTGTAGGCCTGAAAAGATGATCTTTTCTATCTAGTGAGTCTAGAAACAGAATATAGCTAAAGACAAAATCACCTTGGCTAGATAAAATATATAAATTTTGTTAATGTCTGCTAATCTTAATGAAATTAACTACAATTTTCCTGATAAAATTCCCTGGAGTTTCAAAGCCAAAAAAAAGTGGAAGTAGCGGGTTAAGGTTCCTCTACCTATGGTAGACTAAAGAATGGTAAAATCTCCAAAGAAATACAAAACTATTAATAAATTTTAGAGACTATACAGGAAAAATTTACAGAAAAATTTCATGACAACAGAAAGTTATTATGTGCTCTTCTGATTTGGGTCTCATAGTCAATGTATGGGATGTAGATTTATTTAACAGGAAAACAAAAATCAGGCAAATGCATATTAATATGTACTCATATGTACAAATTATTGGCAAAAGTTTTGAAACACTTTTAAAAGACTCTCCAAAAATCCCAGTCTTCTCTCTTTTGTTATTGGAAATATTACTGCATTAGGTGAGACAATTATGCAGGACTTCCCATTCATTCATTTCAGTTAACATGTAAAAATTTAAAATCAAATTTATTCTGATAGGTTGGATTTAATGAAAATTTTTGATTTAAAAGCCATGTTGAATCTTTAATCCTCAATTGTGATATTTGGTGGCAGAAAAAGACAGAGGAATTTGTGCAAGAGTACCTTCCAGAGTAACTCTGAGTTCCTAAATTGCTTTGGAAGAGCAAGAATCTGTAATAACATCTAGTATTACTAGATAATAACACTTTACATCTGAAAAGCAACATGCAAGAAGAGTGGTTTTTAAAAGAATCAAAGCATATCAAATTAATCCTAATTTTTCTCTGCTCAAAAACACAAGCCTTTACACAGGTAAAAACTAAAAATATATGGAAGGGCAATGAAGACTCAAATGGGCACTTGGGAAAGCAGTATCAAGAGGAGACATTACTAAAGCCTAAAACTTAAATATGGTAACACCACCATATTTTGTAAAATTAAACATAATTTGTAAACAATTTTTTTCAAACAAGGAAAGACAGTTTTAATCAAGATAGAATGTTTATCAGTTTTTAGATGCTCAGTGAAGTTGTCTAACCTTTAAGTATTATGTACGTTTCAGTGAAAATCAAATGAATCTGGTGTTTTCTAACTTTTTAATCAAATTACAACACAAATTGCACTATATCATCTAAAAACCACCATGGTTTGAATTAATATGTTGTGTTATTCACTTCTCCTCAAATGGAAGGCAGGGTTAACTGGGCATGGCAAATCAGCTGGCACATTTCAGCCCAGAGGTGGTTACACTTTAGAACAGGCTTAAAAGTAAAACATGATGGTTTCTGCAATTCTTTTAAACAATACTTTTAAGAAGGCTCATGAGAATATTCATATAATAGTGGGTTTCCTTTCCAGGGACCTAGGTTGGTACCTTAAATGGGTACAAAATTGTTCAGATAGTTTGGCAATATACAGCACTAGTATTTGCACTCATTCAGAGCACGTTGATTAATCACATGCCAAATTTTCAAGCAAAATCACATTGATTTAATTCAAAACACATTTATAGTATTTAATTTGCATGTGCATTCCGTCTACATCGATAACTGCACCACATTTACATACTCCTTCATCTTGAAGAGTCTTGAAGCAATTTGCAGCTCCAGAAGAAGTCTAAGACAAGGCACACAAACAAATCTCCCCTTCTCTGCATGCAGTTGAAGAGGGGGAAGGGTATCCACCAGCTGTAGAGCATTGGATTTCGTCCCTGAGACTCTGAAGAACCCTGTACACTAGATATGATGGCCATGCATGGGAAGAGCCTAATGAGAACCCACATTCCTTTCCTACAATATCAGCAGGGAATTCACAGCAGTTCAGGCTGGCTGGGCCTCAGATGCAGTCCTGCCCTGGAAGGAGGCTTAGAAACTGGTATTTTCAGCTCTTTTGATAAGATCCTAGAAATATCTGCTTTGTTTATATCAAATAATGCTTCCAATTCTACAAATCCTGGGCCTTTTTCCCTTTTCTTTTACCTGATCAGCTTATAAAACCCTAATGTCTTTCAGTTCATGTTCTCAGCACTGGCTGCATCATGCTACCAAATTCTGCATGCTCAGGAGACCTGTCAGCTAGAGATGGTACCAACTCTCCCTCAGCAAGAGGGGTGCCATTGTTCTTTGAATGTTTTGCTTAGGGTAGATTTGGCAGGTCAAGGTGGATCTCAGAAACCTTTAAATGAGAAAAGTAAACACAGTAGATGGAAACCAGCCATAGGAAGCAAGACAGGTAATTTCTCCATTAATTCTCCTTTATTTCCTTTACTTTGTTATCTCAATTGGATTTTTTTTCCCCACTTCATTTCAGGTAATCATGATGTGCATATTGGTTTGTCTCTTGCATACACTGCTTACTGGTGAAGTTTTGGTTTTAGAGAGAGAGAAATAAAACAGTTGATTTTATTTCTTAAATATATAAAGACTGGTTAAAAACCCACTGACACCAAGAGAAGAAATCTCTCTGTCTTAAGCCAGCTCTGGAAAGGAAAAGGTATGATCTTTTGAACAGTCAGTTCATGTTTGCCATCACACCCAGGATCATATACCCGTGCCTTGTTAGAATTGTCTGTGTAGAACAGAGTTCAGTGCAGGATGTCACCGCAACAGAGCACAACAGAGGCCATTAAAGAACCCACCATTGTCAACTAATAAAGAAATGTGCCTACAGAAATTTGTGAGGCTCCCCAGGTTTCTGACTGAAGAACTGGGGCATTAATGAGTTTGTCTGGAATGGAGCACATGCAATCTCTTACAGAGTTGTCCTTCCAAATGTTACTGACATGAACTCTAAGTTCAGAATCTGAATAACCTGATGAGCAATAGCTGCATTTTACATTTATGGTGGTTTTATATTATCCATTAAGTGCTTTTTCTATAAACATTGCAACTGACACAGCAATGCAGTTTATCCAGAAGAAAAGCTAGAGTTAACCTTAAAATAAAGGCAAGGAAAGGGAAACCAAATATACATGTCCTGAACAACCCATTACCTTCTATAAATGTGTATAAACTTCCATGAAAATTACTGATATAAAGCAGCAGAAACTTGTTTTTTTTAGCGTCATCTTACAAATAGATTGGACAAGTATTTACAAAGATATAACTAGTCAAGAGAAAAACGAGAGGAGAGGTTCGGAGAGGAGAGGTTCGGAGAGGTTCGGTTCGGAGAGGTTCGGAGAGGAGAGGTTCGGAGAGGAGAGGAGAGGTTCGGAGAGGTTCGGAGAGGAGAGGTTCGGAGAGGTTCAAAGAGGTTCGGAGAGGTTCGGAGAGGATGCCCAGGGGACTTGAGGAAAAGAGAGTATCTCCACGTTTACTACGTCAATAGCAGAAGCTGGAGAAATGCCATGGCATCCCAGAGCAACACATTTGTCTTGAGAACCTCTTGGTTATAAAGGTTTTCTTTTATTTTTCTCATTACTCCCCCTTCCCACATCTATCTCCTTTGGATACTTTCTTTTAGTAAAGGAGCAAGCATATAATGTCAATTTTCACACCATTCTTTAGCGTTTTCAAAAGGCAGGAATTTCTAGGAAATGGAATCTTATGCGCAGGCACAAATACTCTACCCTTTCCAGACAGAAGGGAGTAATTTCAGTTTCTAGCTTTACACACCCCAGTCACATCTGTGTCTTGTGCCTGAGTTCAGCCATATACATAGTTTATTTAGGCTTCCACCACAGACATCAGGAAATTCAGGATACTCAGTACATAAAACCAGAATTACAGTTGTTTATTCTCTCCCAAGGGTGCCTAGCTCAGTTGTGAATCTTGTTTATGCACATCTTATTTCACAATAATTAAGTACTGCTGCTCAGCTAAGTGGATGGAATATTGATTGTCTCTTCTTTTTCTCCTTCCATCTTCTGCCACAACCCACTCTTCCTTCCCCTTTTCCTTTCTCTTTTACATTTGCCATAGGAAAGAAAGGAAAGAAAAAGGAGAAAGAAAAGGCAAGAGGAAAAAAAAAAAAGGAAAAGATGCCTTTGGGATTCCTTAAGTCTGTGTTGGCAGGACTCCTTGTTTGTGATGCAGGTGTGCAGCGGACCTCCTCCATATCGTCACCACAGCAACCCGCCTGTCTAATCTGCTGAATATAAAAAAGAAATAGAGAAAAAGCCATTCACTCCCTTTTACTCCATCCATGAGCCCAACAGAAGGATATCGTTTCCAAGCATTCCTCATAATTCCCCAGCCATTGCCCAGGCAACAGCCACAAGGAGCTGGCAGGCCCTGTGGAGAGAATGCAGTCCCTGTGGAATTCATTCCACCACCAGCACCAAACACCTCCCTCCCCCACCTTATGATTCTCTGTTCTCTGCCCTACAAATGTTGCATGCACGTGCATGCACACACAGACTTGCACATGCAGAGCTTAGACCCTTGCATGTTGCTTCATACCTTCCCCCCTTTACAGCAGGTCAGACCAGGAGCACTTGCATTTCATCACCTCTGACTTCACGTGACCTCCTGTTCCCAGAATACACACAGCGAGAGGCCAACAGAATATTTCAAAGCTGTCATTGCCTGAGTATTTATTTTAAAATGACCCCATGTCCCTTCTATTGTGTCTCTTTTAATTATTCACTGTTACCAATAACAAGGTAAATGTTAGATCTAACTTCGTAAAGTTCAGCCGCCCATAGGAAAAAAAAAGGTAGGTTTTACATTACACGGTATTGTTGAGCTCATATAGCTCAGCAGCCAGATACTGCAGTGACAGATACTTCAGAAATGCCAGCTGGGAACTCAACATAAGCATTTGGGAGTGGTTATAAAAAGAGGGTGTTGGAAACCTTTGAAGGTATTTAAATCTCTAGTCACCTTTCAGATGGGCTGTTCTGCTAGAAGTGTGTTTATTGTCTGGAGAAGGAATTGGTGAGAGAATACTCCTTATCAAAGCTCGTGGTTTAAAAAGCAGTCCCTCGCAGTTTCAGTTATGACAGCTGTTTCTGGGATATGAAGAGGTTTTTCAGACTGTGGGCTCTCTATCCCCTGTATCCAGCAGTGAAAGCTCTCATTTGTCTTCCCACCATCATGTTGATGCAGCTGGGTTTGACGCTGCTTACCTCAGCACTTTTTTTTTGTTAAAAGACAGAAGGCTTACTTGTGATCCCAGCCTTTTCCTATCATATGACACTCAGCCAGTGGTTTTGGTGACTTATTTACTGGCACTAACCCAGTAAAAACAAAAATGAACGTTCACAACTAATAAATCCTTGAGCCCAGATAGCTTCAGCTACATTAGTAGGATTACATCAAACTGTCCAGACTGATACCAGTGTTCCCTGGGAACCTGAAATCTAGCAAGTACAGTGAGAGTGTCTATTTCATCCTCACTTGAACAGGTCTTTGATAATGTAATGTACAGGACAGCTATGAGTACAGTGCTAGAAAGGGGTGTGCATAAAAAAAGAAGTTATCTTCTTCCTCTTTCTTGTTGGATTTATTTGGACACTTCTAATAAACTAAATAGTATAACAGTATAAACAGTCTGCAGAGCATAATAGCATCAACTCTGTCAGAAATGGGGAGACTGGAAGAGAATTTCCCTCTTTCTCAGCTGCCAGGGACACCATTTTGCTGCAGATGAAAGGTTAAAAATGTTTAGCTAATTCAAATCTGTGCTGTGCTCTACTCCATATGGGCTGAGGTCAGTCCCCTCTGTAACATTATAGGAAGTAAAAGCATTCCTTCAGTGTGCTGATGATAACATTGTTTAAGATTGCATCCCTCTTTCTGATCACTGTAACTGCCTTACAGATCTGATGTGCAATATTTCCATCAGTGATAGGGCTCTTCTCTCTAACCCTTTGATACTGCTGCCTTTAAAATCTTTCCACATTGCAGCTCAGTGGGAACAATGTTGAGCAACTGGGCTTACAGCAAAGAGTAACTTTGTAAGTTCTATTAACTTGCAGGCATGATTCTTTGACAATACAATAAACAGTCCAAGGTTTGCTAGTCTAGGATGTAGGACTCCATCAGGCATGTGTTATTGTAAGAAAAGGATTTTATTTCATTTAATAAGAAAGTAAATGCATGTAATGCATCCAACAGCCTAGCTTTTTTCCTCTCCAGCATGGTTTACCACTTCCTTCTTCTCAGCAAAAATAACTAAGATTACTTTACGTGCAGTTTAAGAACTGGCATGCAAGTGACCTGTTCCCAATACTTCATAAAGACAAAGCAAAAGAGCCACTGCTGCACAGAGGAACTCTTCCTCATAGTGTTAACATCTGCCCAGCAATGGTCAAAATCTGAACATTAGAGCTGCTGCCAGAGAAATGAAAACATATGTGTCTAGCAAAATGATTGGGAGAAGAAATGAGGGTGTGCTTGGTGCTCAGCTGTCTCTTTTAGAAAGCTGTGTGGGAGGTATGTAGATGAGACTTTACTGAAAGGGAAAGTAGTGGAAGTACTCTAGGTCTGACATATGCTCTCAATGAAGAATGTTTGATAAATCAGGCCTTCTGCCACCCTATGGCATCCACTCACCAGAGCAGAACATGAAAGAGTTAAGAAGAGACAAATTATGATGAAAAGAAAGAAGTTTCTGCTGCTAAGCTTGGCAGTCAGGAGGCAGCAGTTCAATGCCAATGTTGCCACAGGTTGCATGCATGATCCTGGTCACAACAAATCTCAATCTTGCATTGATTCAATTTCCTATCCGCAAAGTAGGAACAATTCTTTGTCAGACATTTCTTTTTTCTTCTTTATTTTTGAGCATAAATTTAGTCTTTTGTTTATTTAAATTTCAGGACAATGATTCGTGCTTATAAGTCTACAACACTGTCTTACAGATTGGAATTTTTATTTCCTATGTTATATTTACATAGGATAGAAATTTCAAAATTTAAAATTAGGAAATCTGTGCAGCAGAAAATAAGTACTGTCCTGTAATTAAAAATACAGTACGTTGAGAAAGACAGCTTTCTTCCATATGGTACAGTTAAAATCCTAACAACTTGCGTGGTTTCCAGGAATCTGGGAAATTAGAGTAAAGGTAAGAATTAAGTTACTGCAAAAGCAGAACTCCAAAAATCTGAAACAAATCCATAGCAAATTATTTAGGATTACTGCTTAACTAAGCTCTTAAACTTCTTGAACTTTCTTTTATCTGTTTTAGCTTCACTCAACATTTTCATCTGTCTTTGGGATTCAGCTTCCTGGAGGTAAATCAGAGGGTTTTATCCTTTTAAGCAAAGGGAGAATACTGATGTTTTAATGATCAAAGCAATAGAAAGACATGTTCTCATCTCTGGAAATAGTCTGTGTACAGGATGTTACCAGCATGCCACTACATTTCTTAGGTATTTGAAACTGCATGTTCCCCAAAGGAGAGGTTTTTTTAACTCTTCAACTTTTTTAACAGCCACTTCAGACAAGCAGTACAGTTGTCTAATGATAGGAAATGGTCTGGTAAAAGAACTGGTGGAAAAAGGTAACCCCAAATTCTCTTTAACATATATGGTATTGTGTAAATGTCAGCATATTTGCTGACCACCACAGATGTCCCTCTAACTGGAAAAAAAAAAAACAGCTCTCATATATTCAGTATCTGTGTCTGTTATTTAAATATCAATGTATAGCTCTGTTTTTCTGGGTATAGCAGCCTTATACCACTTTCAGAAAGGAAAGTCCTCATTCTACCTCTATATTCATTTATGATTCACGATATGAGAGACTACAGATTTAAAATCCTGCTTGCTTTTTATGAGATAAAGAAAGCAATGTTTCCTACAACACTGATAATACTCCATTCAGAAAAACAGAAAATATTATATTTGGCTATCATACAGCATTCACTTGTTTTCAACTACATTATATTAGATCTCTATATAGATAAAAATGGAGAGAGAAAATAAACCTGCCATACCCTCATTAAGCAAAACATTCATAGTCTATAACGTCGGGGGATCAATGTGTTCATCCAGACTGACCTCCAGCCCAAACTCATACAATTCTCTTCCTCAGAAGACCTTGATTAATTGCAGCAGGTCATGTGCTTGAGCTAAGAATAGAGGATTACACAGAACAGTAACTTCTCCTCAAAAGACCCATTTTCACAACCATTGTTCAGTTGGAATACCAGCTCTAACAGGTGTTTATTCATTGAAGGGAAGGAAAGCTCACAGTGCCATGTCACTAAATATAGGCACAATGACTCTCATAAAGCACATCTTTCTTTCAAAATTCCTTTGGAAGTGGACCTTCAGTTCTAGGGACATTTTGTTCTCCTGTTTTTTGCTCTCTCCTGCTGGAAGATAGTCCTCTTGACTTTTTGTCTTTTCTTAATATTCTGACCGTAGGTTTAGTTGAGAATCTGGACGCAGTATTTCCTAGTAAGTATGGGGTCTAATCATCTTCGGCTTCACTCAAAACCAAATTCAGTGATAAATCAGAGGCCCAAGTGAACCCTATAAACCTTTCCACCTCTTATACCTTTCTTAGATTTAATCAGACCAGAAGGAAACTGCTTTATTGTGAACTTTGTAGGTAATTCCCTGCACTTGGAGAAATATTTACAATATCCCTGGTCAGCAGAACCTAAGTGCCAAAAATGAAATAGTAGTACATTAAACTTTTCTGGTCCTTCTCGTCATACATTATGCTAGGAAGAAATATGCCTTAGATCTAGATGTTCTAAAACCAGCAGTCATTGAATCACTGCACCTAAATAAGTCACTGCACCTAAATAAACACTGACAGCATACTCAAAGGAGAACTATAACTCTGCACCTGCAACCACTGGAGGTCAATGCAATGTCTGCATTGCCTGGAAGCTTTGTCTTCTGTCAATCACTGACAGACAGTGGTGCATTTCTATCCATAAGTTCTTATTCAGCAAAAACATAGGTACAGAAAACAAGCATTTAGAGAGACTGGCAATATGGGAAATATGAGCATAATTAAACAAAAAAAAAAACCCACAAAAACAAACAAACAAAAAAAAGGCACCCCAAAACACTACTACTTTATATATACAAACTCCCAAGTAATTTCTTAATGATACAAAATTATATACATAAGCAGAAGAGTCACAAAATACATATTAATGCATGTCTATTAACTATATAAGTGATCAAATACTGACATAGGCAGTTCCCTAACAGAAATTCCTTGTCCAGTATGCAAAGTACAAATGGCATTTATTTGATTTGCTGAGGAAAGAGTTGAGATTTATTTCTCGTATCAAATAAATAGAATGAATAAAGAACTCAATGCTGAGCTCTCTTTTTCACTTATTTTTTACTACTAAGTCTACAGAGACGTGATAGTGCAATAAGTGAGATAAGATTCTTTAGCTAATATCTAACCAATACAGAAGAGCTCCCTAACATCTGTCCCACAAGAATCCTTTGTTAAAATGTACCTGCAATCGATTTCTCAGTTACCTTTTGCTGTGGGATAGAGAGCATGTTTGTAGTTAAGGAATATTTCAGACGTAAGGAGGATCATATGAAGTTCTTAGTCCAATGCCAAAGAATTCCTGTGTAGTCCTGGATGTTTTTCTTGATCTCTCTCTCTCTGAGTACCTCTTGTCTATTTGCACCAAGGGGGATAACAGACTTGATCTCTTACCTTGACTCTGTCTTTGTTTGTCAGACTATAAGGCCATCAGGCAGTTAATTTTGGATGGGTAATAAAAGAGGGCCCTGATCTTAATCAGGACTTCAAAACAAAAGGGTAGCTCACATTATCAGTAGCACTGTTATTACTAGTATGATTGCATGGTTGGTTAGCTGGACACCACTGAACCATTACTTTGCCTGTGGAGACAAGTACTTCTCCTCCCCAAAACAATTTCTGCGACTTCATTAGAACGGGTTTTAAGCTCATACAACCCCCTCCATATCAGTGAGATGTTAAAGATCAGAATGAGTCAAAGGCTGGCAGATCTGTGAATCTTGTTTGACATTCACCAAGAAATACAGTAAAAAGAAATGTAGGCAGTCCTTAAAAACCTTCCTCAGTCTTTTAACAGAAAATACTGGTCTACACTGAGCTACACTTCCTCTTGAAAGCTGCGTTAAATATGTTACCCTCCATTTTATCTCTTCATTTTCTACAATCCATTTCACCTCCTTCAGTCTCACTGAAGGAGGTGAAATGGATTGTAGAGCTTGGAAATTATAATTTTGAACCTGATCCATGAGAGTCAGCGTGGATTTTCCATGGGAGCAGATAAACATTAGTAAAATAAAAATTCTAGTTTAACAAGATGGTGCAAAGATATCATCCCATTCAACCACCTATGTGAATGTATGTGTAGAGGAAATATCTATATGGGTAATGGAAACATAAGGTACTCCTTGTACTAGCCCTGAGGTCTAACTCTATGAAGTCCAGAGAAAGGTTGGATTTTGGACCTATCTCTCAAAGAATTTGAAAAGTAAAGAGCATAGTAGTAACTAGACTTAGGTCTGAACAACTTCATTATCCATCTCAGGAGACAGCATAGAGAAGCTGGGAGAAGGATACTGAAATTTTACTTCATCAATGCAAAAGGAAAACTTTCTTAAACAAAACTTTTCAATAGTTTATAAAAGTCACCAATATAAGTGGTGTACTGCTATTAGAAACTGCCATAGACCCAAGGTTAGTCAGTCTTTAGAGCTAAAAAATAACGTCTAGTATCTGAGCTTTACTACAAAACAAATAAACAAACATTCACCTTTTTCTCATGAAACATAAAGGCAGTATAATTCTCTGTTTTTCATCCTTCCGTCCCCAAAAACACTTGCTAAGGCACTCTAAATCAGCTGTTTTCAAAGTGTAATTCTTCACCAAAAGAAGTTAGGAATAAACAATGACATTTCTGCAGCATTAGAGTATAGCTACTAAATGTTGAACTATACCTCCAAATCATTAGGTCAAGGCATATTCTTAAAGACTTCTATCTTTAATCTTTTCTGATCATCATCTCATGTATTGAGTAAAAAACAGTCATACACAACACGTAAAATTTCCAAAATTAAACAATCCAGCACAGTTGGATCACTGAGTGATCAATCTTCTGTATATCTTTTCAGCAATGAAAAGTGCAAAACATCGTAAAGGGCTAAATCATTCTTACTAATGCTTTCATACCTACTGTAATGCAGTATGCTTTCTTGGTTTTCACTACATCTAACCATGTGAAGTTAGTGGCATGTGTGCTTGTCTAAAACTCATTGTCATTCCAAATATCCTAGAACAGAGTAGTCTGATAAAGGGATTTGTCTTCAGCTGTAGTTCCTGTTGTATTTGAGCAGCAGCAAGGACTAATCTATTCTTTCTCTAACTAGAAGAATGAGAAATATGTAAGTATTTAAGTATAAGTAAGTATATAAGTAAGAAATATGAGAGGGGTACTGTAGCTCTATCTGCAGATAGAACTTATTTTCAATGTAAATGTCACTCTAAACATGAGCAGAATTTAGGCAACATAGCTATCTTGCTTTCAGCAGCTGCATTCTGGAATCCTTGTAACATCCTGTGCACTAACAGGAATAGGTATGAAAAGTCATTTACTTCTATTCACATATTTTCTCCTCCAATCCAGCAAAATGTCTTTTGATTCAGAAAAACAAGCTAAGACATTAAATCTCACTTGTCTAGAATTCCCAAAGTGCATGTTCACCTAGTCTTCATTGCAAATAAACAGAAATACATACACAAATAAGCCCTCATTCAACTAGCAATTGCAATAATTTGGGCAAAAGCATGAAAGATCCAAAATGTATGCCGTTAATTTCTTCAGTATCATGAAAATATTATTAGCAACAGCATCTGACCCTGTGTTCTTAGCAGTTCCTTTAGGCACTGTGGGATGGCATATAGTTCTCTCTACTGTGAACTGAACATATATTTCAAAGTTGGGTTCTCAGAGAGAAAATCTTTGTGTCTTGACCAGGGAAAGCAGATTTGCACAATTTATTAGAAATGGGATGTGAAAACCTTAGCGAGTTGTAGTGATCAAAGGATCAAAACAAATAAGGGAGATCAAGTGAGTGCTTGAATTCAGGTAGGTAACGACATTAAAGTTTCACAGTTTTTCAAATATATGAGCCCAATCCATAACAGAATATTCAAAACATTATCTTGAGATAACCAGACCCAAAAACTGATACAATTTCTGAGTGTAAACCTCAAATATAATATTCTCTCTTGTCCAGGCTTGGTGTGGAACATTTAATTTGAAAATATTTTCCCTGAATTTTGTATGAGTTTGGTCTTTTTATTATTATGCAAATAGAGTTTATGTTCATAGCCAACAAGAACTAAAAACCTTGTGCTAAGTTTTCTCTTCATTACCTTTCTTGCTCCTACCTCTCTTTATTTTCTTTGTGCTGAGTTACGTGTCTTGTCAGTAACCAGAAGCAGCATAAAAATAATTTTTTTTTTAAAAAGAAATTAGGTAAAATAAACAAATGTTCTCTACTAAAATAACCAGCACCAGCACGAGTATTCATTAATTAGATGTAAAACTGCATAGTAGTACATCACAGCAGAGAAAGACAGGGAGAAAAAAATTTAAAAAATCTCATCTACATTTTTTAATTTAATACTCTATTAAAATAGAAGTAGATGTTCTGTAGGCAAGTTTATACATTTCTGATTTGTTTGATAGGCTCTCTTGAATTATTATTGTGCTATTATCTTTTTTTCTCATGTAAGTAACAACATGAGAGATAGAAAAAGAAAATATTGCTGTGATCTTGTTGCTTCTTTAAAAGAATTCACAAGTGAAATGGGAACATGTTTTCTTCCCAGAAGGTAGTAACTCAATACTCCAGCTTCATGATGTGTTCCTTAGAATTGTTCTTCTTCTAAAAGTTGTAGTAGAAGAGTAGTAACAATTCCCATGCTGGACAATTCACAGCCCATCCTTGCTTCTGAGAGTATGACTTCTGAGAGTATGACAGTTCTGAGAGTCTCCTTTGGAAGGAGACTAAGCTTATAAATTTAAAGTTAATATTAGGCAGTTTCCACAGGTCTAATGTTTGGCAAACAGAGTATAGTAAAAAATGTGGCATTATTTTTGACCGTATTTAAAATATAGTTCTCTGAAAACCAAAGTATGCTGTGGGGAATGAGGCTCTAAATTAGTTCTTCCCCTTTTGCAGAAGACTCAGTTTCCAAGAATGAGTTCTGTTTAATTAGTGTGACAGTAACTACTGTTTTGATTCTGGTTTTTCAGCTGTTTGCAACTTCCTGTGCTAGAATTTTTCCTGTAAAAACAAACAAACAAACAAACCCCAAACCAAACTGGAACAACCAAAAAAATCAACCAAAAAAAAAAATCCGACCAAAGAAACAAAAACAAACAAAAAAATCCACATAGACTCAAAGAAAAGGAAATGGGAAATTTTCTTTCTTCTTGTGCATCTACTCACTTGCAGAGCATGGGAAATTAAAAAGTCTTTCATTTAAAATAAAGTCTACTAGCAAAACTAAAAAAATCAGTGTATTATCAACACTATTCCCACACTAAATCCAAAACATTGTACCAACTACTAAGAGCACTTACTTTGTCCCAGATAAAAATGATCTTTTACAGACACACTCTTAAGGGTCATCCACAAGTGAGTAAATTTTGTAGCTATTATTAATTGAATAACTTTAGGTCCACTGATGCACCAAGGTGAACAAGACAGTTCAACTAAAACCAGCCTTAATACAAAGAGTCAGGGTGTGGAATCCTGTGTTTTAAAAAAAGGTGAACTGTCAAGAACTGGCTTGCACTGTGAAAATCTAAGACATTGAAAATGAAAGCTAAAGTTATGTCAATTCAAACTATTGTGGAGGATAAATAAAAGCACAATAGGACAAAATGACAACCTTAGCTTTGATTTTTCTGGCTTCAGCCTAGGGCTCATAAGTAGAAGAACTAATAATGTTGTGGAACAGAAATGAATGGTTACATTTTAGTATTCACTTTACAGTTCATATTAATATATACTTCACATTGTAGCCAAAAAATAAAAAATCTATGCTAGAAAAATAAAATGCTTTAGTGTCCCTCATTCTGTGAAGCTCAAATACAGAGCTTGGACAGATATATAACTTGGCCAGATTATGCTTTTGAAACACTAACATCTGCTAGGATATGGTACTTCATAAAATCTTACATCCTCACTATCTAAAGATAGTATGTTATTCTCACCTATAAAACTGAAAAAAAATTATCCTTACAGAAAGCTAAAAATCGTTCTCTCCCAGACTTATATTTTATATAATTTCTGATTATTTTATTATGTCATTAAGGTTTTGGAATAATATCCTTGATGTGGCAAAGAAAAGTAAAAATGCAATACATAGCTGTTTGCACAGCATATTAATTGCAGAAACATGAAAGTTGACATTAGTTAAATATGTGTAGTTTTTTCATGAATGTACAAATCATTGACTATTTAGCTCAGTCAAAGATGCATGACAGGAGTGCAAATGCAGCTCCTGAGTTAATGGTGAGAGTTCTCAGAAGTGCTTCGTACTGTATGGACACAGACTGACAAAATCTACCTTTTTGGTGGCTTGCTTTGCAGTACATGATGACAATATTTTTCACACACCTCTATGAAAACAGTAGGTATATCCTTCCCCCAGAGTCTGCAGTTATAAACATTATATTGCCTGTTCACTGCAGTGCTTCCATTTACTAAACCTGTGGAAGGTCTGAGAAACACTGAGTGTCTCTGTTGAGTAACAATTCTTATTTCAAGGGCCCCAAATAATCAGCACTGCTAACAAAACCATGAATCCAGCAGCTTCCAGTTTTCTGAGTGTGTGGGGTGCATCACTCAAAGCTTGGTTCCAGCTGATGTATGTTATGCAGAGGCACTCCACATCACAGCTTCTGCTGCAGTTACTTATCATGTTAATGACTGCTCCACGCCAATCTTTTTCTCTGCTTCATTTAACCACATTGCAAAGCTTCCTGTTCAAGGGCCATCCAGTCCTGTACCCTATTGTTATCCCCCACACACTGCCTCCCAGCTTGGATCAAAGTTTTTCTCTCAGCTGTACAGGTGCTACTTTGCCCACTCCCCAGTCAGCTCCCAGTGACCTACCTCAGTACCACTCCTGGGATATTTAGAGAGGGCTTCCTTCCAGTGTCATGACTCCTGCTCGTCTCTACCAGTTATCTCTCCTTTCACTAACCTCAAGGGATTTCAGGTCCCTCTACTGCTAATTCTTGCACAAGGAGCTACCACAGAACCCAGGATGGAGCCCAGAAGTCTCCCATAGCTGTGTACAGGATGGGAGAAACAAGAGCAAGAAAGATGATAAACCATGGGACTGGCTCTTTTTTCATTTTATTCAACTATGGACCAAGAATACTCCCACTAAGATTACTCAAATTAAGTAAATCTTACTTAACACTGAGTTTTGGAAGAGGTCATTCTCTTGCTTCCTCACTCCTGTATAGTATCTAGAATTGAATGTTCACACAGGCTGCATCAGACATTGTTCAGTAAGTAGTTTTCTCTTCCTAAAAGTTTTCTGTTGTTACTGTTATCAATGCTCCTCTTTTCTTGATTATATGACAAAAATGGCACTCTCCTGGATGAAATGTATATTTCCCTATGGAAGGAAAGAAAAAAGCAGCTAAGGGATAATTTATCGCAGTAGACTAAGGTCTAACTATCAACTTACTAGTTTTTTAGACAGCCCTTACTCTTTTATTATTTCCTTTTCTAGGTTTTCTTAATCATACAAGTTCTCAGCTAAAATTCCTTCTTCTGTTTTCTGAGGGATTGAAACCATACAGTGAACATATACAACCTGAAAAAGAGTGCTAAACAACAAAAAACATTATATCATTTTTCCAACAAACTGTTCACTTTATCCAGATTGATAAAATCTGTTTCTTGTACCTTATGAATCCAGTCATCCTCACAATTTGTGATCCAAATCACAATATGTTGATTCCAACAGTATTTCTCCTTTAAATTCCTAACTACAGTCAAAATGCAAAGCTTAACACCCCAGATGTTTGAGGAACTTTATAGTATTTCCTCAGATACATAAGGACATTAATGTTTCAAGAATGAATATAAGGACATAACAAACCTTGTTTCTAGAATAAACACTACATTGATTGCAAAGCATTAAAAGATGCATGATTAGGAGCTGTTTTGGTAGAATGTGACATTAAGTTGCCTACATGCACTGAATTGCCTTTATTATCAAGTGTGTAGTGCTTTTGTTATGAATTCATTGCACATTCAAAAAGCATATTTTTTCCTGGATCAGAATTCATGCAAATAAAAAAACTGTTCCAGATCTCAGAAAACATTAATCTGTTAGTGCAATTCCCTTTATGGATTTTATTTTTTAATATCTTTTTCTTTTTCTTTAAAAAAAAAATATAGATACTAGAGGCACCAGAGTTCTTGAAAGAGAACACTGAAAATCTTGGTGTATAAACAAACTAAATGGGTACTGTGTTTTTCTGCTCTGTTGTGCTTGGGTAAAACTGATTTGGTTGAATTCAAGCAGTCATTAGCAAACTCTAAAAAAGAGAAAAGTTAAGAAGAACTCAGCCTCTGCCTCTATATACATTTAAGAGTACACTGAGGTCAGTGTTTCAGTGATACTTTAATACACACTTTAATAGCTCTCATCCAGATAATTAATTTTCCACAAGATGGTCACAAAAATCACCAGTAGCTATAGCACCCATTCGTAAGCTTTTTTTACACTCTTCAATCCCAAAACTGTCCATTACGTAAAGGTAAAATAACTGAGCTATCTAAGCTACCTGAGTAGATTCCAAATCAATATGGTGCCCAGTGCCACAGATCTGAAGTGTTCTGTCTCATATTCCTCATGATCGAGTACAGGTTAAGGACTTGCCTAAGTGTGCTCTTGTTAATTGAAAAATGGGGACATTAAGACTTGTACAGGCTAAGCTACCTGTCCAAGCTCAAAAAGGATGTTTGCATTAAGAATGGAACCCAGCTCCTGCAAACTGAAGAAAAATAGCTTAACGGACAGATCATCATCTATGCTCTGATTAAAGAAGAAGGATCTATATACAAACAAGTTTTACTGCTCTTAGACACAAAATGTCTTCAGTAGCCTTTTCTTCACATAAAAATATCTATACATCTTTTAAATTTCGATGAACATCAAGACATGGTATTCTACATGCCAACCAGGGTACAAGAACAGAGCAAGAGCACTTTTCAGTACTGCTTTTGCCATTTGAATGTCAGTCAAGAAGCCAACTAATACAAACAGCAAATTGAAGTATGTGCATATGGGACTCCTAGCTGCCCCTCCTGCCCCAGCATCAGTGTAAGCAACAGACTTCAACAAGCTTCTAAACTAGACATATCAAATTAATTCACGGTTGTTTTCAAGGAGCTGAAGTCCCAGACCTTCATTCTCAAGTTTGGAAGGCAAAGTGAGACATCAAGCCTGACACGTACACCTCAGTATCTAAAACACAATGTCTTTTGGAAGCGGATTATTTACACGTGCAAGCATTTCCTAGTACAAGAAGTAAAGAACAACATAGAAATTATAGAACAGTTCACTTCCATGACCAAACCACAAGAACAAATTCATGGGAGAGGCAGTACGAAATGCTGTCTCTCAGAACACATATACCATCTGTGTTCCTCCGAAGGAAAAAGTTTATTTTCCAGCATGCTAAAGAACATATTTCCTCTGTTTTGAGTAACCGTCTCAGACACTGACATACTTTTCCAAGGAAAAGGCTGCATCCATTTTTTTAGACATCTCAGTTCTGAAATATTTTGTGTAATTATATATAGAAAAGGATTTAACATTTCTAAATACAGTGCTTCTGAAAACTATTTTGCTGAAAACTGACCTTTGTATCATTAATTGGGATAGTTTATTTTTTTAGGTCTTGTGCGTAGGTCTTGTGAGATTCACTGTAGAGGAATAAAAGGAACACGGGGATTTTCAGTCAAAAACCCAGATTCTGTTTCTGTTTGACTTGAAGGATGGTGCTTTTCTGAACAAGAAGCTCCCCTAATACTAAAATCTGCCCAGAACTAATGCAGTGAAGACAAAGGTGGAACCCAGCATAATAGAAAGAAGAATGGCAAACATGTGGGACAGGTGAAAGACAGAATCTAGACTGCAGTAATAAAATTGGAATCTTCCTTGAATTACAAGCAGTGTTCCCTTAAGCTGTCATTTAGTTAAAGTTTACTGATAGGTAGAAGCATTAGTACTACACTGGTGTTTTTCAGGAGAGGCCATGTCTTAACATGGCTGGCAAGGAGTTTTAAGAATAGCTTTAACACTCAGTGATATTCCAAAACCAATAGCCAAATAGATATTTTATCTCCAAATTTGTACCTGTATTTTAGCAAGCACAATGTCTGGACTCTGTCCTGAAGAGAATCAGTCCTGAAACCAAAAATCCAGAGTTCATCCTGGGAGTACAAGTTTATAAGCACAAGGCAGTAGCAATGATAATTTCCAAATGGATTTGTATGTGATCTTCAAGGTTTTCAGTAATTATCTACTCGGATTGGTAAAGTGATGGAACATCACTTACATTTGCACAATTTGTAACTGGCATGCTTTTTCAAATGTAATGATGGCACGAACTGTTCAGAGACTTCATTTACTTGTTCAAATCCACAGTCATTGCAGGAAAGCATCAGCTCAAGGGCAGGTACAATTGTCCCTGTATGCACGAAAGTATTATTGAAATCAACAAAGAAATGGGAACTCACATTCTCCCTGGAAAACAAAGTCACAGAGGTTTTCTCTGGCCCCCGTGTTCATCTTCTTGGAGTACTGTAAATACTCTGTTTTCTTGATTACTGACCTTGTATATCATGCAGTTAGGTAGACACGGTGTCTATGGTTAACCGTAAGGAATGCATAATCAAATCCATCCAGTGGCATATTCCCTTGCTGGTTGCTGAAACAGTAATTAGAACTGGAAGGAAGGTGCTCTGTTGCTGCAGGTCTTCCTCATCTGACCAGAAGTGCAATACTGGTATGAGCATGTACACTTTGGCTTATTTCAAACAACCATTTGCTTTAGATGGAGATTTTCTGTTCTAGGGTTAAATCAAGAGACTATTAGAAAATTGTTCAACAGAAAGTGTTTTAGTTCCTTAGCTGCATAACAGCCTCACCTATCATAAGAAATCATAAATAAGATCATAAGCATGAGTTCCACTGTCAAGCACAAGATATGTGTAAATACACCCATCTTATTCAGAGTGCAACCTGGATGGCATCATACCTAGATGTTGGTGGAATCAGGATTGAACATAAAATGATGTAAATCTGCAGAACAGGAGCAGCATCCTAGCTACTCATCCTTTTCTTGGTTTTTACTGTCTTGCCTTAGTTTGTGTCCTTTGCAAATTTTTAGTTCTATGAGTTCCCAAAATAAAAAAAAAAAAACAAAAAAACAACAAACTAAACAAACACACTGAACTTTAGACAGAGTAGGAGGTTTAGCTACATTTTTTAAAATTTCTGTTTCAAGATTTTTGCATTTACTCTGAGAACAAAGTAGACTTCTAACACACAAAACTGAATACTAAGACTTCTATGTCAGTGCAGGTAAAGCTTGAAGAAAACAGCAAGTACCATAATTCTTATTTTAAAGATCAGATATTATGGATTTAGATGTCTATAAAAAATTCCAAACAGGTTTCACATATGTTTCCTATATTTAGTTTAGAGAAAGGTGTGGATTGTAGTCTGCTGTTGGGAAAATTCAGTTTTCAGAGGTGAATCTTTAAAATTGTTTTTCCCTTCCAGTTCCTCATTTCTGTTGCCACATAAATGCTTCCAAATCTCTATCACTCCTGCTCCTCTGTTATCTATAAGAAGCATGGTGGAACTTGTTTATTTAGTTAATAAAGAACACATCTTCCAGTGACAGTTCTGAAGTGGTACCGAGCTATATTTTTGTCATAGTTTAGGAATGGTATTTCCAGTTTCAGCAATCGCACTGAAAAGAAAGCCACAAACTACTCCCTGTTCCCCTACCTTCCAACCTCCCCTCCTGTAAAAGGAACAAAAGGAAAAAATCAAGAGTTGAGATAAGGATCAATTTACTAGAAACAGCAATGATACAAGAAAACAAACAGTAGCAGCAACAATATTAATAAAAGTGTGAAAGAGATGGTGATTCACATGCCAAAACACCCACCATGGCTGACCTGACAGCTGCTCAGCAATGAGCAGAGGTGGATGGGGTCTCTGCCCCACCATGGGCCCTGCTCCCAGAAGCAGGAGTCACTCACTTCTGCCCAAGATGGATGTTCCATCTGGATGGATGGAACAACCCAGACATGCCTACATGGCTCAAGGCTCCACCCTTCACAGCTACTGCCTTTTGGCAGTAATTAACTCTGTCCTGGCTGAAACCAGGATAATTTCTCATCAAAGTCTTGTCTAGGATCCTCCACTAATATCAAAAGAAGCTGAAATCAGAACTTTGTCCAAGTTCTCAAATAACAATATTCAGGATGTCCTTCCTCTATCACATTAGCACCGCCACACCTGCGGATCACAGGTCCTTCTATGCAACATTTACAAAAAAAAAAAGTTTCAAAACCAGCAAGTCCAAGCTGACAGCAACTGAGGTTTTAGGGAATCTTAAGATCCCTAAAAAGTTCCCTTTTTCCCATCCATTCATAGTCAATGAAGACTGACACTAACAGACTGATCGACTCACAGTTTGAAAACTTAAAAGTGAAAAATGGTAGGAGGAAGAGAAAAGTTAGAAAAGAGGGTACTTCCAATTTTTGTTTTGTTTTGCAGAAAAAGATTTTGCACATGAGTGCATGAGATGTAAGTGACTTCTAGTTTAAAGAAAAATGAGTCATCTCCATCTAACACCAGATACAGCCTGCACATGAGTCTCTTCCATTGCATTCTGCTGACAAAGGATTTGATAGGTGCTGCTACGAATGCAACGTCTATCGTCCTACAATAGAGAAGGAACTGGGAAAAGAAGATACAAAAAGGAAGTTGTTGTCCATCATTTTGCTATCTTTTCCCAATGATTTATTATATAAATGTTCTTAATCAAGGTATGAAGCACAATTTGATATACCGGTAATATTCATCATGGCTACACAGAACCAGCAACATCTCATCCTGCTTAATAACATCTCAGAGCATTCCTTAGATTTCGTTAGAGGAATATAGTACACAAGAGAAGAAACAAGCCAAGAACTCTCACAGTGACTAAAGTAGCTCAAATCATCCCATTTTCTATCTTATTGTACTGCAGTACCTCTAGCTGCAAAACGCCAGAGCATAAAGGCCTAGCCAGAATATTATGGAGGAAAGGAAGAAGAGTTTAGAAAGAGTATTTGGGTGGAAAATATTGAGATATCTTACAATTCTGGCAAGCTTTCACAGCTTACTTTTTTTTTTTCTACCCTAAAATCACAAGCAGATGTGAGCAAATGCTGTGTAAAAGCCTGAGCTGCTACCTTAAATGGAAGGGAAAAAAAGCAAAAACAACCTAAGAAGTAGCACCTGCAATACCAGAACTGTGAGAACAGTTTTGAGGAATTGAAAGGTTTGGATAAATTTCAGGAGAACATCTTAAATTGCAACTGCTTCTTTGAACAAAATGTGGTCCACAGAACTTAAGGTACCCACCTCAAAATGTCCTTCTCTGTGCTAAAAAGCATTTAATAACAATACAATTAGTAAGTGAGAAAGCAAAGCTTGCACAGTTAGAACTCTGCAGTTATTCTTAAAATAACTGACTCTAAATTGTTTTCCATCTTCTGTCCAAATAAAGCTTATAGATGAATCCAGAATAAATTTCGTACCACCACTACCATTGTTCATCCTGTAGACTAAGTGAACCTGCACAAGAAAGGGGTCCATAATAGGGTGATATTTTCAAAGAAAGCACATTTAAGCTGTATCAGGAGTTCAGAGAGTGGTGAAAGGGGAGGAAAACAGACATATTCACAGCCATTCAAACAGGAAGACCCAATCCTTGGTCCCCTGTGGAAGGGCCAATAGTTTAAAATAAGACCAAGATAATTTAACAACTACATCTAATGATAAAACACTGAGTTTCAAAATGCATTTCCCCTGACATGCTGACTTGGTGCTACTGCTCAGTACTGGATCTTCTCAGTCTTTTTATGGTATGCCTTTAATTTCTCCAGAGCCAGTTAAACCTAGTATAACTCGAAGTTTTCAGGACAGAATAGAATATAAACATATTTGCCTCTCTAAATGAAGCCTAAAGAATCAGGATATCTGGGGAAAGTGTGGCATGTGTATCTATGGAAATGTTGTAAAATTGCTTCATTTTGCAATGACTGCTAGTTAATTTTTTGATTCTCAGCTACTCAAGAAATTTTGTTAGCAACTTTTAATATCCTAGTCATGCCGTGGCAACATTTCATGAAAAAATACTGAAATGAGAACAAACCTAGGACAGATCACTGCTTCCTATAATTTGTAATAGCAAACATTTCTTTTTTTTTTTTTTTTCAGAGTCTGCAGCCACCAGAATCAAGCATATGTAAAATGAAGCCTCTAACCTTTATAATTGATGAAAGAAGGTGAAACTTTATGACAAGTATACTTCAACTCCTCAAAGACACCAAAAAAAATTTTAAAGCCTCAAGATACCCTTACCATATGTTATTTGGAGAAGTCAGTGGAGGATTTCTTACTTTTATGTTGGCAGTACTACAAGTGTTCCCATCATCTTCTGCAATTGCAGTTAGGGTTACAAGGAGAAAGCTCAGTAAAAGAAGCAGTGACTTCCAAGCTGCTAAGCCCATAGCAAGTCAAACACACCTGTACATATTTTCTCAATCAGTCTTGTCTCACAGCTAAGGGGAAGGGCTAGAAACACTTCTTTACAACAAAATTTGGCAGCATGTCAGAGAGGTCAAGTCAGCTCTGAGCATGGTCTCACAGTTTTTGGGGATGATGTGGTCTGATGCAGTTCCCCAAAGAGCAGGACTTTGGCTGGAGCCAGGCAGCACCCACACGAGGGTCTCTTGAGCACTGATCTCGTTACCAGGACACAGGCAGCCACAAGAGTCCCCACCAAAGTGAGGCTGGTCTTGCTGTGGTGGTTCAACAGTCACCTTCACAAATGTCACCACAAAACTCCCAGGGATGGGCCTAACAGTGCAATGAAGGATTTACTGGCAGAATGCAGTTAAAATGACCTCTGAAGGACAGTCCCAAAAGCTTCACCACCTGAACATTTCTCAAATCTGAACATTTCTGTAAATCTCCTTTTCTGCTGAAAAGTACAAAGAAGAAGGAAGATTTTCAGGAAGAACTACAAGAATAATCGTAAAAATAAATGTTCTTTCACAGCTATTCAAATGTCTTTGGTTCTTCTTAATGCAACATTTGTCATCACAAGTAAGGTTTCACAAACCCTGAAATTAACACATTTGGGTATTTAGATTCTAGTTGCAGTCCAAAGTTATCTACTGAACTTCAACCTGGTGTATTTTTACCATTTTTTTCAGTAAAATAGAAATAATTTATGTAAAAGTTAGGAATATTAGTGAAAAGCTAGTATTTTTTGCTAGTGTTAATAAAAAATTTGAGAATATAAAACAAACCAGATGCTATGATAAGTGTCATTCTACAATATACCTTAGCTTTTCTGTTAGGTTATACAGAGAGAGTGAGAAAAAAATCTTCTGGAGGTCTTCCTTCCAGAGCAGAAAATTACTAATAATTCAGCTAAGTTCCTGAGATGGCTCATAATCGCTGCGAATAAAAAAAACAACCCAAAATTTATAAAGCAGAGTGAGAATCAGTCATTGTTTTGGAAATACCCTTGGTTGTTCCCTCAGGTCCTTCCCAATTTCTAAAAGTCTGGAGTCTGGGAGTACTTTCTATCCTAGTTTGGTTTCTATGAAGACAACATTTTAAACACTTAAAATGCCTCCATGCCATTTTATCTATTTTGCTATTAAATAAAAGATGTGTCTCTTCTATCCTTACAGAATTATTGAGACAGAAAAGCACAAGCACAGAGGCAAGAGAGAACTGTGAAAACAAATCCACTTAAATTTCTTGCTTTCCTTTGTTACACATTGTCACACAAGGGTTCTCTAAGCCTACAGTATATAGAACTATATACTAAATTAAAGGCATACCTCCAGTATCCCAAATAGCTAAATGTAAAGACATTCACTAATTTTTGTTTTCTTTTGTTTTATTTTGCAGCTTTGGAGAAAGAGCTCTGGAATATTTTTGCTTCAATAAGGTTAAAAGGAAATTTGTAGGCTAAAGGATCCTTTACCTGATCAGAAAAGCAGAGCTTGACAAAACACAAGAATAAAAAAATGACAGGGTACAGAAGTGGCTCTCTTTTGAAAAAGAGAGTGCAGAAGAAAAGCTGTTGTACACAGACCATATTCTGCACTCACTGAATAGCTTCCAATATAATTCATGCTGCCATGTGATCCATCCTTACAATCAAGAGTGAAGAAATTGGAGTAGGGAGAAAAATTGAAGGTTTTCATGGTGAGAGTTTTTAACAAAAAAATAATCAAGCAGTCTACTGAAAATTGTAGCTTGTAAGGAGAGAACATTATTTTCCAAACAAGAAAAAATTTCTGAAAAAATCAATAGTGCATAGAGATATTTTTTCCAGAAACTCTCACTTCATTATCTTCATAAAAACACTAAAAATTGTAGAATTATCTTCAGCCATTGTAAGTCTGTTTATTTCCAGCTGCAAATGGTATAGAAATGCACAGTGTTCAAAAGCTGGAATTTATTAAAACGTGGTTAACAGCAATGTGAATTTCAGTCAACTGAAAAGAAAAAGAGAGACTATTAAGCTAGAAAATATTGTTATTCCAACCTCTTTCAGCACCATAATTTCAATCTATTTACAGAAACTTTAAGGAGATATTAACTAAAAAGATTTGGGCTGTGGTAGTACTGTCAGCTATCCTAATCTGGAGAACAGAATTTTGTTGGGGAATGTAAATATCTCATGATTTTAAAAAGGGGCTGAACATTCACCTCCTCCCTAAACTCTGTTTTTTTTTTTGGAGTCAGTGGTAGAGGGTGAGAAGAAGGAGGAGGGAGAAAACAGGAAGGAGGGAGAGAAGAGAAGTTTAGAGATCAAAATCACATACCCTTTTGTTTAAATATATGGTGTGTGTGTGTTTAAATATACTGTGTGTGTATATACAGGGTACTCAGTTTATTAGAGCACAGGAATTATAAATCAGTTTTACAGAGCCAAAACTGGTATAATACAAACTTCCAGTTTGTCAGTCTCTTCTCGGAACAGGCTTTACATCAGAAATGTGTCAGTAAAACTGAAACATTATGAAGATCTGGTTGTCTAAAATGTTTATCATGTTTATTATTGTACCTGTTTCTGCAAAGTTATGGAAACCTTCATTCCCACATAAATCTTCCTTTTTTTACTATTTTCTGAGGTTGTATTAAAAAGCAATAAAAATTCTTAAATTTTCCTAGTCCCCTAATTGCTTAGACTACAGTTTTTTCATTTTGGAGATAAGCCAAAGCTGTAATTAATTATATGCTACACTCAACAACTGTCTTAGATATGTCTTCAAAAGCCAGGTGAAGTTTAAAAGTAAGATCTAAAACTCCCTAAACTGCATCTCTTCCTCAAAGACATTCACAAGCATGCATACTTTTTTTCTTAGTATGGTTAATATGCTGTGAACTTTAGACTCCGTCATAAATAAAAGTGAGAAAATGAAATTAATGTTACTCTGGGAACCATAACTTCAGCATTTTTTGACCATGTGAGTCAACTCATTAACTGGGGTTATGGAAGTTTTTGTAACCTATGTACATTCTTATACATATCAGGAGGCATGCTTCCACTGTAATGTTTTCAATCAAGTTTTAGAGAAGAAACCACAAAATATTTCCAGCTGAAATTTCTGTTATATTTGTTCTTTCTTTTCTCTTGCTATGTCGTACCTTTACTTTGTGAGGTTATGTACCTCTTGTCTTAGAACTGCTCTGTTTCACCTTTTTATTTGACATGTTTTTGCTCTCAGCTTAATCTGACTGTAAATTTCTCCCCATCCTTAATTCTGCCAATATCCTTTCTATCCGAATCCTTACTTTCTGCTTAGAGCTAGTGAGGCTGTACTTAGAGTACTCTTTTCAGTGATGGGCTTCCCATTACAAGAGACATGAACATTATGGAGAAAGTCCAGCTCAGGGCCAGAAAGATGATCAATGAAGTGGAGCATCTGTCTTACCAGGAGAGGCTTGATAATTTACTGTATTGCCCTTGGTTTCCTGTAGGTTCCTGCGGCCTTCTTTCACAAGCTTGAATCACAAGTGTGATTCTATTTAAAATCTGTCCCTCCTGACAGACCTGCATATAGCCCACTGCTAAAAACTGAGGGATAAGTCCACAGATTTGTGACTCATTTGAATTCAGGGGTGAGCCCTAAGCTTGAAATTGTGAAACTGGTTGAATACAAAATAAAATTGAAACCATCCCAAGCATATATACCTCTCAACTTGAGGGTTCAAGAGTTCAGTCAGGGTTTAGAAACAAGGAAGGGAAATCTAATCTGAATGCATTTTAGAGCTTGCGCTTTGTAGAAACATAACCAGAAGTTTCTGCCTTAAAGCCAAGGGTGCAATCTCTGTGCTTGATATTGTATACAGTCGATGTGGTAAGAACCACTTGGCTCAAGGTGCAGGCTGTGATAGTTGTTTTCCCCTTTTAATCCCTTTACCCATGCACAGAATAGTTTATATGGGCTGTCTCCTCTACGCCATCCAGAGACTTTCATGTGTTTCAAGAGTTTAGGTTCCCCTGGTCTTCTAAGCTGCGGGCAGAACTCTGCAAGAACATTCATTTTTCAGTTACCTGCTCAGACAAGGAAGTCCTGGAACACTCATAGGAGAATTCAAATCCTCTTTTACACCCTCTTTCCAGTACAGAAAAAGCCAGATAGGTTCAATTAACCTATCCTCTTCAAAAATAAGCTTCTGTGTTCTATTTCACATGGCTTTAATATCTAAGGAAATTTTTAGAAGAAATAGAGGGCAAGATACTGAAAATGAAAATAACTTCATAGAGCGTGATTTACGAATTAAAAATATCTAAGCATTTTCAATGCTGTAATCCAAGTAGTAAAACACTTCATTTCACATAGATGCAACTTTTAAATGTAAGTGCTTATCTTCATGTAAAATATAGTGAAAGTAAGGCTTTTTTGCTTTCACTGTAGAAGTAAGGTTTTAATTTAGTTTTAGATAGAATATGCACACCCGATATATGCATTTATATTTGATTTTTTTTTTTTTTTTTTTTTTTTTTTTTTTTTTTTTTTTTTTTTTGTCTTTCTCCCCAATTTTAAACATAAAACACAGAGGAAAAATTGCTTGGTTGTGGATTTCCAAGTATGTAAAAAAGTTTTTGCAGCATCAGAACATTCTATCTCTTGCTTTGTATCCACAGCTTCAGGTATGGTGTCAACAGCCACAACGTACTGTTTGTCACTTGGCCTTGTCAGTGACTCTGGCTGGCAGCAGATCACTGCCACACGGCCACACTGCTCTCCAGGGCACCAGAGACACTAACTGAGCCAGCACTGTTGTGAGATATTAAGGCAGTTTTATACTGCAGGTGTCAGTCCACTAAGAAATGGAGTAGAAACAGAAATTATATTCTAAGACACTTTGAAAAACACTATTTCCTGGGCAGACTCCCCTTGTCTTAGGGATGATGGAGAAGGCTGCCGTACAATAATTGTGTCTCACCCTACATAGTTGCAGGCATAGTGGCTTTACAATATATAATGTTATTAGGGTTGGACTCTGATATGGTAAATTATGGGGAAAATCGTGGATTAGTCACAGTAAAAGTGTCAAAAGCAATAGAGATCATAGTTTAAAAACCCAGACAAAATTCCATACATGAAACATGTTTGAGGTCAAATTGCATTTAAGACCACCTATGGTCAATTCTTATTTATTTATGCAGCATAATTTATGGGTTTGTATTGATAAATAGAAGAGAATACCCTATGCTGAAAATTTACAGCGTCAAAGGCCAATCTTGTCACAGGACTTTGTTCAGCTATAAGAGACGTAAGAGACAAGAGCATGTTTGCTGGATCCCTCCAACACTCACACATTCCAAACCCTTGCAGCTGAGCCCTTGATATTGTTCCAGGGGTGCAAAGAGGACTGGAATGTAGCACAATTGCAGGAATCAGTCTGGCTTTTCTAGTCCCATAACAAGGGTGGAAAGGGGAGTAGCCAGGCAGTGATCACCTGTGTCTTGGCTAGCCCTCAGGCTCATGTGGGCTGTGCTTTAGACACAATGTCCAGAATGAAGCTGGTGAAAAACCACTACCATCTGCTGGGACTCAGACACAGACAGCACTGAAAACAGAGCTAGAGATGCACAGCTTCCTTTTGAAAGATGAGCTACTGGTTGAGGGAGCCCATCAGCCATGCGTGTCAACTCCAGCAGTGTTTTGCCAGGAGCGTTAAGGGATAAACTCACAGCTGTAGCTGCAGGGAACCTATCTTCCTCATGTTTTCTAAGTCCTGCCATAAGACTTTTTTATTTAGCAAATAAAAAACATCCCTAGTACAGTTTTTGGAGGAGGAAGCAGGAAGAACAGATGAATAGGTGAATCTTGTGTAAGATCTAGAGTTCCCAACCCTTTCTACCCTTGCCTTACTCTGATCACTGTGAAATCTGTGACTGGGAGAGTACGTGCTAAAAGAAGCAAATACTTTGTGAAATACCCATGTCATTGATAACTTGAGAATTACAATTTGAGTGGCAGCATATGGGGATATCAATGTTATGACAAGGCATTCTTGGGGTGGGAATACTAATGATAAAACTTTTTACTGAATCAGTAGCACTGGCAGCAGTGATAGTATTAAAATCAATTTCAAGTGTTTCCATTGTTTGAGTCAATTGAAAATGGACAAACAGGAAGCCTGATACAACTAAATAGTTATGTTAAATGTTTTATTCATTTTTATTTATTGAAAAGTCGGTTTTTGTTCCTCCTCACAAAAAAAATTTCTGAAGGGCAGGGAGCTATCATGACATGGAAAAAATAACTTTGGAAAAGAAAGTTAGTAAAAGACACTGAAATTACAGGAAGTTCTCTAGACAGTAATGTCTCTCTTGCTTCTTAAAACATCTGAATTTTGGGCTATTAGTAAAAAAAAAAAAAAGTTACTAATGCCCAGAACTTATTAATATCTGAATTACTTATGAAACAGTACAATTGCTCTAAAATTTTTATATTTATATCCTATCCAAAAGGATATTCTACATCATAAAACATCATGAGCAGTATATAAACTGGGGAAAGTTACCCAGAAGGGGCAGATCTGGGTTCAGGAAGAGGGATCCATCATCAGTCAGTGGGTGGTGAGCAACGGGATTTTGCATTACTTATTTTTTCCCCTTGATATTATCTTTTTTCTTTTTTTACCATTATTACTAATAACATATTTTATTTTATTTTCAATTATTAAACTGTTCTTATCCCAACCTACAAGTTTTACTTTGATTCTTTTCTCTGTTCCACCAAGTTATAGTAGAAGAAAAGAGGAAATGTTCAGCAAGCGGCTGCATGGAATTTCGTCTCCAGCTGGGCTTAAAATGACAGCACCCATATATCCATGTGGTCTTTTTGAAGTAAATTCAACCAAGTGAAGTCAGGATAAAACTGGGATATAGAATTCAACAATTTCTAGAGGGTTTTAAGGTCATATAAGGAATATTGGGGTCAAAGAATAAAATAAGATAGATAGAGGGAAAAATGCCATGAGAGAAAAAGACAACCAATGGAGATGTCAGTACAGATTGAATTTGTCAGGAAGCAGAATTCACAGGAATAAGAACTGGGAATCTTTCTCCATGTCACCACTTAGAGACAAAATTTCATTCCAAACCAAACTGCTGTCTTAAATGAAAAACATATTTTCTCACCAAGATTAATATATTACTATCAAGTTGTTTATCAAGCTTTAATATAAACATTTTGGAAACTTACTGTGGTCCCTAGAGTTGTTTGAAGCATTTTATTCCAGGATGCTTTAGGAATGCTGATCAGCTGCAAGACTGAGAGAGAAACTTCTGACATATCTGTGTGTACCACAAGACTTTCTCCCTAAAGAATATGTTCAAAAATGTGGTGCATTATAAAAGGAATACCACAAGTACTGTGAAATCTAAAATTTCATTAAAGGCTTTCAGTGGCAGTTTTAGTTAAAAGTCATTATGTAAGATTTCTAGATCTATTTCTAGATTGAAAACAATTGTGTCTGTTGGTTTTGATACAAAAATGTGTAGTTATATTTAACAAGCATCCTTACTGGCAGTCATAATGCTATTTGGTAATTAAAGGGAGTGTGTCTGGAACTATGAAACATCATGTCAAAGTCCAAGGTACTGGAAAATATGAATAAGAAACATGACTGCACTTTTTTTCTTTGTTAAACAATAGCTGGGAACACCATGATTTCTTTTTCTTTTTACATCTAAAAATAGAATAAATGTAATCTCTTTTAAAGACAAATTATATGGTTTTGATATTTATCTCAATGTATCTATACAAGTTAGGGTTCTATTTCAGAAAAAAAAAAATTAGCTGAAAAGTTTTAAAACAGAAAGTTGAGATATTTGCTACATTTAAAGATTCTCTCAACATTAATAGAACCAAGCTTTCCTCCAAGTATTTTGGCACTTTTAGTTCATATCCAAACCAAATCACAGAATAAAAAGTACAGAATATTACAGATAATTCTGTCTAATACTTCATGGCTTTGGCGAATGGAGATGAGCACAGCCAACAAAACCTTACTCCATTTTCAAGTTACTCCAAAATATTAATGCAACACCAATTGTCTTTCAATCTGACAAATATCTTTATTGATGATCTGGGGAAGGAGATTGAGTCTACCATTAGAAAATTTGCTGACAACTTCAAATCAGGGGGAAAGTCAATCTGCTGGAGAGTTCTGCAGAGGGAAAGGCTGGAGAGATGGGCTGAATCCAGTGATGTGAGGTTTAAAAAGGCCAAGTGCCAGGTCCTGCACTTTTGCCACAACAATCCCATGCAGTGCTACAGGCTGGGGCAGAGTGGCTGGACAGTGCCCAGGCAGAAAGGGCCCTGGGGACAGTGACAGACAGCAGCTGAACATGAGCCAGCAGTGCCCAGGTGGCCAGAAAGGGCAAGGGCATCCTGGCCTGTACCAGCAATGCTGTGGCCAGCAGGACAGGGCAGGGATTGTCCCCCTGTACTCAGCACAGGTTTGGTCACACCTTGAGTGCTGTGACCACTGCTGGGCCCCGAGTTGAGGATGGATGTTGAGATGCTGGAATGTGTAAAGAGAAGGGCAGCAAGGCTGGTGGAGGGTCTGGAGAACAAGTTCTGTGAGGAGCAGCTGAGGGAGCTGGGGTTGTTTAGCCTGGAGAGGTGGAGGATCAGGGGTGACCTTATCTCTCTCTTTAAGTCCCTGAAAGGAGGGTGCAGCCAGGTGGAGGTCAGTCTCTTCTCACAGGCAGACAGTGACAGGACAAGAGGACACAGGCTGAAGCCGCACCAGGGGAGGTTTAGTTGGAGATTTGGAAGAAATTCTCAAGAAAGAATGACTGGGCATTGCAATGAACTGCTTAGGGAGGTGGTGGAGTCACCATCCCTGGAGGTATTAAAGGTTGAATGTGTCACTCAGTGCCATGTTCTATAACTGACACTGGTGTCTGGTCATAGGTTGGACTCCGTGATCTCACAGGTCTTTTCAACTAGTTGATTCTGTGATTCTGTGACAGGAGGAAAAACCCCAAACCTGCAGGCCTGCAGTCAGAGGTTTTAGTAGACTGAAAGTCAGAGGTAAAAAGTCAGTAGTAGACTGAAGTCAGAGGTTTTAGTAGAGACCTGTGACAATGCACTCACCTACCTCTTTCTTCCTGGGGCAGCTCTACAGTCTCCTCGGGAATTCTTGTTAGGCCTGACACTTGGTTAATGGCTCCTGGGCAGTTAAGCTCTCCTTGAGCTTATTTGAAACAGATTATTTGTGTGTACTATTGTCCATATCCAGGGAGAAATAACAACTGGAAGGCACCTAGGAGTCCTAATCTGGCAAGGTGAAGACTATCAACTATTATTAAATATAGACAGGAAAATTTGTGAAATTTTTCTTATGGAGTATTCTTCGTATATATTGAAGTCACAAGTACACCAGTACTGGCTGCTGCTGGGATAGTCAAAATCTGTTTTTGGTGAAACGCTGTGGTTTGGATTTAGTCAGACATTAACATGATAACACACTGCTATTTAAGTTGTTGCAAAACATGTCTTAATCTGCACCAAGGATTTTTTGCTTTGTATACTCTGCCAGAGAGCAGGTTCATAAGTCTTTGCAAAAGCAGAACCTGATGCTCCAGTGTCAAATCCAAAAGCATCACATACAGGGAAACCTAGTATAGTTATGGTAAATTTATCAAGAGTTGCAGTTTTGTTCTTGATTTTAACTAAATCTCGTGGCCTGCTTCCTTGTGAAAGTACTGATAGCAGTGTGTAAAGCACAGAATTAGTGCATGGTGGATTTATCCTGGATCATGAGAGGAGTAATCCCAAGTCCTCTGCCCAAGAATTTTCTTAATAACAGTTTACAACATGCTAGAAATGGAGAAAAAAGTTCTGTACTTAGACAGGTATGTGTAGCACTGCCATTGCTACATATGAGAAATGGAAAAACTGGAAGTTAAAATTATCTCCATAGCAAACACAGAAAACATCACCTTCTGGCTCAGATGCTAAAAGGGAAAACCTTCACCCACTAGTTCAAAATGGTTAGTCTACAGTAAGAATATAATAAATTTATTTTATGACTAGGGCTCCTTAGGATGTCTGTCTCCAAACAATAAAATATCAAAATTTCAGAATCTGAAAACTTCCTAGAACATCATTCTCTAAATATGAAAAATTGCGTATCTTCATGTTTGACTCTATAAGGAGAACCCAGAACTCAAACAAATACCACTGTACCACCATAATTCATTCTATTAGCTTTATTTACAAACAAACAAACAAAGAAACAACAAACCAACAAACAGACAAACAAATATTGTTTGTCAGAATGTCACTTTTTAAGAAAAGAGAAATCAGCTCTTACAGACCCTGGTCTTACAGACCAGGTAGTAAAGGTAAAGTACAGAACCTTGCCACTGCCTCACTCCTCTGATCATCACAATGTGGGGTTTTTCAAAAGTCTAATTTAAATCTTCCTAGATTTAGCTATGGGGTCTGTCTTTTTGAGTGACAATAAAAGAGTTGCTACTTGGCTCTTTTTTTTACAACATAAACTCTAGTAGTTTTTAAAAGTCTGAATACCTATAGAAGGAAAGAAAAAGTGGAGAAAAGTACAACTTCCCATTCAGCTTGATGCCATACAATCCCAACACTTTATGAGAATGCAGTTAATAATAAATTATCTGTGATAATCTGTACAACTTGGGTAATGTTTGAAAGAGTTTTGAATTTACCTTTCAACAAAATCACTTTTTTATGCTTATCAAACCTTTGCCTTGACAGATATATTTCCCCACCCTTTTTCCTCTCCAGTCATCAGCAGGATGTTTCTTATCTTTTTCTTTGTTTTCCTGTTAGACAGTAGGAGTGTTGAATATTTGGAAGAAAAACAAGAGAAGGAAATAAGAGTGGGTTTGATTTTATGCCAACTAAAACTGAAAGCAGATTATCCCGTCCTATCAATCTGATGTCTGTGTTATGGTATTCCATCATGACACCACACCAGAAGACTTTATGGGTGTCTGCTGAGTGGAAGAAGAGTGTTGTTGAAAGAAGGGAGAATAAACCAGAGCTGCTTTCCCTCTCTGACTGTTCCTACAACCCAGAACTGGGTGGCACTGGAACATCACATCATCTTCTCCAACAGCATGAGTAACTTATCTGTGGCTCTCACTCTCTTCTGTAAAAATTCATTCATTCCTTTTTCTGCTGTTTAAGATTACCCCCTATGAAAACTGGGATTTAAAAATTTCTGGGTTTTTAGAAAAAACATTTTTTGCTGATACGCAATTGTTCTACAAGCTGTCATATATATGTTCTATTTGCTACATAAAAGCATGATATGGCTCTGGAGTTGCTTCATTGATTCGAAAAGAGTATAGTGCAGAATAAAAGGTAATTCTATCTTCCTCACATGAATCCCACCAGCAAATCCAGTTCATAATTGCATAACATGATGTCACAATTCAGAAAAAAATTGCACTCAGAGGGAAAGGGCAGTTGCTGCTGTTTCTCTCCAAGAAGTCTTTACTTCCTACACTTTTCTCAGTCTGCAAATATCTTTTGTAGCTCCCATCCTTGAGATTTGCCAAAATAACCTATGCAGACAAATCCAAAGCCAAGCAGGTCCTTATCAGTCAGGTATGGCCTTACAAAGACAAAATGCAAAATACTTTTCATTCCTGTCTTTTTTGTCTGCTCAGCAGTGAAGCCTACAAGCCAGCTTTTTACATATATTGTTAATGGAATCCTGAAATATAAACTTCTAGGGTCCTTGAGTATAAATTAAAATACATAAATTTTCAATAGAAAAACATTTCAGATTGGATTCTACTGATAAGGCTGTTTGAAAGACATTTGTATTAGAAACCAGCTTCAAAGTTAATTTGAGTGTTTCTCCTAATACTGACTCATTGTTCCTTTGCCTTCTGAACTGAGTTTGCTCTTGGTTATGTCAGAGACTTTCTGCAAAGATATTTATATTTTAGACTCAGGAACACTCCTATATGAAGCCTCTGTGCTCTAGGAAACACTAGAGATCTGGAATTTAGGATTCTCCTCCCACCTTTTTCAGTGGTCTGATAGGTTAGTTCTAACCAGTTTGCCTAGCAATGTTTGTTTGTCTGCAATCTGAGGCTGATGACACTTTGAAAAATACTGTGAGAGCTATTGATAAAAATTACTTACAAAAAGCAGTAAGTGCTTTTCTTATGGTAGAAGTTATTTTCAGCAATATGGCCTAATATTTGCTGCTTAAAAGCATCTTATTTTTACAAATTCCCCTTTTCCTGAACGTTTTTTTCCTCCTGTTGCTAGAGATAGCATCTTTATACTTTTGATGCTGCATGTAAGTATCAGACATTACAACTTTTAGTCAACCTGATACATTCTTTCTATGAAACTTTCTTTTCACGTGGAAAAGGAAGGCCAGTGATTTGCCTTTTTTTTTTTTTAAAATTGACTTAAATACTGCATTGGTGGACATAAGGCTTGCAAGTAAGTTTGTTAAACTGTTTTCCCTTTTTTTTTCAGTAACGCGTCTAATTATATGTAAAACTTAAGTGGACATTTAGGCTGCCAACAACACTTAAGACTGGAATCTGTCCATACTGAAATCACTATGAGATTTCTGATGATTCTATTTGCAGTATGAATCTCAGAGTAACATTTTGTCAAAAAATCTTGGGTATTCAGATTTCACATACATAATATTTCCTTCTGATCTGTGGGTTTTACTTTTTCCATGTTTGTATTTGCACTAGTAGATTTAAGAATTTACCCTACACTAGTAGAAAGGAGGGAAGCAAGGAAAAGAACAAACTCTGTGTTTTCTCATTTCTATAAGGCTTTACTGGATGGAAAGGACTGGTATTCTGGTATGGTAACTGAACAGTCTTGTCTGTCTTTTGAGATTAGGATGGATCCTTGGGGGACTCATAAATACGTACTCACACTAGCAAGAGACAATTAAGGTTTCTGCACTCACCAAAGTCCCTAAATTACTTCAAATGACCAAGCAGAGTGAATATTATCACAATATTATCATGAACATGTATTTTGTTTAAAACAGAAAGAGTATGTCTTCTGGGCACACTAAAAAAGAAAAATGACATACAATCATAATCCTATGCCCACTGTTGTCACATAAACTAGGATCAGTTTTGTTTTCTTCCACTGACACTAGACATTGATGTGGATTTCCATGAAGGTATGATTTCCTTGAAAAGAATGTCACACTGTTACTTGCTTCTCAAAAACAAGGGCAATAATTGGTAAAGCATTATTAACATAGCAGAATTCTTTCTCCTCAAAAATGAATTCTTCCTGGACATTCCTAGCATAATGAAATTAATCAGTGCTCACTAGTGATTAATTTTCTTCTTTCTTCTAAATGTTAACAGCTCCAGGTACTCTACTAGCAGGCCACTGTTCTGGTGGTGTTCAGGGGGCTGTTCTCTGGATATCTGCCTTTAATCTGTGTCCTGTATTTCCACTTACAACCTCATCATTTTTGAATGTTATCTGTTTGAATATTTTGATATGTGTATGTAAACATCACTTGTTAATAAATTACTACAACAAACATGTACAGGACATATGAAAAACCAACTAAGAAATGGTTGGCACTTCCTTAAAATTCAAAACCAGCACCAGTTTATTAAAAATAACTCCTCCAGAATGTGGCCATAAGGAAAGAGTTTTGCACAATCTGTTCATCTGCATAATTAGTAATTGAGGACCTGAGAACAGTTGGAACATTGCTGTGGGCAAGCCAGGTCAGATCACTGATAACATAAATAACAAAGATTCAGATTTCCAAAAACTACAAACATCAGAATGGAACTAACAACTCTAATAAGAAGACAGAAAACAAACAGAAAGACAGATAATTCAGGGGCCCATGAAGGACTATAAGACTACTGGAAAAAAATGACCAGTGTAATATAAGTTTAATCTGAGGCTTAAAAGAAACATGAAAAGATCATGGGAAAGAGATGGGGGGAAAGGGGGAGAGGAGAAAAAGGAAGGAAAAAAGAGGAAGATACATGAGAAAACACAGTAACCTAATTTACTTATTATTTTCACAATAGTACAAGTATGTGAATACTTCTGTCAGACACACATAAGCAAGTATTCCACATCAGTATTAGAAAAAATAACCAATCTGTTTATTACTGTTTATAACAATATAATAGTATGACTAATAACTTCAGGAGCAAAACTTTTGTAGCGAGAATAAAACCCTTTGTTTTCACCAGACCATAGTGAAAAATGGAGCATACAAAGCCCTGCAAGGCTACATGTTCCACTTTGGGAGAAGAAGAGTAACACAGTGATGCATTAATCAGCTGAAGATCCATTCTTTCCAGTGATTTAATTTGATGCATCTTCACTGGATGAGTGCATCAGGAGACCAAAAGAAGGTAAATTCTCCTTCCTGTCTCTAAACCTTTCATACAATGGTGTCAGTTTGTAGCCTTGTTTCTTATGCACACTACAAAAGCATTAACCAAATTAAGTGGCTATCAGCATGTAATTTATGGATATTTATTTATTTCATCCTCCTGGAAAATCATAAGTAATAATGGCATAAAATTCAGTTTATTTGTATTGGCAGAAGGACAGTTTTGCATAGGATCATAAGATTACTTTTTTCTTAAATAAGAATATCTGTAAAAAAAAAGTAAAACATTCATAAAAATGAAGTATATTCATGTTACACTCAGGTGACATAAAAAGTAATATCTGAAGGCAACACTAAGTTTGAAATTCTGTCCAATTCAGGAATATTATATTATTTGTAATGGGATAAAAATAGCGTTTGAAACTCTAATGTCTTTGTCCCTTGGGTGGGTGAGATAAAATATTAGAGAAATGGAAGAACTGAGAAAGAAAAATGCCAGAAAGAGGAATATAAAAATATTCAATGGTATATATATTCTCTGCAACAGATTTTCACAGCAGTGAAATCTGTTGCAGAGATTATAAATGCCTTTCATCAAATAGTAACTACAAACACCACTGTTCTTATTTTAATTACATTTAATAACTCTAAATATATATGCTTACTAAATGAAAATGCTATCAGGTAAGATCTGCAAACACCTGTTTATCTCCATTCTACCAGACCAGCCTTTTGGTCAGAGTCTAGAAACAGGCATATAAAAACTGTGGGAGTGGATGAATGTGGAGAACCATACAGCATACATATGAGGTTCTGAAAGGAGAAAGTCTAGAAATTCTTTCTAATGGAGGAAAAATACATTACTAGTAACCCCGAGGGGAAAAAAAACATACTATGTCCTGCAAAATTTACTTAACATAGGTGGGATATTGTATTCCACATTTTGTGTTAGGGAGCAGTTATAGACTCTAGTTTGAAATGCAGATTAAATTTACCATCTAGATACACACTACTTTCAATACAGGAACACTTGATATGTGTGATACCGTATTTTGCTGTTAAGGGGAAATAACAAAGCATCAGATATCCCTCTCACTGTTGCTTCAAATTATGCCATGAAAGGGCATTATGCCATGAAAGGGCATACCCTTTAGGAGTATGTTATTGTTATTATTGTTATAGTTATTGTTTAAAAAGTTAATTATTCAGAATGGGTTCTTAGAAGGTTTTTATTAGTATTATTATTGTCGGTAGTAGTAGTAGTAGTATTAATAACCATTTAAAAGGATATTAACCCTGTAATTTATTTACTCAGTGAGGGTCTCCTGATCCCTCAAGACTCTCAGCTCATTCTGTTGAAAGAAAAATATTGAAATAATTTAATTGATCAATAGTCTAAACCCTAACTACAAATTACAATATTTACCTAGGTCTCATATGACATTTGAAGTGTAAGACCTTTCAAAGCATTCTACCTTTTAAATATTATTCATGTCACTCTCATTAGGTTTTTGTAAAATTATTTCATACCAGCACAGTTTTACATACACCAATCAACTCCATATGATTGTTTTCACCTTTCCACCACTCTAATGTGAAATATCTCTGATAATGCTTGGTATAATTGTTTAAGCTCAGCTGGCTTAAGCTCACCACAAAGCTGCTCACTCAAAACTTCTCTGGAAAAGGGAGGAAAATCAAAAATAAACCCTGTAGGTCGAGATGGACAGCTTGATAATTAAAATAAAATAGAGTAGCAATAGTTAATAACAAGAAGAAGAAGAAGAAGAAGAAGAAGCAAAAGAAGAAGAAGAAGAAGAAGAAGAAGAAGAAGAAGAAGAAGAA
>VXBR01006649.1:217634-395964 GCA_013400215.1 Cisticola juncidis
AAAAAAAAAAAAAAGAAGAAGAAGAAGAAGAAGAAGAAGAAGAAGAAGAAGAAGAAGAAGAAGAAAAGAAGAAGATGAAGAAGAAGAGGAAGAAGAGGAAGAAGAAGAAGAAGAGGAAGAAGAAGAAGAAGAAGAAGAAAGGAAAAACAAGTTATTTACAAAACAATTGTTCTCAATCATTAGCCAATGCCACGTTCCATCCCCAAAACTTAATCAGCCTCTCCTCTGGGTAACTCACAGAATTTATAGACTGGGTATGATGTTCTAGAGGGTGGAATATTCCTTTTATTTCAGTTCAAATCACCTGTCCTGTGATTCCTTTTGCTTCCTCACAGCTTTCTTTTTCTACCTCCTCACTGGCAACGCATAAGACACAAAATAGCCCTTGACTTAGGATAAACACAACTTAGCAATAACCAAAACATCAGAGTATCATCAACATTATTCTTACAGTGAATCCAAAACACAGGGCTGCTCCAGCTACTGCAAAGGAATTAATTCTATCTCAGAGGAAACCAGGACACTTGGCCAGCTTGATAATCTTCTGTGATGAAACAACCATTTGATAGATGAGGATAGAGCAGTGAATATTATCTACAGGGATTTAAGTCATGCTTTTGTCACTGTTTCTCATGAGATATTTGTAAATAAGCTGTGGATTTATAGGCTGGATGAATAGCAGTGATGTGGATTGAAAAGTCTCTGAATGTCTGGGCTCTGAGTGGTGATCAGTGGGCACAAAACTTGCAGTCAATAATTAGAAGTGAACCCCAGGAGTCAGTGCTGAGTCTGATCCTGTCCAACATCTTCATTAATGATTTGGATGATGGGACAAAGCGGTTTGTTGGTTACAGAAACCCAGAAGTAGAGGTTGATACACCAGCAGCTCACCCTGCCTCCGTATTCCGCACCGGCGGGACCATTACAGGGTGGAGAAATGAACCAACAGGTATTTCATGAAGATCAACAAGGAGAAGACCCAAGTATTACACTGGGGAAAGAACAATCAAATACACCCATACACCCTGAGGGTCATCTGGAACCCATTTCGGAGCTATCATAACAGCAGACTTTTCTCACAAGTCACTTTCCACTTTCAGCAAGTGGAAAAACATCCACCTGTGACTTCTGTGAAACTCTCTTCACTTTCTAGGAATAACATACAGTCAGAAAAGGCACTGCTAATCAGTTTACAACAAGGTTTATGTAACTTTTTCAAAGCACTCAGTTTACAAGGAGGATAGTTCCTAAAATACCCAAGGTATGTCGTGTCCCATCTAGTCTTCAGAAGGCAAAGCCATACATAGCTATGGATACCTTTTTTCTCATAGCGCAACTGATTCTATATACTAGTTTTCTGTTTCTTTACTAAATTGTCTAATTTTTAAAATAAATGTATACTAATGCAAATTAATACAATTTTTACACATATTGTTTCTTAAATCTTTTCAAGATTTTATGAATCTCAAATCCATTCCTGGGTGCCCAAGGACAGTCTATACTTCCTTGAATAGAACATGTCAGTTGAATTAGATATACACTGAACGCAGCACTTACTCATGGACACAGTCCTCAGTCTGGTTTTGGTTTGGGGGATAATTTGTTTATTACAAATCTGCCAGATCCATTCATCTGTGATCAAGACAAGCCACCTGTCAGGATGGAAGAAGACAATGGTGTACATGAAGACCCATATGCATGAAGTATACACAAGGGATGTTGTGGACTACTTTACCGTTAATTCTCAACATAAAACTACTGAATCCAAGCCTAGCCAGGTCAGAAACAAAACAAGAATGTGGGACTCCTATTCTTTAGGTAACCCTTGTTTTCAGACACCACATGTAGTTTTCCCAGTTTAATGGGAATTACGACTCCAAAATAATTGTAAGGGATTTGTATTAGGGATGTTTTTTATTTGCTAAATAAAAAAGTCTTATGGCAGGACTTAGAAAACATGAGGAAGGTTGTATTGCTTTGGAAATACCATCAGAATCTTGTTTCAAAAGGATTAAGGATGAGGATGTTTAGAGTAGACTAGGTGGACCAAGTCAGCTGGCTTTGTACTATACATAATACAGATATTGGGAAGAAAGTGGAACAGATAGGGTTGAAAACTATAGAGATACCTGACATTCTGCTTAATGGAGAGGAAACATTTTATCACGTATGTCAGCTGGTGCCTTCTGAACTCAAAGAAAACTTGAGGCCATGAGCACCTGTTATTGCTGAAGATCCACTGGCACCTTTTCCGGTAGCGGAGAGTATTACCTCCAGTATCTTGGGCAATTTTCAACAATAGTATTATACTCTGCCAGCACAATTTCCCTTGGAACTGCAGTTGAAGCAATATTTTTTACTTCCTCCTCCTAAAAAAGAGTGTTTTGCTTTTTGTGGAATGCTGGAGTTGCTGTGTTCTAACCCAGACATGTTTACGTTTCACTGGTGGTAGAATTGAGCTTTTAGTGTGTGCGGCTGGCAACACACTTGGAGTTCTTTCTGGAACAGAAGACATTTTGTAAGTACAGAGTAGTCTTTACAAAGTAGCACATGATGAGATGCTATATACCAAACCTCTGACTCATTTCTTGCTCCCTCAGTTTAAGTAGATCAGCCCTCAAATCAGATTAGTATGAAAACATACTTTGGCCTTGAACAGTTAGCATGCTGTCTACAAAAAATTACAGGTTTGTCTTATTTACCTTTTCCTTCTGTGACATAGGATGCTATGTGTGACTCGGTAAACAGTATATTAATTCAATACACCTATCTGCCTTCTTTCTGCTTCTCACAAATACACACACTTCATATTTAATCGGACTCTCTTAAATTAAGAAATAGCCTTGGTGGGTGGCAGTTTCAAAGTAGCTTAACACAAAACACACAGCAGAACTATGAAAAATACTCTGGTTACACTGTTTGGCACTTGATGATTTGGATCAGAGCCAAAGCCAAGGCACTGAAAAAATCCTCCCACTCCAAGACCTGTGCCAGGTGAAGAAACAAACTTTACTCTCATGATTTAGCTTGCCAGTTGTTCTAATCTGGTAAATCACATATTCTTCAAATGTGTTTTTGGCCTAGCAGAGGGAGGAGGTGTGAGAAGTTAAACTGTGCAGTTGATGAGGGAAGAGCTGGCCTTTTGGACCAAGAGGCTGAGCACACAATTGAGTAAATATCCATTTAATATTTTGTTCATTTCAGCAAGCAGCAACAGGAAAAATAATTTTCCAACCTGTCAGCACATTTCAGGATCATTAGTTTCTCTATCAGATTTGCTACCATTCGAAAACGTATCAGGAGACAAAGCAGGAAGAGTCAAATATCTTTACTGGAATCTGAGGGATGTAAGGAGGTGAAATTAGATTAGATCTGTGGAAATGGGGACAGTTTACATTACCAGAGGGGCCCTACCTGTCTCTTGGCTTGACATTGAACAATGCCTTCACCATATGGCATTACAGTGGATTAGTGATCAAGTGCAATTAATCCTAATATATCCTGTCTTGAACCTCAGTGGCTTGTTAGCTGGAGAAAAAAAAACCTGCTGTCCCCAAAGTGTCAGGTGAAACTCTCATTTGAGGTAAGGCTACCATGTGGAGTAGTGCCTCCATCTGGTGACTCCCTTTTGTGGTATTCAAACAGAAGGTGTTTTAATGAGGCTTTTATAGCAGGCACCACCTGCCACTGATCTTCCTCTCTATAAAGCTGCAATTGAGGGTTGGTTTTACAATATGGCTTGAATCTTAACCCTGGGAATTCTTCATGAGATGCAAATCTGGGAGTGATGTTGTAATTCTAAAATACTATTTTGGCTTTTGGTTTAGACTGAATTGGTTAGAGAAAATTGTGGTTTGGCTAATTGCAACCAGTTATATGGTGGCTTCTCTCTTTTCAGATGGATTAATAGAATGTCATCTGAAAATTAAATATCTAAGCTGATGGTGGCCATATGTCTTCACTCGAATCCTAGTATATTAGTGATACAGGCTAAACTATAGGCAGTTCCTAGGACAAAATGGTTTCAGTGCTACAAACAGGAATAGGACAGGAGGCAAGCATGGAATTCAGAAACTTTTCACAACTAGAAGAATAATTACATTTTAACCATGCATGAACTTCAAGAAATCTTATAACCACTGTGACAAGTAACAATAGGAGAGAAATCCTGTGATATTTGAACTTCAGTTTTAAGGTCAGTTTCAATTTGGGACTTAAAAGGAGAAACTTTTACTCCAAAATAATAACAATAATAAAGTAAAAAATAATAGTAAGTAATAATAAAATAAATAAGAAATGTATTTTACCTCATGGTATCTTCAAGTCTACTACCCAGCTAAATTGCTTCACATGCTGGCACAGCTCCTCAGATCCACACAGTGTGAGCTGACTGGGAACCATACACACAACAAGCAGCTCTTTTCAGAGCAACAAAGTTCAGTAAAATCAAAGCCAGTTTTTTTCCAAGGTCTTCCATTGGCCCTTCCACAGACACTGTTTCCAGGCCTAATGTTCATCATAATAGTTGTTTCTGTACACGTAAACCCCCTCTGATGCATGTGCTTTTTGGAAGAAGCAGGCCAAGAAGCAAAGGCATCAGCTACATCTTCAGGCAAAGAAGAATATTTTACCAAAGCAGTGAACGAAACAGGAGCAAGAAGCAGAAAATACTGTAAAATCTTAGCTGTGGAAGTAATGAGTGCCTACATGGTTGCACATGTCACCAAATTGCTGTTTTTAGATGATGCTCTGTAAAAAGAGAATAGGAAAGAAAGTAAGGCATGGACTGAGGGAAGAATGAGCTGCCTTCCCTGTGCTCTCAGCTCTTTTATGGTCAGTGTCCAACAGCCAGTAGCTATTGTCATCAAATCACAGGTCAGAAACTTAGACTTAGCAGAATCTTTGTTCTACATTTCATAGAAGACATACTTTGCTATAAAAATGACAAGTCTTCAGATGTGAATTTATTACTCCTAAAATGGGATAGTAGAAAACTTCCAAGCCAGTGTAACATTTAACTTTCATTCTAGAAAACAAAGGCAAAAATTACTTCTAATAAGGCTTGCTTCTGTATTATGTTGCCCAAAAGGCAAAAATTTGCATAGCTTTAGTGCTGGATTCAGCCCTCAACCTTCAGTAATAGGAAGTTAGCCAACTACACCATGGAGCAAAGCAAATTACTTTCACAAGGCTTGTAATATGTCATTCATTAAGATGACTCTCTTGGCGTCCAGTGTGGGTGTCCGCCTGCTCTACTATAGAGCCTGAGGGACTATGAAAGATGCCAAACCACTAAAAGAGCTGAGCATTGGAAGCCACTGTGGTCACAGGGCTAATGCCAGCACCAGAGGCATGTACCAACCAAACTGCAGATGTGAACTCTGGCTATGTAACTCAGCTTGCAGGCCTTTCAGATTAAATGAGCTGAAAAATTACAAAAGTTTCATCCTCTAGCTCATGTGTGTATGCCTAAGTAGGCCTGTAATTCACTGTTGCTCAATACAGCCTTTTAATTTTTCTTCATATTCTCTTCTCCCCTCAAACTTCCTTTAAGTAGGCTGATTTTTTAATGTTTAATGTGAATTCCAAAACTGGTGTGTTAGAAATAATGTCCCATTTATATGAAAGAATATTTTTACACACTGAAAGCTGAAAATATATAGCTATGGCCAGCAATGCTTTGTTAATATTGTTTAACTCCAGATGCCAATTAATTACCCTACAGGCCCTTTCTCACTTTCCCCTGCCCCTGTCTGGAGGGGAGGAGGATTACAAACCTTGTGGTTTGAGATAAGAGCAATTTAATAGCTGGGAAAAAATACAACAGTAATAATAATAGTTGTATTTATATGGAGAGGGAGAGAGAGAGAGTAATGCAGCCCAAGAAGAGCAAGTGATGTGTAATAAACTTACTCACACCTGCTGGTTGCTACCCAGCCCACCTCCCAAAAGCAGTCAGGCCCTTTCTGTGTAAACTCCCCACAGTTTACAGCAGTCACCCCCCTTGCACATAACTCCCCCAGTTTATATTCTGAGCATGGTGTTCTACTGAATGGAAGATTCTGATTCATCTGACCTTTTTCCCTTACAGCTCTATATGTAGCACCTTGCCAGCAGCTCATGAAATTCCTTGACTTCAGGTAAACACTACTTAGCAACAGTCAAAACACCAGAGTGTTATCAACATTATTTACATCCAAATCCAAAGCAATGGACCAGATGTTAATAAAAAGAACCCTATCCCAGCAGAAACCAGGACATATGTAAATGCACAAAATTATTTTCTGTGGGTTTTATGTGTGTAATAGTTCTGACCTGCTGAAAATAATTTTCTGCATTGGGTCTAAAGAAACCGAAAAATATGAATGCTATGAAATTGGCATTCAGAAATCAGAATTATTTCCCAAAAAGTAGCTAATCTAAGTTTTTCACTTTCATGCTGTCACTTGAAGCCAGTCTAAAACAGAGGTATTTCTTATAAATGCAATGGATAGCATCAAAATAAAGGCCAAATTAGACATGCCATCTCCATCTCTAAATGAGTCTAAATGAGTCAAAATAAGTAGTTTTTTAAAATCCTAAGTTGAACAGTAGAATATAGATATAGAGACTTCTTTAAGATGGGTGAGGAGAGAGGAGAGAAGGATTTTATTTATGCAATGCAACTCAAACTCATGAGCTGTATTCCTTAGGATGCAGTAGAAAGTGCTGATCCCATTCTTGGACTGAATTGACACACTTACACACTGCTCATCAGTTATCTCTTACTTGAATTCAGAATCTGATTCTGTGAGTACCTCTGTTATATATCTTGAAACACAGTTGTATAAAAGTGAACACAGACATTTTTTTGACTTTGTTGGAAAATTTCTTTTTCATTCTTGAGCAGCTTAGAAAGAAATTATTCCAAAGCATAGCATTTGATGATATATATCAAAGCATAAGTAGAGGTAGGCTTTCAAGTGATGAGTCACAAAGGTTACACCAAATGCATTCACTCATAAGTTATCTTTGCAAAATAACTTCATGGTGTCCCACATTTACCACCTAATAATTACAAGGCTGGGAACTGAGGTGGTTTTGAAGCCTAAGTAGAATTATTTCCATGGAACACCTATGAGCAGCTAAACTCTCCATCTCAGCTTCCCCTTCTTCCTCCTGCCTACATAGCAGCTTTCAGTCCTGACCTTCTCCCTGCAACTTGGTACTCAGAGCCACAGGCTGAAGCCACTGAGCTTTTTATTTTGGGAGCCTATGTGCCCTGCTGTGTGATTCCTCTCTGTTTGATTCCAGCTATTTCACTTTGAGGGATGTAAACTGCTACAACAATAAATGCCACCAGTCTTGCCAACTCCCACGGTTTTATTATGAATGTTGCAATATATGTTTTTAATTAAAGTTTCACATGCTACTATAATTCCTAACTTTCAATGTCTTGATTTTCCTTTATTTAAAATGTCAGTCACAGTTTATTTCTGATAATGAAGCCAAATTTAAGGTGTTTTCCTTCTTGCATCTTCATGCATGACAATACAGCTACATTTCAGTGATGGTGACCAGCTCCCTCTATTTACAGATTCAGCTTGACCAGGATTAATTGAGGTTTCCCACAGAAAAGAAATAATCCACTTCCTCACATGAAGCCTGATAAGAGAAAAATGATTCAAACAGCTGGCAAGAGTCTTGAAGCACAGGACAAAATCTCTGAAAGTGGTTTAAAATAGGAGGTAGAAGGAAGGACATAAAAGAGAGCAGTATGAGCATAGTCTGTATAGGTTCACTTTACAGAAATCAGGTGCTAATAAAGAACCTAAATTCTACTGTAGTCCAGAGCTCAAATATTTTCCTGCACATTGATTTTTGTAGAAATTTGTCAAAGCTGCATAGTGCTATTCCTCTGTTGCCAGTAATGGAGGTCCAAAACAAAACTCTCTGTTAACATCTCCCAGAACTCACCAATGAATCTGACAAGAAGTCACATGAGGTGGAGCCATTAACTTGCACCTGCAGGCTCTCTAGATATGCTCGGAAGTAGAAAGTCTTCTCTCACCCCTTTAGTTCTACTTTCAGAAAGGACAAGGGAAATTGCCTCAGTGGATGAGGCTCAACATTCACCTTCATTTCTGTTCAAAATATAAGGAATGTTTGAGAAAAGCAACCCTGTGTGTCCAGGAATATAGTCTAGGGGAGTTCCAGAGTATCCGCCATCTCTGGTAAAATTCTTTTCTATATCTGGAACAGAAATCTTTGTACAAATTCGTGCCAAATGTTTTGTATCTGGCTGTTCCAGAAAGACCATTGATTTGTTTTCTGTTGCGTTCTAGCCCCTTCATTGTGTTCAGAAATAAATCTTTTACCTTTTCCTTTTATTCTCTTTTTCTCACAGCTTCTGTTCCCCTGCTCTTTTGTACTGTATCAAAGTCATCTTTTCCTTCAGAATAAGGGCTTCTCCAGTGGGTTCTGTGTATTTTCCCCATATGGCTCAGGGGAGAATTTTCTTGCAGTTAAGGGATAAAGTGACAATTTAAATTCCAGTGGCAAGTGTCCAGCACCAATATGACATTGAGAATGTAAGTTCCAGGACTGTCATAAAACTGATTGGGTTACTGCATACAGTGCAACATTTTACATTTTACTGGAAACATTTTGTCTAGGTTGTGTTCTGGAACTGTGGTTAGACTCAAAATCCTCAAAATTTAACTGAAACATGTTTATATGATAGCCAAATATCCAAAAATGATTATACTTTATCATTCATCTCCAACACAAAATGCTTCAGACTGCAACTGGGGAGACCAAACTCAGGTGAGTACAGGGTTCCTTCCTAGCAAGCAGAATTCTATCACTACAAACAAATATGTCCTCAAACCTGTCATATAACATTTTTGGTATCTGAGTGTAAGGGAGAAGGAAAGGCCTGGGCACTGTATGTTTTCCTGGGGAAATTCTTTGAAATGGGGAGAAAGGGAAGGGTTCTTTTCCTTTGAAGGGTGTTTGATGTCACACAACTGAGAGATGGGATTTCAAAAGAGGGGGTGCAAAAATAATCCAAGCAGGGAGTCTTAAATAAGAGCTTGACCAAAAATAGGTCAGAGTTCTAGTTGAAGTTCATTGAAGTCTAAGCTGAGGGTAAAAAGGAGTTGAAGCCATTGAAGTCCAATCAAAAAGAGGTTGATGTCAGATATTTTTCTTACAGTACAGTGTTATATACTTGTTACAGCTCAAAATAGGCCACAGCCCTAAACAGTCATGAATTTTCCCACAAACTACAGATAGCTTGTTGTTATTTGGCAGCCTTTACAAAACTACATAGTTTCAAAGACCTTGATATCTGCATATGCTGTACTTTCCCAGTTCTTCTTATGACTGTAACCCACTAGGGTCAGGATATCTCGATCTGTAAGTTTTGCTGTGCTTTCTGTCACATCTGTTTTCCTATAGCTCACAGATTCAGTTTAAAAGAAGAAACTGAGGAATCCCCTCAAAGTTTCTGAAACTGTCTACACACTGGGTTCTAGAATGAACCAAAGGCAGAGGCCATGCACCGTGTGTGCAAGCTCATTTATTTCCAGTTAAGATCTTGAAATAACATTTGTGTTGTATTTGAGTGCTGCACAAATACTCTGGCCTTCATCCTATTTTTGAGTCTTGATCCATCACTGAGAAATATAACACGTGACTAACAATAAGAAATTAGCTGTTGAGCAAGCCCACTTGCTAAAACAGTATGGGTTAAGGAGGAAAAATTCTCATCTCCAGCTTTGCAATTATGATCTCTTTTTTTTTAATTAAATGTTTCATCTATCCTTGTGTCATCTTGAAGTGAAAGTTTGATATAGTAAGGAAGAAATCCTTACTGAAAACCACATATAAAATCTGTTTGAAAAGTTTTCAGGAGAAACCTATCCTTTTTCTTTTACTAGATAGTAAAATTAAACAAGCTGGTGGTATTCAGGTCACTATTGTGGAACATAAAACTATAATGGCTGTGATAAGAGTGTCATTATTGTTGTTTCAGTGCAATGGCAAATTCCCCCCACCTTATCCATCATATTTCTTATCACTTAGTATGTAACCACCCCGCTGCTTTCATTACAATTGCTATGCTATTTTCTCAATGTAGACAGAACCGATGGGAGGTGAGGGGGATGACACCAAGGTGATACAACTGGAGTTCTTGCTCTGCAAGGAGACTCTGTAAAACCAGAGTGATTTGGCTGAGAGAAGGCACAACTTCAGGAACAACCAGCAGCATTTCTGACACTGGCAGAAGGGGATGTAGAAGATGCAACCAGGCTCCAGTGTTGTTTGGTGGGAAGATGAGAGGCAGCAGCAGAAGCTAAAACATACAGAGGTCAGGCTGCACATAAAAGACCCTTTCCCCCTGAGTACAGCCCAGAGTCAGGCCAGCTGCCCAGGGTAGTTGAACCGTCTCCATAATTGGGAACATTTCATGCTTTGACTAGAAGAACATCTGAGCAGACCAGTCTGAACCCACAGCAGAGCCTGCTCTGAGTAGGGCCTGGGTCTAGAGACCTCCCCTTCTTCCAGAATCTATTGTCCTGTCCTGTGATTTCTCTGCACAGTTATCATATTTTAAGGAATGGAAGCATAGGAAAAAAAAAAAATTGCTGAACAAGGGATTTAGTTCCGGTCTTCCTCTAATCGTTAAAATTTTGATTCCACTGAACCCAGAGATGTAGGTTTCAAGAACATAAAGTTGTATTGAATGTGTTGATGTCTGAAGTCCCCAAAAAAGGACTCACTTCTGCTCTTAGTCCCAAATCATTTATGTTGTCCTTGAAATGGAATTTTCTGGGAAAGAATAAGTGAAAGTAGTAACTGATTACTCAAGAGATCAAAGAAATTAATGTGAAAGCCCTCCTGCATTTGCATCTACAGTGTGTCTGACTGGAGCTGTTTGGAGGCGGAATGGCTGCTGCATGTAGAATTTAAATGTTGGGTCTGGTTGGCTCAGTCTCCTGCATGAAACAAAGGCTACAGCCTGTACTCCTGCTCTGCCTTGGCTGTGTACTGCTACTGGGGATGTACTGCCTTGGCTGTGTGATATGAAATGGGACTGCATGTAACAGAACACAGAGTTAAAACACCCGCAGCACAAAGATCCTAAAACTTTTGATACTTAATTAAAAATTACAGGAGAAGCTAGAAATGAGGGAAATCTTCTCCTGTAGGAAGAGACTTTGGAGCTAAAACAGATGTGGTTGATGTAAATGGAGATACAGCAGAGGATCTGATCCAAGGACCATGCCCACAGTGAGCAGGACATTAACAAGAAATCTCCTATCTCCTTCTCATCATTCTGGGAAAAGATAAGACTGACTAAGCAAAACGAGATCAAAAAAGAAACAAAAAAGAAAAGCTTGACTGAGATTTCTGTGAACTGAAAGTCTGAAGAACTACCACTTACTCAATGCCAATGTCAAAACAGGAAAAAAATCTAGTACATCAATTTGTTTCACACAAGAATATTCCCCTAGTACTGAATCACAGGCTTCCAAAAAATTATATTAACATCTGGGATGCACGTGCAGAATTCAGAAAAATAATACCTATACATCTAGCGGGTTTTGGAGCTCAAATGATGCAGTAAGGTGTTTTTTATTTGGAAACTTGTAATTGATGGCTGCTCTAACAGTTGATTTTGTCTTTTGTTGACACTATCATTTCTTCAAATGTTTGTTACAGCTAGTCATCAGACTTATTGAAAAGATGTAGGGGAATTTTATTCAGCATGTAGTTTGACTAACGCTCCCAAGAAAACATTTTTTGTTGTTCAGATTTATTCCAGAGTTATATTTAGGTAATTGCTGACTTATTGTCTGATCCTGTGGCTTTCTTGGATAGATGAATAAAATGTTTCACAAGTCCCTCACTTCTGACACACCAGCTGCCATGATGTGACAGTACACCCAGTTGGTTATGACTCTGTGGCAGGTATAACTGTCAGAATTTTGTGATTTTCTAATAATGGGTTGGCCTACATGGCACCAGGTCAGCCATGATCAGACAGAACTTATCCTTCTCAAAGAGGTAAGAGGACTTTGCTGACAACCTTACTGACAGAGCTTTAAAGCTCTGAGGGGGAAGGGTATAACATCAGGCTTGGCCATGACAAGTCATGATTAGCCTTGGTATGCACAAAGGTTAGAGAGAAGGATACTGCTGAGGGCCCTCAGCCTGCAGCTCTGAGATGTGCTGGGTACACTGGAGCACACTTGAAGTTCCAGAGGGGCTCCATAGGTAGGAGGAGTCAACAAGAAAACTCCTGGTAAATATCTGAAAGAAATTAAGGATGCCCCTCTAAGAAGGCAACACAATCAACAGCACAAGTGCTTCCCCATGAATGCATGTAGCATGGGCAGAAAACAGGAGGAGCTAGAAGACACCCTGCTGCTAGAAAGCTACTAAATAGTTGCCATCAGTGCAACTTAGTGGGGTGAATCCCATGGCTGGATTGTAGTTATCAACAGCTGCAGGCCATTCAGAAGTTACAAGAAAGGAAGGAGAGATGATGGGGTTGCCCTCTACATCAAGAAGAGGATCAGGTGTGAAGAGCTGTCTCTGAAGGATAGCCATGAGCTGGTCAAAAAGTTTATGTGTAAGAACTCAAGATCAAGGCAATAAAGTAATCCTTTTGGGGGGTGTCTACTACAGGTCCCTCATCAAGGGGAACCTATTTGTGAAGCTTTCTCCCTCCAGCTATGAGAAGGATCACACTTGCAGGCTCTTGTACTGCTGGGAGACTTCAACCTCGCCAACATTTGCTGGAAAGTAGTGCAGTGAATTGCAGCCAATCCAGGGCACAGCTGGAATACATGAAGGATAACTTCTTAAGCCAGGAAATAGACAAACCTACCAGAAGGAATGCCACACTAGATTTGGTGGTCACCAGGAAAATCAGATACATCAAGATTGGAGCAGATTGTGCTGCAGAGATCACACACTGGTGGACTTCACAATCCTAAGAAATATGGGTCAGGCAAAGAGTAAAATCAGGGCTCTGGACTTTGGGAAAAAAACCTTTCAGCTCTTTAGGGAGTTAATTGGCAGGACCCACTGGGATCTGTCCTCAGGAACAGGGTAGAAGAACAGATCTGGTACATTGTTTAGGATATTTTTCACAGAGCAGAAGAGCTCTCGATCACCAGATATAACAAGAAAACAAGGACAGAATTTTTAACAGGACCTGTTGAGACAGAAAAAGCAGTAATACTTTTAAATCATGAGAGAGTAGATTCAGACTAGATAGAAAGAAAAAAAAATTATGATGAGGTGAGTAAAACATTGGCACAGGTGGCTCAGACAAGCTGATCAATGCCCTAAGACTCGATATAATCAGGATGAGGTTGGAAGAAGGCTCCAAGAAATCTCATGGTGGATGCTATCCCCACTGACTGTGAGAGTGTTGGAACAAGATAGTATTTGAAAGACCCTTTCCACATAAAAATGTCTATGATTCTATGAGAATAATTAGAATATAAATTCATTTTTGTATCAACACATATAACAGTTTTACTCGAGAATGTGTAACTGTATTCTTTTTTTGACTAAAATGTACCTGTGGCAACTGGATAGCTTAATTCCCAAGAGCTGCTTTCAAACTTTGCACTCCATCTGAGGATATGATATAATTAGTCTTTATCCAGTAATATAGTAAATGGAAATCTTTTCAACCCCCTTTAAACTGTCCCCAGAACAGAAGCATAGGATAAATGTTGCATGAAGAACATGATTTGCCATCTCTCACCGTCTGTCCCCATACACCCTGCCTCATCCACAAATGCCAGTGCCTTGTTAATCCCAGATTCAGTGACTCCTTGGAAGAAAAGATTCCAGCTGAGATGGTGGCATTTTTTGAGCTTTCAAACTCCATTTGGCTGTGATCCACTGGCCTTAGGAAAGGGGATTAAATTTTATATTTCTTATCAGCCACTATTCTTATCAGACTCTGCTTTTTAAAACCAGAGTCTGTCTGCTAGAATTTAATGAACAAATGTGCTTCTATGAACTACTGTTATGTATAGTCAGATGTAATTCTGTTTATTTAAGACAGTGCAAGAGAATAGACCTGTACTGTATTTAAAAACTTAATCTAGCAATTTTATAACAACATTTTCCATGAGCACTGTAACTCTAAACAGAATTGGATTAGCCACAGTATATTAAAGCTTTTTGGTATTTTACAGAGCTCAATATTAAACAGAGTTGTAGTGCACATCTGGGGAGGTTGATATGGAATTTGATGATTGGGAAATATTTTTAAAGACATATAAAGTCAATAATGCACTGTGACTCCCTTTCACATAAAGAAAATTTTACTTCCTATAATCTCTAAAAAGGTGTTTAGGGAAGACAGCATGGCAAATCTACCTGTAAAGTATGCATGTAAAAGCGTCTCCTTTTGTAGAAATAATAATTGCGGGCTTCAAACTAGATATGCAGAAAGAACCAAATCCTACAGTCACTGCCACATTTTGAGCCGATGGAGTAACTGAAAGTGCATCAGAAACATTTTCTGGATATCTCTTTATATAGGATTGCTGAAAATTTTAAGAACATATGTTAACCATATTGAAGGAGGTATGAATAAACTTTATTCTGAGGTTTGATGTCTTTCAGATTTGCTGAATTACTTATGTGCTTTTAGATTGAGTGCAGGTTAAAAAGAGTAAAAAATCAATAGCGGACTAAAAGTTCTCCCCCACAGGCTCACTATCAGATTCCATTATAAATCCTGTTGTTAACTGGTTTATTACAGGGCCTAAAATAGTTGACTTGATAAAGAAGTTACTAGGTGTAATCGGAAAGACAAGTGTCAGTTTTCTGCAAAGTTTAAAAAAATCTGGCCAAACTTTATAACGAGCAATCTATTACTCTGTCCAGGTTTAACTAGTTTCTTATGCCATTTTACATCCCTAATATTATATTACTATGAAACTATTCATCAAGATGTTATTTATCTTTAAAAGGCCTTTTAAATATATTAGCAAATCTAATTTCAAAATCAGGTGCAGTTAACAAGTTACTGAATTGTTGAAATCATAGAAGCCAGTTGTTAGCTCAGAAATCCTACAGGCCTTTCTTGTAGGTAGGGTATGAGTTGATTTCCTTCCATATAACTGATGAGGTTCATTTTCTTCCCTGGAACCCTAAAAATCCAACAATAATATAAAATAAAATAAAATCAGTACTTTGAATAAATAAATGTGCTGCAAATTTTCAGCCTTTTATATAGTAGCAAGCACCCAAAATGGTTTTCAATTAAGTGGGCTTCTGGTCTTGACTCTCAGATTTCATTAAACTGAATAAAGGTGAATGATATTAACAATTTTTTTTAAATGCACTATTTGCTGCTGATCTGATTTTATTATGAGATGTTCATAACAAAATGATGCACATTATGTTTTAAGTATTTCATGTATATGCCAGTACCAAAATGGTTAGAGGCTAGAATTATTGTGCAGTAAATTTTTGAATAGATACTATGATCATGTTTTGTTTTGAGCTTGATGCTGAGCAAAACCCCAGGGATTATTGCTTTATAATTTGTGTTGTGTTGCTGAATTAACTTGCAGATTGTGCTAATTCTTTTATCAGCAAATATTACCCCCATAACATAAAATGCATCAGAGTCATTCCTGTTACATGTAGAATAAGATGGTGAGATAATGTTACTAATTTAGCACAGGGGAAGAAAATAAATTTATATATATATAACTTGGTTGTACTAGTGGTGCAGTAACTCAAATTTTCAGAATTTAATTTTCAAGTACTTAAGTAAAGCTCATACCTTTATCATCACGGTAATGTATGCTTCCCACTCTCAATTACTGGTACCTGCTCACCTTAACTGTCTGGCAGTTTTTTCAAAGACAGACCTGTAAATCTAGAGATATTAATTTTGCAGTTTACAGAGACATTTATACCTTCACATTCATTTCAGATGTATTTGTTCAATTTGTTTTTGTGACTAAGCTGTTTCTCTTTACATGAAAAATTCACTTTTTCATCTATTGTATACAAAAAAATCTGTTTAATTAAGTAAAGCCAAAGTGAGAGCAAATCATGCTTTTTTATTAGCAAAGTACAGGAATTTGTTAACCAAGTTGTTTTTCCTAATATGCACGTAGAGCATCTCTATTCAAATAAACTCTGACATGGTATAATTTCAAAATTATTTCCCCTGTCTAGGGCCTAAAGTCTTGATCCACAGATACTACTTCATGATACCTTCATGCTGAAGATGGCAAAGAATAGGAGAACTATTCAGTAAAATATTTTCCTTTTATAGGTTTCCATCTTATTGACAGCTTCTTGTACCCAAGCATGTGCAGAAAGTACATAACAGGCAAATGCACAAGACGAGTGGTGGGTGCCATCCCACTGTGCAATATACAGTATGGGAAACATTCACAAAAATTCCTTCCTGCATTGCCTGAACAACTCTGTGAAATACTCAGCCTAAGACATCCTTAAACCACTTCCTGCTGTCAAAAACACCTAATTGATAGCAAATACATCTGGCCCTCAAAATCCTGGCTACCTTATTGTGTCCATGGCTACCATTTAGTAAAAGATTTTTAACTGAAAGGATAACATCATGTTTAGTAATTTTACTTAGAAGTCTTATTTAAGTCAGATGAGAGAAAAAAAATTATCCAAATTCTAAAATGCATATGATATTTATATGCCCTTGGAGAAAAATGGATGGTAAGTGATGCTGCTTGGAAGCATTAAATTTTATTCAAGGTATTGTGAGAAATATAATTTTTCATTTCCACTGTTAATACTATCCCACTTTTGGAAGTAAGGAATTACTGAAATCACAAGCAAGATATATTCAGGGTGTGTTATGCACACAGACAAAAATACTTACACAAGTGTAATATCTCAAGTCATGCAAGGGCATTATCCAGATACATGTCGGAACAGAGCTGAAGATCCTTAATCCAAAACAATATAATGCAAAAGGCTACTGGGTATATTTTTTGTCATGTAACAAGTCAAAGAAAAGCTTTCTAAAATATAAAAGAAAATAAAAGAGTAGCCATTATTCCTTCTCCTTTAGCTGCTCAAGTTTGAACCAATCTACTTTTTTCAAAGATCTGTTTCCAGTACTGCAGGTGTGACACATAGAACATAGACATCTGTGATTCATAGCACAAAACAGAGGGGAAATCTGTGAAGAGCTGGCAGAATATATCAGCTGCTGGCAAGCAACAACCATTGCACCTCTATGTAAAGCCTCACAAAATAAGAATATGCAGATCATAGACCAGTAAATTTTTCCAGCTGCACATCCTTACTTTCTACAAACTACAGCAAACATAGTGAACACAGGCTAGATACACATAGAGGTCCCCATGAAGACTTATATGTTATCTACAGTATGGTCTTTGTTTTCTGTTCAATGTATTCTCTGTGATAAAAGGTTCTCTTACATATTTAACCAAAAGAATGTCAATACTTAATGTTACCATAGACAATTAAAAATAAAAAATAAAAAAGCACAGACTCAGTATTATCTTGTCTAAAATTATACAACATCATAGCAGAAGAACCAATTCTTGCTTTTACACCCAGGAATATATTTATATGTACATAAAAGCAAATTAACTTCCAGTTCACTGAAGTATCATACAGACTAAAAGTGGGCACATTCTGGTATCCTCACCTTAACACAGCTAATTTCATTGAGAGTTGTTCTGGAAGACCTACAAATCACCCTTTCCTGTGAAGATGCTTCAAGACATTCCTGGTTGTGGGCATGAATATTAACTGCAGTCTTCCAAAAGCACTCCATTGACCTTCATGGATAAATCCCATCAAATTTTTTTTTGCTTTTGAGTCACTAAATTATTGTCACTAAATGCATGGTTATTGCTGCATATGGTTGAAATCTTTGTCTTCCATTATTGCCCAGTTTCCAAAGTATCAATTTTTCTCTGAGATGCCATCATTGACTTTGTTTACAAACATATTCTCTCATTTGTAGCTGAGCTAGAACTATCTGACAATTCCTGTTAGGTAGTTCCAATGGCTGAAAAACAAGAATTGGGATTTTTATTAAACCAAATATAGGGAATATCCATCTTTTTAAAAATTCTACTAACTGTAAAATGTTAAAGTAGAGCATATAAACATTGAATGCAATATATTTTAACAATATTGAAGATTAAAACATTTTTTTCTCTTCTTAGAAAGACAACACAGAAACACTGGAAGGGTGATGAAGCTGTATTCATTAGGGTGTTAACAGCTGTTGTGCTGCCTAGGAAATAGTATCAATTTCAGAAAGGATAATGAAATTGCTTATAAATTGAAATACTAATTATAATCACAGTGATACATTCCATAGTATCACTAAGGGCAGTTTTATAATATTTTCAAACATACTTCAATCATAGGAGGTAAGTATAAAAATCTTACTCTGGCCATTATAGACAACACTACAAATGAGTCATTTTGTAGTAGAAAAATCTAGAAAAAAACCAAACACATGGCTTGTTTGCGTGTTTTTGTACAAGTTTCACTAATCCTGTACTATTTTTGAGAAATCTGTGGCTGTAAGTCTAACAGATCTCAGGGGACAATAATAACCAGACACGCTGTCAGAAAGAAAAAGGTCACAATGTTCTTGAGTTTTTGTCTGTCTAAAATACAAGAAGACACAGCAAGCTTTCCTATCACTTTAGAACTTACAGTCCACATCCTGTGCTTTCACAAATTGCTCCCATATCCACAGAATAATTTACATTTTTCTACATCAAAGTACAGAGTTCCATAAGCAGCAACTGACTGTTACTAGTGGTAGAGTAGCTGATCTGCACTAAATTGCCAGTTGGTTGGATGCTTATCTGTGGTAACATTCAAAGTCACTTTGTTCCAGTTCTTATTTTTTCAGGCCCTTTGCTGTTACACAGATTGAAGATGATCTGCAAACAGTTCCTTTAAAGAAGATGTAAATTGATGCAACAATTATTTGAAACCATTTTCAAAGTTGAGTAGGTGCTCATGAACTTTTCCTGAACTTTTACTGATCATAAGTCCAGTGTGATCAGTAACTTTCAAGATCACTGGAGTACAATTCATTTTTCATGGAAGTAGACCCATTAAGAAAGTAAAAGCACAAAGGACATTATTTGGACATTTGCCGTGAATCATGCTATCCTATCAGCTGTGCTACCCAGAGAAGAAAATCATTTATCCTAAAAGTCATTACACACTTCCTTTAGACTGTTCTTTACTATGTGGAGCCAATCTGAGTATTCTTTAGGAGGTAACCTTCCCCAGAATGTGCTGATGTTCCTGGGACTCCTATGAGATAGCATTTATTTAAAACTGCATCCTGCATTCTGTAGCTTCTCAAAGGTTTCTAAGACCAACACAGTCTCCATTCCTACTATGTCACAGACAAGATTAGTCATACTGTTCATTGGGAGTGGAATTTGAATCAGCTTTAAAATATTTTTTTTCTTATTTCTCAGATTCTATCCTTTATAATTTCAGCAGAAGACACAAATTACAAAAAATTCAGTTGTCAAATGATAAGGCTCTCACAGTTTTAAAGTCTCTCTGTCTTAATGCTTGTGAAAGGTATGTGTGTTCATAAGCAGAAAAAGCTACCCCTGTAGCTGCAAACATCTCAAGAATGCACCACATCTCAAGAATGCACCACATCTCATATCAACTCTTACTTGAAACATTTCTGCTGTCACTTGGAACTCAATTGAAAATTTCCAAAATAGAAATCTTTCTACACTTTATTTCACTCTATTAAAAAGCTCCAGCTAAAGGCACTATTAGCAAAGTTTTTAATGGTTACTACTGTGCTTACACAGTCATATTAATCCAAAGTAAACTGGAGTTTTTCCTATCTGTTTGGTTTTTGTCAGTGTAAAGTAGTAACCACTAGCAAGGAGTCTGCATATTTTCTGTCAATGCAGGAGTAAAAGTGTCTGTAGACTCAGTAACCCACACCACCAACATGGCATTGCTGCTAAGATTCAGCTTCCATATTGCACCCTCCTTTGATGTTAATTACATTCTCAAAAGTGACATGTTTTTTCTTTAAACCACAGATAGCATGTGTTGAAAAAGTAGCTATGGTCAGAATAATAACTATACAAAATTGTATCTTAAAACTAATAGGTCTACGCATGGAAAGCATTCTAACCTAAAACTGATTTATTTTCTTTTTTTATTTATTTCTTCTTATTTATTTCACTATGAACTGATATTGCCTTTTCTTTATTGTGCTTCTGTTAACTCTATGAAACTAATCTTACTATGAGAGACTAAAGTATATTCTAGCTAAGACATAACTGATAAAATGTTTACACTTTAGCTCTAACAGAAGACTGCTTAGTATCAGGGCTATAGAACTAGAAAAAATGAAGGCTTGTTTTTAGAGAACTGACTGGCTTTCCAGAGGAAATTAAAATTGGAGAATTCAGGATTTAATATTTCTGTTATTTCATACAGTTTTTTCTGATTGGTATATTTGATCTGAAACTTGCTAGAAAACTTTCTTTCAATAGAAATGCACAAATTAACTGCTGTACTGTATATAGTGCATAAATACACATTGTGTACATATATATATATATATATATATATAAAATATATATATTTCCCCTTTCCTGGTGTCTTGCCCTCCCGCTGAAGATACAGAACATTGCACAGGTTTCAGCAAGTCAGAATTGATATAGGTTAGATACTTGCTCTTCTGTTGAGTCACCTTTGGTGAAAAGCTGAGGTGTCTTGGACAAAACCTTTAGAAATGCTGTAAATTACTAAAATAATTAGCCATCCTTGCAATTCTTGACCCTATACATATTTCTGCTTCCCAGTGTGTAAAAGACATCATGAAACTCTTGCTTATGAATAAGAAAACTGCATATAAAATGCAACCTTTAACTTCATTCCATGTCAGAAATATAGGGAACTTAAAACTTAATGTAAGATGGTGAACACTGCAAGAAGCATGGAAAACTTCAGAAGAATAACCAGCTTTGAACACAGTAACTTTATGTACTGATTTTCTGAATGGAGTTGAATGGATTTTTAAATAACATCTATAAAATGAGACTTTAAATCATAAAAATGCACTCTCTTACTAACCTGAATTTATATATGCTGCAATTTTAATTCTTATAGCAAGTTTTGTTTCATCTTAACAGGACAAATACATCTTTAGATATACGAGAAATACACAACGGCCATACAGAAAAAAGACACAAACATTAGGTGTGTGGTGACATTGACTTTATTATGGTAAATGAGAGATTTCCCTACTGCTCACCTGATGTCAAAATCCCACAGTAATATTTACACTTATTATTAGCTGGAGCCAAGTGAATTCTGAAGAATTTTCTGTATCAGCATTGGTTCACATAATCTACTGAAACATTTTTTGTTTAGAACATGGCCTGTTTTTCATGTTTTCCCAAGAAACTCAGAAAGACTGGGTTTTACCAAGAAAATGGGACACAAAATATCACAAATACGGGAACATCTCACCATAAAAAAAAAGCTTTTAATTTCACACACAAATTACCCCAAAGTTGCATACTCAAATGAGCATATAACCATAAATCAGTTTGGGCTGTAAAGACCAAAGCTATTACAGTTCCAACCCCTCTTTCATGACTTTCATGAAGGATTGAGATGCCTTCCTCGTCTGCCCTTCCAAATAAAAGCAAGCCAAAGATAGGACTAATTGAAAGCTTTCATGGAAAAATAGCTTTTATCTCAGTAAAGCCATGAGACAATGAAAGTTGTCACCTATATGTAAATGAAAGACTTCTGTCTTTTAATAGCTTGAACAACACAACCACTTTCTTAAGGACAGAATGAGTCCAGAAAGTCTGAATTTTTTTTTTCCTTTTATTCCTTTGTTTCCCATTTCTTTTTCATTAAAGAAACTGAAGAATTTTCACTGCGTGTTTTCTGGAAACATTTAGTGTTGCCATATTTAATATTTCTGTTCTCTTTGGCAGTGATAGGGTAAAACGTTCAACATAGAGCTGCAACCCAATACCACATTAAATAGTTTTGATGAAATAAAAATGCAAAAATTATGAATTAAGATAGATATTTTGTCAATATCTTTCCAAGCTGTATAAAAGGCTCTAAGAGAAGTCTCGTGAGAGTTCTCAATTTGGAACAAAATTTTGGTGCATGTGACTTTTTTTATTTTGAAGTCTTTGAACAAAAAACTGGCTTTGAAGAATTCATGGTGCATTCAAAGCTTTAAAGACTTTCCATCTAAAATTGCAGAATGAAATTCTTATTGCACTGTTTATTTTACCTCTGTAATGCCAGTATATGCATACACATAACATACATGAGTCAAACGTGTCCCCACTTTGACATTACACTATTAAGAATGTGGTCTCTGAGCTTTCAGTTAGATTTGACTTTTAAATGTTCCCTACTAATAAGGCGAAAGAAAAGAATGTGTAAAAATTCATGCCAGAAAATAAAATTCTTTGAATTATTTTGTAGATTCGATTGAAAAAAAGTATTTCTAATCTTCTTTTTCCGGTTTTGCCTAACATAATAGGAACAATAGTTTTCATACATTTTTTGACTCTTTAATTAGTTTTTAAAATAGCCTGTACCTAAAAAAAAGGGTGGAAAAATTCTCCCTGTAAAATTTATAAGTAGATCTTCTGCAAAAATTATAGAAGCTCTTTGAACTAAACCTAGATAGTTTTGCACAGCTCTAGATCTTTTATCACTGTTCGATGCTCAGACTTCAAGCTCTGGTGCAGTCAGAGATATTTTATACACACAGCATGTGCTTCGCTATAAAACAAAGCAATCAGCTTCCAGCAGAGAGCTCAACAGAAAATTGTCTGTGTGTGTGATTAAGTTTTTTCCATGTTACTTCGGTTTTGGAAACCATGTTGTAAAAAAACACAAAAGGTAAAATGAGTTCTTGATTTGTGAATGTCTAAACTGCATACACATTTTATAAAAGGAATAAAAAAGGTAAGTGAAACCCGTGAACCTCCTGAGTACTGTGTAGCAGGAACGTAGACCCTGCCATATGAGCCTCACCAGGGAAATTTAAAGTAGGAGTTCTAGCAATGTAACGTGATTTGGCAAGACTGAATTTAAATGTGGTTGTGAGGTCCCCATAAGCAACATATGCTTTCACTAAGCTGCAGTATTCCTTCCTTCCTTAGCCCAAACTTTGAAATTATTACTTTGTAGTTAAGAAAATTATATAGTTCTATGCCAAATCAGAGTTGTTAGTTCTTGATAAAACTATCATATTATGAAATTACAGCTCATCCAGAGGAAGAGAGAAAAAGTGAATATTTAATTTTGACTGCTTTAGGGAAAAAAAAAGACAAAAAGAAACAGAAGGGGAGAGAGGCGGGGGGAGAAAATGAAGGAGGAAGGAGAGGGAGGGTGATGTCTGCTTATGATTATGAAATGAACTTTGAATCTTTTCTATTCCTGCAGCCAGGAATGTCTGACTTTTTTAATACCTTACCGGAGTGAAAATTTGAAATATAACCTGAATGTAGAAAACTTTTACTTATGTGATTATGGAAAATTATACATTTAAATGGAAAACAAACACCTTCCAGACACAACTGGAGATGGAAATGTGTCTAAAATCAAAGTTGCCAATCTGGAATTTGGAAACAAAGAGAATACTTTAATTTATTTTGCTTCCCACTCAATGAGTGGGATGACAGTCTTGCCTAAGAGGGTTCTGACATGCCCTCAAATTGTTCTATGTACTGTTACTTCCTGTGTTCTTTGTCTTGTGAAAGCTGACAAACTTTCCTTTTCAAATTAGATTAATTTAACCATCATAATAATATCATCCTTACATTTCTTGTATTATTTTTAATATCACCCCAGTAGCATGCCAGGACAGGAAAACCATCTCTAACACACAAGGTCCTGGAGTTATCACAAGACTAAGAGAACAGAACAGAACTTCTGAGGCTTGCTTGCTGAAGGAAGACAATGCAAGACTAAAGGAGACAGACTAGATGTTCACCAGGATGATCACCTTATTTTCAGGTTGAATTTCAGAAATCAGTGTTGTTGAGCTTATGTTGCTGCATGGAACCAGAGCTCTAGTGTAAGGGTATAGCCCTGGTCTAACAGAGCTGTTCCCTGCTCTTGCTTTTGTGGGACAAGACAGGACCCTGAAGGCAAGCAGTGTTTCTCCACAAAGCACATCCTAACTCTGGAGGTGGGATTGCTTTCCTCTGTCCTAGGTGGGCTGTGTCTGATCTAACACCTTCAGATTGTCTCCTGTGGCTGCTTTAGGCTGTTATTCAGAGCGCATCTGCAGGCAAGCTACCTTTAAGAAAGCAAAAAGAAGCCAGGGCTGGGAAGGGAGGAGTAGGGACTCTTTTCCAAAACCAAAGGGTTTTTTTCCCAAAAAACTGAAATGAAAATGGGCATCCTTTAATATCAAATAAGAAAGAAAAAAAACATTGCAAAGAGGGGGGCGGGGGGGAAAGAAAAAAAGAAAAAGAACCACACAAACAAAAGAGAAGAGGAAACATCCAGGAAAATCCCCACTGAGTTTCACTCACTGGCTAGTCCTAAATTGCATTTTGTTTCAAATTAACAGAAGGTACCTTACAAAATCTTCTTATACTCAACAAACACAAGACCAACGAGAGAAGGTATATTGCTGAAAATTATGGTAAATTGTGTCCCCTGCAGAGTGACCAGAACTATTGGCTCCTAAATTTACACTGTCAGGAGTGACTAACTTCTATCAATTTTTATGACATTTCAATCAGTGTTTAGATATGGAGGATTATGATTGTACCAGACCTTGGAAAAGAAATAGGGATTTTCTTTTTCATGGTTTGTGTTTCAGTTTTCTGATTTGGTCAAGGAAAAAATATCTGAAAACAAAATCTTCTTAAGTACATCAATTCCAATAGGCTAAACCTGAATAATATTGCCACTACATTTTCCAATGCATTCCTAACCCTGACCCTGATTATCATCTAGAACCATCACTGTGAACCTACATTCACATGTGAACCTCATGAAATTCAAGAAGGACCAGTGCAAGGTCCTGCATCTGGGTCAAGGCAAACACCAGGATCACCAGATACTGGGATTGGGAACAGCCCTTTGAAGAGGGACTTGGCAATACTGGCAGGTGAAAATTGAGACATCACCTGGCAGTATGTACTTGCTTCCCAGGAAACCAGCCTTACCCTGGGCTGCATCTAAAGAAGCTGGCAGGTCAAGGGAGGTGATTCTGTGCCTCTAACCTGCTTTTGCAAGACCACACCTGGACAACTGCATCCAGAAGAGAGTAAAAAAATTATTATAACTTCTGTCATGAATGGCTGAGAAAGCTTGGGGTGTTCAGCCAGGTCATTTGATCATTAGGTCATTTGATACTTTCAAGTGGGACCCATGAGGGAGGGCTACTTTTATGTAAGTAGATAGTGATAAGAGGAACAGTTTTAAACTAGAAGAGAATTTTAAATTAGACTATGGAAGAATTATTTACTATGAGGGTGGTGAGGCACTGGCACAGGTTGCCCAGAGAATCTCTGGATGCCCAGTTCTAGAAATGTTCCAGGCCAGGCTGGAACAGGAGGCTTGGAGGCTTGGAGAAACCTTGTCTGGTAGAAGGTGACCCTCCCAGGGCACTAGGATTTGGACTAGAAGACCTTTAAAGGTCCCTTAAAACCCAAATCATTATATGGCTGCATGATCCTCAATAACAAGAAACTGAAGGGGTTAATAACAGTATGGACTTAAAATGGACATTTTAAGCTTCTTCAGAATAAAGGGCCTTACTGGAACAGCAAATGCTCATAAAAGACATGAAAGGCAGTTCAGCTTGTCTTTTGACTGAGACCATGGCACAAACATGGATAAATTATTTACATTTATCTATTTTTATAACTAGACAGACAACAATAGTAAGCTACCAATCAGAAACATCCCAAACACCAAGAAATTTCAAACCCTCTACTAAACCCACCCTCATCTATTTCTCATAGCAAGCAAAATCTAAGCATCTCAAGCTCTGAGGAAAGTTCTGATTGCAAAGCCAGCATCTTGCATTATTTACCATTTATCTATGCAAGCACATAGTCCATAAACTCCAGGCATATACACTTAAAGTAAGAAATAATTTAGGCAGATACAAAAAAACCCTCACAATAATTTCCCAATAAGAAATATTACACTACTTAAATGCCAGAAATCACCAAAAATCTACAGGAGTGAAAAACATAATCTTAACCAAACAGGGCACAATTTATGCCTCCCACATATCTATTGTGTTTGATGCTTCACTAAATAAATATTTTGCATAATATTTTAATCACATTAGTGATTAAAAGACCCAAATGAAATTTTATCAAAATTCCAGTATTCAAAATATATCCTCAAAACCTGTATTTGTGTGTTTCTGAGCTACTCTTACTAAATTGGCCTGTAGATATAGCAGCTTCATTAAAATAGACAATCTGCACTAAAAATCTCTTTCAGTTTGCAAAGGAAAGAAAGGTGCTTCTAATGTATTTCTAAACTATTTTGCTTTTTCTTCAGATTTTGCCATATCCTGCGTATTGTTCTGGGATATTACCAAATGGTCAGAATAAGTCAAATACAACTAAAGGCCAGATTTTTTTTTTCTGTAGTTTCCTTAACCAATATGATTGTAGGTTAAAAAAAAATTAAAAGAAAACCCCAAAAAGGTAAAAATATGACAGGCAAGACTCTTGAATCTGCTTTATTGCTGAAAATTTTAAGAAGTTTTTTCTGTGAAAAATGTAGCTCTTGGGACACTGTCAAATTCAGTAAGGGGATGAAGACTGGCACAGGAAATACTAGAATATTTGCAGTCGAGTAACATTATTTAAAAGAATTTTTTGCATGTTGGATTGTTTCTCTTGCTTTCAGCGTTATTGAATAATGTTTCTTAATACACCTTTTCTTTTCCTTCTAGTATATTTCCTACTACAAAGATCACATGGAAAATTGTCAAGCACTACTTGTATTTTCTTACTTCATAATTAAGCAGTAACAATATAGAAATGGAATGTTAATGAGCTAGTCAAGTCATCAGAGCCTATAATTAATGACATGATGAAAAAAAAATTAGATCTAGTTTGAGTACAGGTTTGTTGGATGACCATCCCAGCTAAATTACTTTCTCCAGCTATAAAAAAAATTGGTTTTATCTGTTATTATACTATGAAGATGAGTTCGATGTACTGGGAAAAATATTTCACAATTTTCAGGCAAAAATTCCTGAAAGAACATTACAAAATAACTATTTCTGCAAAGGCCAAGTAAAAAAATCACAAAACCCATCACAAATCACAATAATATCACAAAATACTTTGACACTTAGCTGTTTACAAAAAAATTATCTGCTATTATTTTTAAAAGCTATTTAGAAGAAATTTTCATCTGCGTTTCTCAAATACTCTGCCATTAGTTTACTGAAGTTTCATACTTTTTTTCTGAAAGAGACCTAGCAGCATTCATTCCAAAGTTTAAGAAATAAAATTAAAAGGGTGTGCCTTTCTTATTAACCAGGAATAATTTAACAATTTTCTCTGGGGTATTTTTATTCCTCTTTCTTAATTACTAAGACTACTTGTTAATTTTATCTACTTTTTACATTTTTGCTTCTGGCAGAGCTTTTATTATATAAAAGAGCAGTTTTATTGGGGTTTGGTTTTTATCATTTAGCAGAAAGCCAAAACAAAGTAGTTGGAAATCATTTTGAGTGGAATTTTGGCAGTGGAAAAGAGAGATGAGAATACTGTGTGACTGGATAATATAGTGTTTCTTATTCTATTGAAAGGTTTTTTTCCCATGTTGGCAAAAAAGTCCCAGTACACTAATTCTTTATTCTGTTCTGTAATTTCTCAGTATGATGACTGGTTTGCCTTAGATAACAATAACAACTCTGCTGTATTTTCACATTTTATGTGTTCTTACAAAATTCAATGTGACAAAATATTCTGGTTTCAGCTAGGGGAGAGTTAATTTCTTCTCAAGAGCTGTTACAGTGCTGTGTTTTGCATTCAGAATGAGAATGGTACTGGTAATACACTGATGCTTTGGCTTTTATCTAAGTTGTGTTTATCCTAAATAAAAGAGTTTTGCTTGTCTCATGCTCTGCCAGTGAGAAGGTGAGGGAAAGAAACTGAGAGGCAGCACAGCCAGGACAGGTAACCTGAACATGCCACACCATAAAATGTCATGCCCAGTATATAAATGGGAGGGGTATCCAGAAGGGTTCAGTCTGGGAAGGACAGTCTGGCATCAGTCAGTGGGTGGTGAGCAATGGCATTGTGCATCACTTATATTTTCCCTTATTATTATCATCATCACTATTATTGCAGTTTACCATTATTACTGTACTTTTACTTTATTTTCAAGTATAAAATTGTTCTTATTGCAATCTGCAAGTTTGGCTTTGATTTTTTTCCCCATTCCACCTGGTTGAAGTAGGGAGAGAAGGGAGTTGACTGGGAAGCTTAATTTCCAGCTGGGCTTAAACCACAACATGCTTCAGAAACTAATCACTGTGTCATTTAAATAATGCAACCTTTTTTTTTGTTGTTCATGTTATAAAAGATCAATAAGACATAAGAAAACATATGAAGATAACCCTTACCAGATAAAGAACTAGAGAGGTAATTTGATTTGCTGCTAGTACTTTCAGTGACATACTTTTTACTTTTGATTCATATATTTTTAGTGTACTACAGTAAAAGAATAATACAATAATTGGAATTAATACATACTAGATTTTTTCACACATATAAAATGAGAGAAGCCTCAAAAATATTGAGTGTTAGGGTTTTCAAGATTCCTTGTTTTCAGTTGTGTTATTAGGCAACTCAACAAAATGACAAATTTAATTTCCATCGCTGCAGACTTTATGAGGTCAGAAAGTCAGATTTTACATTCTGTACTTTGCAATACCTCTCCTATCTTTAATAGGTACTATCAGATCAAGCTGAACTGCTAAACTGATAATGTAAGAAGCAGTGCAGAATCCGTTTCCCATTTCCGCACTCTGTTTCTTGATTGCAGTAGGACTTGATGTGCGGGACTGAAAACAGCAGTACTTAAATATTTTGGCATAGCAAAGAGGTACACCAGGATTGGCAGAAATACTGAGTTCAATCATGATCTATTGCTTTACTGTTTCTACCAAAATTGAAGCTTGAATCGGTAATCAAAGAAGGGGAAAGAGATTTCCAAACACAAAGATGCTTAGATGATGATGCTAGGCTTTATATTCCATTTTTAAATTCTATCCACTCTTTAATTAAAAAGAAATAATGTTCATCCAGTTAATATTACTGCTAACCATTTAGCATGTCAATGGATGGGAAAAGAAAATTCAATCTGCAGCCAGAAACTACTCATAGCCACAGTGAATGGTTAAGTAGTAGAATTCATGTAACAGAAGGACACTGAAGTAAGCTGCTGACTGATTTCTCTCTCCCTCTGTCTTGCTCTCCTCCACTCCCCAACTTTTTTTAAAGTTTGGCCCAAGCTGCAGGTATCTAAACTTAGCTGCTGTGCCTCATTCCAACAATACAAATCAAGCATGAATCACAGCCCTTCCTCCCCCTGAGCATTGCCAGTAGATCTGAGGCTTCTGTTCAGATCCAAGACTTTGTCTTTACCTTTTACTGCCAATTAAAATACATTTGGTAATATTTAATTAAGGTTCCTGTTCAGATTATATGGTCTCAATGCTAAGAACAAGACTATCTACTCAACTCTTAGTGGCACGGTTAAAGATACAAATATCAAACAGGGAACATAACCTTTCATTTAGATTTAATGTGGAGAGTTATTGTGAATTAAGTAACTATCAAGTGATTATTAAACCTTACCTAGAGATTAACAAGCATTATTAATTTCTTAGCTGTTAACCCTCTATGATTGTGTCTTTTGTAATCGGTTGGCATTTACTCATTAGTGTTACAGAGAGCTGTCATAGCTTTGAATGTTATGCAACTGTTTTATCCTATTGCAGATACTTTAAAATCCTTTAGTTATTTTTCTTATGAGGAAAAGCCACCTTAATTGCCATTTTACATATTTTTGAGAGCTCAAATTCAAGTGTAAAGTCAAAAAACAAGAGGGATATTGGGCCTGTATTTCTATTTCCATGTGGGAAAATGTTTTACAAACAGAAGTTTACATTTAGCAGTGTTAAATACTGAAGCAGGCAATTTTGAACTCAGTATCTGGTGTTTCAAAATTTAGGGTTACATACTTGGTTATGAAGAACACGTGTCAGGTACTAGAAGTATTAGAGCAAGTGCAGTATAAAAGATGATGAGTAGAGCAGGAAACAAGACAATCTGATCCCATATATATGACAGTCTGTGGTGTTGTCACTGAGAGCTGCTGTCTCAAAAAAGAAGCAGTGCTCAAACAAGGGTCACTTAATTTACTTTATCAGCTGATCATCTCCCATGAGCTCCACCTCACCCAGATCAGCTTGCTACATAGCTGTGCCATATCCACTTTTCTCTATTTTCTTTTAGCAGCCTCAGGCTTGACAGTAACTTCTCAATATGTAGTGGTCATTGTTTCACCACATTATTGCTCCATAGAGGATTTGTCTAGATTTGTGTTGGTCATGAGCATTTTAAATTTCTGCAGCTAAGATGTGTGATTAGAGATCATGTTGTTTGAAGTTCCTTTTTTTTTTTTTTTTTTTTTTTTCTATTTCCTTTCTGGTTTTTAGGTCTACATCTATGTAACTATTCTATCTATTAAGAATACAATATCAGTATTTTCAGCTTGGCAAAGAGCTTGATTGGGATATTCTGATCTGGTTGCAAAACCACTGAGATGCAAGGGAAGGAAAGAAAGCAGGCAGGAGCATACATAACACTTCACTGTCACAGGTAGCACAGAGGCTCATAAAGTCACTCTTCCTGACTTTAAATCAGAGCATAGGAGACTTCTTTCATGGGCTTTCAGATCCCAATCATGTTTCTTTCCTTCACATGGTGCACACATACATCTATGAAACAGTGGTTCTTCATAGTGCAATCACACCAACATTCGTCCTGGGGAAGAGCTGAGTGCAAAAGAGCTATTCCAGACCTATGGCTCTCATATTATAGAGATGTTGTTAATCTTTGGCAAAGACAGCTTGATGGTCCAGGCAGGCTTCACCATAAGGTGGAAGTCCAGTTGTTCCTAGTAGATACCCTATAGGTCTGCTGTAGTACAGCACTTTCCCCAGGCACTCACCTAGAACATCTTCATGTCTGTGGAGATCAAGAGCGAATTTCTTGTGATATTAGATTAACAATGATTAACAGGTCCATTTTTCAGGGGTTTTAAAGCCTTATTTTGCAATTTGGTTCATCTCCTGAGTCTGGGACTGGACTAACCTCCCATATATGCAGTAGACTGCCAAAACTAAGGCTTCAGGTGTCAGCAGTACCATGGTCCTTCCAGCTCCTTTTCTGGGTGCCCTTGTTGCTTTCAGACTGCAGAAATGTTTAAACCCTCTGATAGCTTTGGGACTATGTATAGGGATAGCTAAGTGAAGTTTTAATGGTCTGTGATCTACAAAAGGTGAGATGGGGTGATATAACGATCCTCCTTGGCCTATTTAATAAGTCTCAGGAAAAACAAATTTCAGAAGCATACCTTCAGGGATATTTTTTCCTCCCTTTCATTGCTAATCTGGCAGTATTTCTGTGTTCCAGTCAACTGTAGGTATGTCAGGCTGATGAAAGACTGCCCCTGGCTCACCCCTAAATGGACTGATGCAGCCATGTGGCACCAGTTCAAGCAAGAATATTTCCATCCTGTTTCTGCTATCTGCTATTAAAAATTGTTTTCCTGTGTAGGTAGTAGGAATGTAAGTGTCTGCAAGCAACTTGTACCAGCCGAACCATTTTGTACAAACTAATGAAATTACATCACCGGGCAATGACAGACCCAGCCCTCACAGAGACCACATTAAACCCTGAAGCAGTTCAACTCCTCTCTCACAACTGTCTCAAACTATGGGTAGTGACAGTCTGGAAAATTTAGAGGGTGAAAAATGCCTCTGCTTTTACTTGGCACTGAAAAAAAATGACACCAATTATATATTTTTTTTTAAAAAAAAGGATTTTGTCTAACACTAACAACCAGAAGTTCTATTTTCTCATTTGTAAAGACTTTCCATGCAAGTTAGCTGACTGATTAACGGGCATCATTAAATTACTCTATTTAGAAAGTTGGAATATAGTCAAGTGCTGGTTTGTTCTCCTCCCAGGACCAAGGATATGAAACACATTTGTAACTCTATAAAGATGCTTCCAAAACAGAAAGTCACAAAGAACACATGGCTGCTTCCTCTGTGAAGTAGCTGGTATGTCTAGTGGCTTCAACAGAGCAGGCATGATTTATGCCAGCTGAGGGTCTGGCCCACAGTATCCATTTCTCCTCACTAAAAAAAAGCTTCTTTTTGCCTGCCTTCATACATGCAAAGATATTCAGCCTATAAACAAAGGATGGTAAAAAGCACTAGGACTACAAAATATGAAAAGAAACACTTCCACTAGTCATTCCTGGAGCATACCTAAAAATCAAACATAGGCACAATAATGACATCAACTCGCTGCAACTGTTGATGAAAAATGATTTGTGTCCTCCTAAAGAGTTAAGGGAACACAGCCCAGCAGGGAAGGGTTATCCTGGTTAAAACATTCATCTAGCCTCAGCATAGGTAGAAGTGGCCAAGGAGAAGGCCACTTCTTCTAAAAGAAATTTCTTGCACTTGGAAATTTAGTCTCTAATAGATTGAAAACCTCTCATTGCACAATGTGCTGATTTTCAACAGATTAAGAATCCTCAGAACACATCAATAACTCACAGTGTATCCCAGAGGTTGTTGAGAGGTTAATACATAAAATAAACCACCTATACAGGGAAACTGCCAAGTGCCTTTAAAATTTGCTTTGTCAAAGAAGTATAAAGGAATTGTTTTAATGAGGTTGTTTTCAGTTGTCTTTTGTTTCATATTTTACACAGGAAAAAGGAAAATATTTCTTCAGTTCAGGGCATCTGAATCATATTTCCAATGGGACAGGCACTTCTAGGACAGTAAGTTCTGAGGTATAAATAACCTTCACTGAATTGAATCATAGTCATTAGTTTTTGGTTATGTGGAAAACTCAGCTTCCAAAAGCTGTGCTCAAGTTCTGTTTTAGGGAAGTATTACATCTGTATTTAAATTAAAGGTATTTCAGCACATGACAGCTCAAAACTACTGATTGAACAATACAGTATGTATATTCAACAATGTATTAATGAGACACTTAGCTGTATCAATAATGCACATTTATTCCAGGTTTCTGCACACAGTCAGTATCTTTGCTCTATAAATTACAAAAGACTCTAAGTTAAGTGAAAATTTAGTTAAATTGCTGAGCACTATTAAAAAAGGAAGGTAGGGAGTAGGAGAGAACAACGCTTCAGAGTTAAGGGTATGCTTTAATGTTCTTCTCAGAAGATATTTTAAATGGACAAGGTAGCATTCTTTTTGTTTGTCTGCTTGTTTCTTTGTTTCAATTCTGATACTAAACAAGCATTTCAATTTATTTATTCAAACTTTCATTAAGGTTATTCTGAGTATAATAGTCACGAAAATGCAAAATATCACGTTAACTACCATTCAGTTCTATACCTTTTTCTTTGATGGGTGAAGATCTTGAGTACAAGGTAGGATAATCTTTTGAAACTCTATTACTGTATGGGTGTCCTGGAGTAATGTGCCCAGGAAGACATGATGAATAAGACCCCAGTCTCTCTTCCACACAATCTACATATGCTCAGATCCTCAGGGAGCCCCAGAAAAGGCTGTCTATTGATTTAGTGTTTTGACACCCCTGCCTGATGCCTTTATATTTCTAGATGTGTGGGAACAGTTTAGTTAGGGTCTTGGAGGTGATAATGGTTTTATGACCAGAAAGGGACACAATATTATTAGAAAAACCCAAACCTTCAGATTGTGTCTTTCTAGTTCTCTAGACTAAAATAATTTCACTGGTTAATTAGGTTTTGAAGTATTTCACAGTGGCCCGTTATTCAAAAACAATTTAACTCAAAGTTAAATCTGCTTTAAATGAAGAAAACCTGACTATTAAGTACTGATCATAATGAGTATTTTAAAACACATACACAAAGAAAAGCATTCCTCAGGTCAAGACTGACTCTCCATTTGTACGATGAAAAAGCATGTTCTTTTCAACAAAAGAACAGTGAAACTACCTATTCAGAGTCAAAGGCAAGGTAAATCTTTTGGGGTATTAGAATAGGTATAAGCAGCACACAAACAGCAGCTTTCACTATCTGCACATTTTAAATTTCCAGCACTTTTGGAACACTGCAGAAAACTTACAATATAAAAAGAATGAATGTTTCTTCTGAAGCTGTGTTTCTCCCATGGAAATATCTTAAATCAAGAACTATATCCTCATACATGTTTGTATACTAAGCAATGAACCTGTTTTTCTTATGACAACTATAATGAAAAAAATAAAAAATGCATCATAAAAAAACATGAAAAAAATTGATTCAACTCCCAAAAATTACTGAAAATGGAAGAACGATTTATAGAGAGCAAATTATATATAGTGCTTCTCATTTTTCAGCAATAAATCACAGGAGGGTTTTGATCACTCTAAATCATATCTGGATGCTGGGACAATGTTCAGAAATTAGGCTGGTCTTGTCTCCACTTCCAGTGTTTCATAGAACTGTCAATGGCTCATGCTCAATCATGTTTCTGAGTCCAAGGAAAACAGAGAGCTCGAAAGACATGGTGATGACCATCATATTCTAGTAGAGAATTACATTCATTCTTATTTTGTCTTTTGTTGTTGTTGTTGTGTGGTGGTTTTTGTTTTTGTTTTTGTTTTTTGTTTTTGTTTTTTGTTTTTGTTTTTTGTTTTTGTTTTTGTTTTTGTTTTTGTTTTTGTTTTTGTTTTTGTTTTTGTTTTTGTTTTTGTTTTTGTTTTTGTTTTTGTTTTTGTTTTTGTTTTTGTTTTTGTTTTTGTTTTTGTTTTTGTTTTTGTTTTTGTTTTTGTTTTTGTTTTTGTTTTTGTTTTTGTTTTTGTTTTTGTTTTTGTTTTTGTTTTTGTTTTTGTTTTTGTTTTTGTTTTTGTTTTTGTTTTTGTTTTTGTTTTTGTTTTTGTTTTTGTTTTTGTTTTTGTTTTTGTTTTTGTTTTTGTTTTTGTTTTTGTTTTTGTTTTTGTTTTTGTTTTTGTTTTTGTTTTTGTTTTTGTTTTTGTTTTTGTTTTTGTTTTTGTTTTTGTTTTTGTTTTTGTTTTTGTTTTTGTTTTTGTTTTTGTTTTTGTTTTTGTTTTTGTTTTTGTTTTTGTTTTTGTTTTTGTTTTTGTTTTTGTTTTTGTTTTTGTTTTTGTTTTTGTTTTTGTTTTTGTTTTTGTTTTTGTTTTTGTTTTTGTTTTTGTTTTTGTTTTTGTTTTTGTTTTTGTTTTTGTTTTTGTTTTTGTTTTTGTTTTTGTTTTTGTTTTTGTTTTTGTTTTTGTTTTTGTTTTTGTTTTTGTTTTTGTTTTTGTTTTTGTTTTTGTTTTTGTTTTTGTTTCTGTTTCATGAATAGAGTGGTCTCTAATACATGGTCATCATGCAAATAATAACAAAATATGAGTGAAACAATGTACTGATCATCTGAGTCCACCTATAAGCAGTGTGCTATGAAAGAAAAAAATGTCTTGTTGAAAAGCATCAATTATCCATCCAAGTAAGATGGGTGGCACAGAAAATTGAAGGAGGGAAAAGGTATTGTTTAGCAACTCTTCTTTTTCAGACAGTTCTTCAGCCTTGAAACATGTAGCTAGTATGACCAACAGCCAGTTTTGGTCATATTAGCTACAGTGTCAGAAAGCTACTGCTGCTCACCCAGATCAGGTAACTCGAAGTGAAAACCATAAAACAGCATGACACCACTTTCTATTTTTTTTATGCTAAAACCTGCTGGATTTCTGAATTATTGATTTTATGGTGTGAATCAGGAGTCATCATGATCCCAGAAAATTTAATATTATGGCACATTTTCAAATAAACTATAGAATTAATATAGCTTATGTCTATCTCTCTTTTATGTTACTAAACTTTTTTTTTTATTAAAGCACCACTATGTTCTAAATTCAGAACCTATGTAATAAAACCTATGTAATAAAACCTATGTAATAAATAGAACCTATGTAATAAAATGGTTTACGATGAGTAAAAGAACATCCTTTATAAAATTTAATAGCAGTTTCAGTTTCTCACATATAAAATTTTCCCCCCATAATTCCTATGTTGTGGGTTGAAAAGTGAAAAAAAAAGAAAAAAAAAAAAAAAAGATGTGGTCTGAGGTTACTCAGAGGCCACTAAAAGAAAAATATCAAACACAAGGAATATTTGGATGAAAAATTCTGCAATCATAGCAATAAAAATAACTCCTCTATTGCTAGCCCTGTCTTTTCCCTTTATTTTTATAATTTAGGCTTAGTATAGGGGAACTTGTCTTACTTAAAAATCATGCAGAAGAAAAAGTTGAGCCCATCTACAGTGGAAAAAGAGGCTTTGTGAAGTATTTTCAGTTAAAAGCCTTTCAATGTGGGTATCTTTAAAAATATGAAATTAATGATATGTTTCATGATTTTTCAATGGGTAATTAAGAAGATTATCATAAGCACTATTAGTATAGAGATTGCATGTTTACTTCCTGTAGATTGAAAGGTTTGGCTACAAGTTTTTACCTCAAACCTTTTACCACTTTATTTTGGTGCCAGAAGACTAAAGAAGACTAACTATTAGTATTGGATTGAAAAACTAAAGAACCTAAGAGATTGTTCATCCATTGTAAAATTACCAGGTCTATTTTTTTATTTGAATTGTGTTGCTGTTTCAGATAAGCTGAGATGGGGAAAAAAGCAGCTGCAGAAGGATTCCTTTAGCCTAAAGGTTACAACAGGGGTAGTCATAGAAGCCTACCATTTTAACTAAATGTTAAAAACATTCCATTGATACAGTCCTCATCTTCAGTTCTTTAAAACCAATAATGTATATTCCTGAGCTCATCTCAGAGCTCAGTTTGATAGTAACAGATCCATTAAAAAGATTATGAAGAGCAAGCAGAGACAGGTCACAAGTGAGAAAACACTTTCACTGCAAAGCCTGACATGAACAAGAATGATTGAGCATTTTTACATCCTTTTCATCTTTAGATATAACGCTGTTTCAACACCTGGAGAAACTGAGACTCATGATGAGATAAGCTGACAAGTTAAAAGAAGCAGCAGAAAAATTAGGGTGGAAAAAAAGAATGAACATGAACCAGTCATGACAAAGTTCAGCTTCCTCCCCCAGAACCCTCAAAGTTTTGGGGACATACCATTGGACTTGGGGATCTCACCCTGGGGAAAGATCTATGGGAAATGACTGCAAAAGTGCAAATAAGAGCCCTCATAAGTAATAAGAAAATGACAAGTTTGGCACATCTCTCCTTTCCTCTTCTCCTTAGTTATATCTGCTGCTCTATTCCCTCCTAGTTTTATCTTTTCTTTCACTTTTTTCCCCTTCCCTTCATCCAAGTCCTTTAATTAGTCTTCATCACCTCACCACATGTTCCCCTCAATGAAGACACCACTGGCTTCTGCTATTGTTGCACTGTTCAAGATGTTTATTGCAGTTGAGCTTGTTCTCTGGCTTGGTTTTCTCTATTATATTTAATAAGTAATTCAGAGAAATTTTGAGATTTTTTTAAAGCCTCTGGGTCCTAGCATAATAATAATAAGGAATAATTTAAGCAAGAAGCCACCAGTCAAGATAAGAAATCTCTACTCCCAGTCTTCTGCTGAAATTACGCTGTTTTGCTGCTGCAGTATAAACATGTAGCTGGATCATCTACCTCGGTCCTTCTGGACTAAAAACCTCTTGGCTACCTATGATTGTGCATTTTGCTTTGTTTTCAGAAACACTAATGTGCATACTATGACCTGGCATGGTTAGATTACTGATGAGGTCAGATAATTCCACTACCTTCAGTTGGTTTAATAGCATGAAACTCAAATACCCTGCCATGGCAAAATAATGCAAAATGACATCCTGTGAGAATATAACCCATATACTTCAAATAGTTATTATCCTCATATCATCCATCACTAACCACAATTTTAAATGATGACTTCAAGAAATAAAGTGAACAAAATTTTGAATATAAAGGGGAAAATTCCCAATTTCTGTTTGCAGCCTTCTAAAGATATGTCTAGCTGCATTATTTAAAATGTTTAGAAATAACTGTTAAATACAGCCAAGATGGTGAAAGAGATGTATCCTGTAAAATGTAAAATGTATCAATTAATGTTCTTGTTCCCTTCAGTTTTACCTATAGGTTATGTACTTCCCATGGAACCAGGCCACCCATTGAAGCAATCCACCATAGCGTGGCATCTGTTTGTTCAAAATCCCCCGAGAATAAAACACCTCTCTATCTCAACAAGTGTGAAGAGGTATAATTATTTGTACTCATGTAACTTACAAATTTTCTACTCAATCTCAAAAAAAATTATAAGGTTTTTTTTTTCTTCTGCTTTCGTCTCCTCACTTTTGATGTTAGATTAAATATGACAATGCTTATCAGTCATCAAAATGAAACAAACTCATTCAAAAACCTCAGGGCTAAGGGATTTATTTAATCACATTCACACAAATTATGAGGATTTCAGATAGATGAGGTAACCTAGTTGAGTATTAGCAGTTGTAATTTAACAACTCATGAGGCAACAAAAAAAACCAAACCCAGAAACATGTAGGTTATGTCTCTTTTGCTAAATAAGTAGTAAGTGCAAATCACTGAAAGATATTTGTACATCCAGTCTCTTGCTCAAGGAGTCCAAAGTGGTTCCTAATAAGAAGGTCTTGCTGAGAGTGCATCCAGCCTAGTTTACAAATTAACTCAGCTCAAATTGTGATTATGTCAAATTTCTTAAGCTGCAGAAAGGGAAGATCATCTAATTGTGTGTCATCAGCATAGGGTATGACTCAGAGGCTGAGACAAGGATTGTACAGTGTTCTGCAAGGAAAAACTGAGAGTTAAACCTGCCTTAATTTTTGTGATGGCAAAATGCCATCCAGTACCAACACAGCCTGAAATCTAGTAGAGAAATCTTGACCAAAGATACTCCTCTACTCAAAGAAACTTTGGGTTTGTATCCAGAAAACTCTCAGAATCACATCTGGAGGCTTGACAGTATCAGCTGTGCTACGTAGGTCAGCATGGCAGTTACAGTTCAAGCACTTCTTTGTTAGGAAGGATTAAATAGCTACTGAGACCCAGCTGGTCATCTAGTTCTTTTCATAGTTCCCCCAAAATGCTATGAAGATGATGGAGAAACATGGGATGTCTTAGGGTGGATCTGTCCTCAAACTTAAACAGCTTTGCTGTGGGAACACTTGCAGTCACAGGTGTTAATTCAGGTTAGATTTGCGTGGCAAAAAGTCAGATTAACTATGCAGCCAGTGTCTACACTGACAATTGATTCCTAAGATGTTTGGTTTGGGGTTTTTCTTACTGATCCACTAATGACACCATATTAATGGCACATTGACGATTGATTGGACAGCTCTGAGACCCCTGGAAAGGGGTGCAGCAGAGCCTTTGAAATTCCCAGACACAGTGCAAGCATAGATTGAGCTTGTCATAGCATTGCCACCTTTTAAGGAACAGAGAACCATGGAGAGACACTGAAAAATCCATTTTTTAGCTAGGAAACAGAGTCACTTCAAAGTGTGACAGTATTGCTGCGGATGTCTGTAGACCCCTGTCATGAACTGTCATTAAATAATTTGTCATTTCCATCTAGTTAGCCTACAGCATATCACAAAAACCAGCAGCAATGAAAAACACACACTGCCATCCACCAAGTACAATTCAATGGATGCACCTGGCTTACTGCAGTTTGATATCCTTAAGGCATTTCAACAAACCGGGGTGGGGAGACAGGATGGGGAAAATATAACAGCTGCCAGACCACAAGATGAGGCAGAGCTGATACAAGTGTGTGATAGATCCAAGTGTTTATTTGTACATGTACATCACTCAAGCATTCCAAGAGATGTGCTGACATCTTTCAAGATGAGAGCATGCCAGCTGCCCTGGTTTAGGATCTGTGTTATAAGTGGAACTAACAAAAGGGATTTCATTCTACTCAGAATTCCAATATCTCCAAATTTGTTCATCTTCCAAATCAGAAAAAAACTTAATAGATCACTTTAAAAGCAATGGCAGTTAAAAAATTTCAGGCATTTGTCTTCCATTATAAATAATCCTGATATGGTGCTGGTATAACTTAAAAAAGCCAAATCTAGTTAAGAACCTAAACAACTTATTTTGACAATTTCTGTCACAAGCAAAAGTTCTGATGTTAAGGAAACAGGGGCTTGGGGGCTTATTTCATTTTCAAGTGTAGATTTATTGCCAAAAATAAATCTAAGCAACTGACATTGCACTAGAGTTCTTAAACAAAAACAGAATTCAGGGCTTAGTCTCATGCAGGATTCAAGGTATTTCTTTAGAAATGTGTCAAATCTGACTTCACCTGAATGCTGACTGATTTATCCAACCGAATTAAGTACAATGAGAATTAAGTAATACTTTTTTGGCTACAAACTTAGGCTTAACTACATATTTAACTAACAATATTCTGTAAAAACCTATGCACATGCTTATTTAAGGGATATTGTTCATAACCTAGAAAAACTCTTTTAAGCAAAATAGGTCCATAACTTATAAAATGCGACATAGATAAATGAAAATATGATTTTTGACATACACATTTGATCCTAAATAATCCTTCTTTTCTTCTTTTAAATTTTCCAATTTTAAGGTAATCTAGTTTTTATTTAACATCTGTACAGCCGTATTGTCCTGCTTCATATCTCAGGGTAACAGAGGAACTATATAAACTATGTAATAATCTCTCTCTAGAACAGCTTGTTGACAAAACTGAATATGCCAGCATATTCATAAACCTGTCCAGAAACTGCTGTTTTCCATGCTTTACCAGAACTGCAACCAAACAGGTGTTAAAAAGAGCCTCCAAGGCAGTGGTAAACAGATAAGCACCAAAAGCAGTTTAAACATCTTCAGCCTCCCCAGTACCATTCCCAAGAAATGAAGCAAAATATCTTTCTGAGGGGCTGTTGTGAAATTCAAGCTGACAAGATTCTCCTTTCTAGAAAGAATGGCAACATGAGCAACAAAAGAGAATTTAAAGGTCATTTAAAGGTCACTTGTTATTATCTTGAGGCATGGCAAAAGACCCACCTTGGAATCTGAAGATTGCAATGTAACATTGAAGAAAAAGGATAAACCCAGGTTTTATTAACATATAAAGTTTTCAAGGGTGAAAATACTTCCCTATGACACTATTCAGAATGAACCAATATGTTAATGACATCTACAGAGTAGAATACAAACTGGGTCGTGAAATCAGTACAGTAGGTGTAATGTTTTGTAAGCAAGTGTTTTCAGTAAACAGTATTTCAAATATATGCAGAAAGTTACCGAGTTTGTCTTGGGAATTTTTTGATTTTCTAAATGTTCACTATAATAAACTATTTGAAGTGGTCAGGACAGACTCTGATCTACCTAAAATTCACACTTACATCATTGTCTGCTGTCACTTGCAGCTTTCATTTAGACCATGGAAAAGAGATTTGTATCCCTAGAAACATTCCCACAGCAGACTAGTTTAATATTTTAAGATAAAATTGTAAAAGACAGCTTCATCGTGGTCATGTCAGGCTTTCATTCATCTAGATGGGCTGAATGGCTCTAGCAGATGCCAACATGTCAAATTTTGTTTCCTGAATTACATCCTTACCATGTGAAATCCTGCCATTAAAAACATCCCTCCACAAAACCTCCATATGAAGTCAGCCAAGCAGAAAAGCAACTGAAAATGAGGAATATATACATCTTGCCTGTCCAGTTCTGAGACACTGGTAGCAGATGTGCCAGCTCAAAAACTGTTCCCAAAAACAGAGTTGAAGTACATTTTTGAAATGGATGTTCTATTTACTTAATTACTCTTGTTCTTTTGTTTGTGAGAACAGTTCCCAGGTGGGTTAACACAGATAAAGACCAAAGAAAATGCATGCTGGTTTTGTCATTATTCTACCTAATGTCTGTTACAGTATAAAACTGAGGCTAGAAGAAAAACCTGCTCGATTGATTTTAGGCACAAGATGTTCTTACACAGCAGTAAAAAGCAAACTCTCTGGGGCAAAAATTCTTTACCTTACAAAAAGTATACCATTATAATGTTACTGAAGTGCCTCAACAAAGTGCACTTCTTCAAGTTAAAGGCATTAGTGAGATGGCGTGTTCTGACAGCATCCAGCTTGGAACAGCCAAAGAAATATTTTGTAAATGTGCTTAATATTTGCAAGACCAACTAAAGAACAATGCTCTGGACACTTGAAAAGGTGCTGACTTCCAGTGGCTCAAAGTAGTCAAACTGACCTTTGTTTTCTGCACCTAATTTAATAATTCTGCAAAATAACAAGAAACTTTGGTGTTTTAAGTCAGAGTGAATACAAACAAGAGACAACAAGAGGCAGCAGTCAAACCTCACAACTTTAAAGACAAAAATATGACATGACAAAAATCTGCTTATCCTGGGGTTTTATCATACCTGAATATTAAAATGGTGAGGCATATGCTCACCATTATTTAGGTATAAATTATTGCAAATTTTCATTCCTATATTTTTTGAAAAAGTTTCTTAACAGATAGATAGCCCTCATATCTATAAAATCAGAATTCTATTACCTCTCAACTGGATGTAAAACCGCCTGACATACATCCTGGTCCTGCAAAGCAACTAGTGCATTTGAAAGTTTAATTGGAACACCAAACATTTAACAGTTCCCTTTCTGTGGAAATGTTATTTATTATAAAGTGCTTTCATTAATACAATTAGACTTTTTTTATTCTCTACTCAGATTAATAGCAGTGTTACTAACTTTGAGAATGAATTAGAGAAAAAGAAATATACCTGCTGCTAATTTGTGTACTTAAAAGTGTCATTAAATTTGTCCGGTTACATGAGTAATATTCTCTACTGCTTCTGGAAATCAAATGACAGAAAAACAAACTTGGAATGAGCCCAAACCCCAAAGTCAGATCCAAACCTACATCAAACATCTCTAAAATGTGAAGTTATTTACAGCAAGGGTGGTGGTTTGGGTACATCTCTAGCCCAAACCTCAAACTGAACTCTGGTTTTTATTCAAAGTGTTAAAACTATAGGTTCCTTCTGATTCTCTCCTAATGATTTGGCTTACTTCTTGTCTGAGGTACAAATTACTCAAGCAGGAATTGTCTGGCAATTTGTCCACTGAAGAGTGATTAAATCCTTTCTGCAAAGACATAACATAGTATAAAGTTTGCATTCATAGATAAAGCATTTTCATTTGGAGGTGCCGCACACTGGGAATTCCTTAGGAGGCCCTTGAAACCACAAGCTACTTTTTCCTTTCCAGGGCCCTTCCTTATTATTCCTTTTTTTTCTTTTCATCTCAGACTGCAGTTTGAAACTTGATCCTGTTTGATGAGATGGGGGCTGGTGTGGAGTAAGAGGAAAAGGAAAAGATGAAATTTTATGCCAACAGAAGAAATAACAGTAACACTCCAGAAGTATGCTATATTGTAATTAATAACGTGAAGTTACAAAAACATTTAGGTACAACTTGCAGATGACACTGGGCACAGTAAAAGCTCAGAATTCTGCTGGCCTCTGCATTTACTCATTAGAAAGATTGTTTCAGACTGCCTTTCTTGATTCCAAGTACTCACCCTCCCTTGGGTTTGCAAAATTCTTTCCTTTAACTGCCGTGCTCTCTCTATAAACCATGGGCAAAACTCCCAAAGGCAAATTAGTTCACTGTACTTCTTTTCCCTCTCTGTTTCCCATCCCTCTCCCTTGTCACCTTCACATGCCATTTGCACTTTTATCACAGCTCTGGGATCAGGGCTGACATGATATCATTCATCTACTTGACTCTGTGTGCACATCCCAGCCAGGTCCCAATATCTTGAGACAGAAACCAGGACATCTATATTAGAAGCAAGCAAAAGCCTGATTTCTGAACAATATTACCAAGTCCTGGAGATGACCTTAGAGATTTCCTGTGGCACTCTTTCAACACAGGCAGTATTCCTCCTGCAAACCCATTGCCTTGCAGTATGGCCTGATCCTCACTGCAGTTGCTCAACATTATTGCCATGCTGCTAAGAAATGTTGAGCCCTGAAGTGAGAACTAGTAGGAAATAAAATCCCCGTTCTTCTTGCTTTCTCCCATCTCTCCCTTCCTTCTCCTTGCCCCTTTCTTTCCCACAACAGAAAACCTGAAGATTTCTTTCCTTTACCTCCAAGTGGCTTGACATTTACTGCTGAGCAGTAGATTCACTATTATTGGTTCTTACATGAAAACCAGAGAGAATTTTTTAAAACACTTTTCTATGGAAATCTGGATTAGAAGGTAACTGCTGGCAACACTGCCTACCTGTAGTTCTTAAACATTCTTATATGAGCAGTTCAAGCACTAATTATTCTGCTATTGGTGCTGAACAAATAACCAAGAATTTTACTGAAGAAATAAAAATACAGAAATAGAGAAACTATTTTGAATGGAAAAGATAAATTGAAGAGTCTCTGTGATATCTTAATGGAAGGCGTGTCATGGAGCTGGGAACATGAGCAATCTGTGCCTGTGCTACCTTTATGATAAATCCACATGGAAAGTGTAGGAGGCTGTTTCCACTATATCCTCTCAATAGTTAGATTACCATTTTCATGAAGAGTGTTAAGCCTTCCATGAGACAGTGCACATGTGCTACAGGTAAAATGTGCCTACCACTGTTTGAATTTAGGGCAGAATCCTGGTAATGGGAGGTTATGTACATTCTCAACAGTGAAAATGCTGAATTTATATAGCAGCCTTGCAACAATGTCGTTGGGGTCATCCAGAGTAGAAGCATAGCTTGCTGAGAAATAGTGAGCTGTTTTGTGAAAGCTGGTTGCACACCTTGTTGTGATGTGCAACATAGCTCATAAAACTTCTGAACCATGTTGGATGGTGTGACCTGACTGCAGTTTGTTCAGCTTCATTGAAGAGGTAATTAAAAACAAGTGTGTACTTGGAAAGGCAATACTTTTAATCCAGCAGGTGGATGGAATACCTGACTGAATTTACACTGGATAATGCACATTTCATGAATATTTCACTTAAATAAATAAATAAATAAATAAAATCCCAAAAAAGAAAAACAAATACAAACAAACAAACAAAGCCAACCCTTCTTCTCCCATCCCCAATAAAACAAAACACTAAACAACCCCAAACCAAACAAAAATAAACAGCCTAGAGAGAAAATGAGACCCCAATATGCATAATGAAACACTGCTGCAACTGACTGTGTCTGTGGACTTTAGACCTCTCTATTCTCAGTTATAGACACAAGGTCTCTGATGAACAGAGGCTGGTTTTGTTTATTTCTCAGCTAGGACTGTGTTTCTTTTAGGAGAAGAATTCATGTGAGCTCTCCCAGGAAAATGGCTGGGGAAGACTTGGGCTGCAGGGAAAGAGCTCATGCCCTGGGAAAGGCTGAATGAGTAGCCATTCAAGCCAGATATGGTAGAAAGAATGTGCTGGTGATCAGAGGAGGCTACAGTGTCACCAAAACTCTGAAGGTTACAAAAAGTAATTCAATGTACCTTTTAGACCACAATGGGAAGTGGAAAAGATTTGTATAAATAATACTTTCAAAAAGAAGCTATTTTGTCTCCCTGACATTTTATATTTCTCTTCCAAAAGCTGAATGACCCACTGGTTCTTTTAATAATACCTAGATGCTGAAGACAATAATGATGATGATGATTATATTGTTATGATTATTAATAATAATAGTAATAATAACAATAATTTTCTCACACTGGGAGATTATCTCAGTTTATTTGAATCAAACCTTTGTTCAGTTTATTTTCTGTACTATATTGAATATTGTGATCTTACTCACTAATTCCTCTTGCAAGAATTTTTAACATCCAGCATTTTCTCTTCTTGGAGCTGTACCCTAACAGTTAAAATTCTAGAGAAAACACAGACAAGCAATGGCAAAGTTATTTCATTATTTGGAGAGACCTGAAGTCCTTCATAGCATAAAGCATAAATCATGCCGGTATCTTAAGCAGTGGGTGATCACTTCACACTACAAAGAACCAGAAAAACCAAGAAAGGGCCCACAGCCCCATTTATATTTGCAAAAATGAGTTCCAGCAAAAAAAGCATAGTAGAAAGATGACTATTTATTCAGACCTAACCTTGACTGATGTGTTTGATGTTTTTAATTTCAAGTTCTGCCTGATTTTTCATTTAAGTCCTGCGGAGAGGACTAAGAAGACAGCATTAACAAATGAGTTTATATGAAGTTATATGACACATATGAGTGAGATTCTGTCAAACAGAGGATATAATTAGAAGAAAATATATGGCAGTAGCAGATTTAGGGGAAAGGTTAAAGAATGCAGTGTAGAGGGACCAGGTCTGAAGTAACTACTGGAATAACTAGAGTTAACTAATATAGGTCATCTGTTTGAGGCCAAAGTTTATGGAAGGCCAACAGTGTTTTGATGCTCGATACTCTTTAAATAACTGTAACATATTTCTAAAGAGAAAGGCTTTAGGACCTCCACAAAAATACTAACCAGATACATGTTCACATGTTATTGCAAACAGCAAAAATCAACACCATTACCAACACACAAAAAGAAACACAAAACTCATTGTGCAAGCATCAGCAAAGTGAACAAAGATAATGAAAACATCAGTAGTTAAAAATTTTGAGGGAAAGATAGATGCTGTAGAAGAGGTCATTTTTTGAAATATCATTCTAAATGAGGATTCTGTGCATTAGCCTTCAGCTGGACATGGGTATTTAATGAATAGTATAAAAAATTTATTATAAAAGAAGAAGAAGTATGTGAATTAGAGAACAGAGTGTGTGAACAAGGAAAGCTAACTACATTGTTAGAGGCTGATGTCAGCTACCAAACTTGTAGTTAGACACATGGGACAGAGCACGTACAGAGAATGCAGTAATATACAAAAAAAAAAAAAAAAAAAAAAAAAGCCAGAGGGAAATGGTGTTGAATCCAGCACTCCACCATGAGAAAGGTCTGTTTATCTCTTTCATGATTGAGAACAATTGGAAACTGCAATATTCTCACTGTCAGGATGGGTTAAAACTCAGACACGTAGGCATACAATGTAATTTCTTCCGTTTTACCTATCCAAAGACCCTGAAAGGAGATAATAATGCTTCACATCTGTCTTTTTGTTCAGAGAGATTGCAGCAGTTAAGAAAAAGAAGACAGATTGAAGAAAGAGAGATTCAGGAAACAATGACCAGAACAAGTGTCATTTATTCTTAACAGCTGCAGTGTTTGTTTTAGAAGAAAACGTGTGGACTTCCAGGTGCAAGATACCTCAGGGTTTAATTAGGCATTCTTATGAAAGTCACCAATAAAGTGCACTATGAATATATGTATTTGTGGTTTTGCTGTTGATTGAAGAGCTGGAGAGTTAATTTTTGTCTGAGGTATAACATATGATCACATAGACTGTGTCTCTCCATGGCAGAAAACTTAGGGATAGAAGTGTCAGTGTCATTCACACTTAGTCGGTTACTCCTTTGGAGAGTAAAGCCATTGTTTGACAGGAACCACAAACTGTAATCCCTGGACTGTGAAGGAGAGGCAAGGTACTCTCATTCAGTTTACATATATATCTGGGACAAGAGGACTCATGCCTTGGTACAAAACTGATTATCAGCCAGCACTAGGAAAAGACTTCTCCCTAACATAAGATGGTTAAACTGTCCCATGACTTTGGGACTAGCAAGTAAATTATGCTATAGAGACACTTGGAAATTGTTATAGACAATAGATTGGCCTGGGCTATTCATAGGTTTGTTCCTCTTCTGTAATTAGTATGTGATAGTTATAAAGATTCTGCAAAGACTTCTGAAATAACTTTGTTGTACCAGAGATTTAGACAGGTTAAACATGAAGAATCAGTACTTCGGTGGCCAAGATTCTTCATGTCTCTTCAGGGGTTGCTTTGTCACAGTCTTTTGGGCAGGAGCTCTAGGTCAATTCTCAACTGCCAAAAGATGTTAGGAAAATCAGAGATGTTTCAAAAATGTGCCATCAGTTGTCTAACTACGCAGATAAATATTTTAATCCTGTAAAATATATATAAAATATAAATGCTGAGCTTTTTGTGTCTCCATTTTCTGCTAATTAAATATTTTCATATTTCATATTTGTGTCACCCACAAAAAAGTAAAACATCATCTCAAGTTTTTATAATAAAATCACCTGAAAACTAACCAAAAGATTATTGAATCAGTTATATATTATTGCTCTCTCATATGTAGATATTCTTACTGCATTCCTAGCACAATTACTATATACTTCAGAACAAAGCTCCACTGACACCACCTGGTATCATTGTCTTCTTTGCTTCATTTCAAGTGTAATCATCCTGATATGGGTTATTAATTAGAACATAAAAATTTCTAATTTTCAATATTTCTTTTCTTTTTCTGTTAGTGGACCCAGAAAGACACATTCACTGAAATTCAAATTTGTTGAAAATATTCTAAATATTAATTAGAATTCCAAACTATGTTAAACATAGTCTATATTTTTTCTTGAATCCCTTCTAAAACACAGATCTTCTTCAGAGAGTGGGAGTGATAAAGCTTTCTTATAAAACAGCAGTTACACTATAACTTCAACTAAAAGGAACAGAATGCATAGCAGAGCAGATGTTTTACACTAATATATATAAATATATTGTTACATTAACATAAACAATACTAGTAACAGTTCTAACAATTTCAATAAGAGTATTTCCTTTTCCTAGGAGGTATGCTGGCTGGAGTTTAAGGATGTATTAGAGCTATGCAAAAATAGCTATACAAAAGTGTTTTATCCAGAGATCATTGAAGGAAAGAACATGAATGATTTATGTTGGAAGTGACCTGGGGATATAATCAGCCTTGTTCAAGCAGATCCAACTGCCCTGATCAAGCAAGACCACCTGGAACAGCTGACCCGGGACCATCTCCAAAGATGGAGATTCTCTGGGCAATCTGCACCCAGGCTTGGCCACTCTGTAGTGGGTTGAGTGCCCATTAGAATTATTTACTCTTTTTCCTGCTGTGAGATAGGAGAAAAAGCAAAGCAGGCTCAAACTTTAAAGGGTATAAAGAAAGCTTTATGAACAAAACTACAAGAGAGAAAAAAATGGTAAGAATCAAAATAAAATCTTCAAAACACTTTTCCCCCACAGACTTCTATCTCACTGACAATGTATAGAGACAAAACTTAAAACCCAGGTCGGTTTATAACCTCTAAAATAGTCTTTCAGTTCTTTTAGAAAGAGAAATCTCTTTTTCCATGCCATGGAAACTTCCCCACAGGAAAACCTGTTCTCTTATGGTTTCACTTCTCACAAATACCAGCTGCCAGGAAATCTGAGTTTGTGAAGTCCCTCCCATTTCATGCAGCCTTCCCACAGCTGCGTTATGGGTCATGCATAAACCCACAGGTACCATTTTAAAGATGAACAGTTCAGAAACAAAGGTTCTCTTCACCTCTCTCTGAGATCAGTTTTATATCTAGAAACAGAGGTCTTCTTTTCCTGGGGGCAGATGTTCATCTTCATCTCATCTCTCTCTGTTTAGGCTTCTCATCAAATCACAGCTATTTCAACATTTATTTGCTTTAACACAAATACCTTTGCTCATATCTGCAATTTGAACACTCTCCATCTCCCCATCCATGTCTCCTACAACTTAAAGGGGTATTCTAATAGATCACAATCCATCACCACACCTTTACAAAAGAATTTCAGCCTAAAATGAAGGTATCTTGTCATTCCCTTTCCATCTAGGATGTGACTCCTCCTTCACTGACCTTGATGTCTTCACGTTGTCTCTCTAATTGTCTTCACTTGGACACTTAGTAAGTGTCCTTTTCTCTTACTCAGAGACAATTCAATGTTTTGCACGTTTCATCTGTGCAAGGAAAGAGTTAATATCTCTGCTGAGGCCTGCAGAGGGACCGTCTCTCCTCCTCTCCCCCTGGCCAGCCCACCGGGATGGCCTGGCCGCTTCCTGGGAAGGGGAGGCACTTCCCTGCCTGGCCCAGCCCCCATGGCAAGGACAGAGCCAGGCCGGCTCACCTCTTCCCAGGCCAGAAGGAAAGAGAACTTTTCCCAGGGTTTCCCAAATTTTAATGTGTATTAACAGAAGCGTGGTCAACTTTCTAGTGGTTTAACAAGATGTCAGTATTCCAAACTAGTCACTGATTAGCTTTGACACAACTTTTCTTAGAAAAACCACTTCCATGGGTAGCTTCTCTCCTCACCAAATGTCAATCAATCCACACTCTCACAGTAAAGTACTTCTTCAAGTTCAGAGGGAACTTCGTATATTAGAGTTTGTGTCCATTTCCTCTGATCCTGTCACTTTAAAGAGCCTATTTCTGTCCTCTTTGTATTCTTCCTTTAAGTATTTATATACATTAATAATTTTCCTGAAGAGTCTTTTCTTTCCTGCCTGAACTGTCTCCAGTCCTCTCAGCCTTTACTCAAAGGAGAGATGCTACATTTCCTTCCTCAGCGGCTATGTTCTTGACAATCGTCAGTATTCCATGTCTTCCATGTCTCTCTTGGACTGAGGAGCTCGAATCTCAATCAGAACTCCAGGAGTGGCCTCACCAGTGCTGAGGAGAGACGAACCATAGAATTATTACAGTTGAAAAAGACCTTGAAGTCCAGCCATCAACTTGGCATCACCATGTTCAGCACTAAACCCCAAATGCCACATCCACACACATTTTGAACACTTCCAGGCATGGTAGTTCTAGAGACCTGGGTGGTCTGTTCCAATGCCTGATTGCTCTTCCAGAGGAAAAAATTCCTAATTTCTGTTCTAAACTTCCTCTGGCACAACTTGAGGCCATTTCCTCTTGTCCTGTCACTTGTTACTTGGGAGTATTAACAAAACCCCGGCTTTACCACAATCACCTTTCAAACAGTTGTAGGCAGAGATTAGGTCTCCTCTGAGCCTCCTTTTCTCCGGTCTATACTAGCCCAGTTCCCTTGGCTGTTCCTCACAACACTTGTGTTCTAAGCCGTTCACCAGCTCCTTTTCCTTCTTTGGACATGCTCCAGAGAAAATTTTCTCTTGTAGTAAGAGGCTCAAAACTGAACAAAGGATTTAAGGTGAGACTTCAGCAGTGCCTAGGACAGGGGAGGAGGAGAGTACAGCGAAGAACCGCCTCCCTGATCTGCTGGCAGTACTTCAGTGCAGCACAGGATCCAACTGGCTCCATTGACTGTCTTTGCTACAAGAACACATTGTTGGCTCATGTTCAGCTTAGGATCTGCCAGGATCCTATGCTATTTGCCCAGCTGCTCTCCAGCTGACTGGCCCTCAGCATACAGTGGAGCATCAGCTTGTTTATCCCTTGCACTTCTCCTTGCTCAACCTCACCAAGTTCTTGTTGGCCCACTTCTCTGGGCTGTTAAGATCCATCTGGCTGGCAGCAGGATCATCTGGTGTATCAGCCACTCCTTCCAGTTTTGTGTCAGCAGCAAATTTTCTGAGGGTAAATTCTGCCCCATCATCCAGATTATTAACGAAGACGGTTAACAGAACTTGACCCAGTAATCACGAAATATTTTACTGCCATTATTGGCCTCTAACTAGACCTGGTTTCATTCTCTGGGCCTGGAGAATTTACTGACATCACTGACTATTCATCCAACATTAACACCTTGTCTGCAGGGATCTTATGGGTGACAGTGTGGAAGGCCTAACGGAAGGAATGTAGGCAGTATCCTCTGCTGTCATGTCATCTATTCAGCCAGTCATTTACTGCAGAATCGTATAAAGTTAGTCAATCATTATTCCCTATGGTGAAGCCATGGTCCTGATACTTGTCTCATCATTTTCTCATTCTTTATTTGCTTGGAAATGTTTTACAGGACTAGGTGCTCCACCACCTTCAGAGGGATCAAGGATAAGCTGAGGCTGATTTACTTATCAGAAAAAAGCTGTAGATCCACAATGCTCAGATTATCTAGGCAGATTGATTTGTTGGGTTCAAATTGTTTAAATGCATTATGTCTCAAGCAATTTTTGGCCAAAAACTCCATAGACATCCCAAACACAGAGCAAAGTCATTAACAAATGAGCAGGGAAAGAAGGCACTTTGGGTCATTCCACTTCTTTGCTGCATCAGAGTTCACTACAAGAGGATTCATAAACTGAACAGCACAAGATAACGTTCATTACGTTATCTGCACCACAACTTAGCTTTTCAAAACTCTACCATACACAAAACTTTTCTGTCTCCTCCCATTCTGTACTTTCAGTTCAAGATAATATTTAAAAGGAAAGAGGAAAAATAAGGCCTATATCTGTAGTGCTTCAAGTCTACTCTAACAACTTAGACTTTAAAATTAAGCACTATGTCACACACATTGGTATTTACTCATCCCCGATTTTTTGCCTCAATGTGGAAATGCTAATTTTTTAATTGAGGTAGTGTCATGTGCCAGAGGTGGCTGAGAAGGAGTCAGATAAGATAAGCTCCCACTGAAAATGTAGACCTTTTCTCCTTTATCTTCCCTTTAAACAAGTTTCTTTTTTCCCTCTTCTCAGAGCCATTAACTTCTCCTTAACTGTTTGTGGGGAGTGGACAACATCAAAATTTATACGTGGAAATGCAAAGGAAAGTGAGAAAAGTCTTCCGTAAGGAATTCCTTTTAAAAAGTTTTCATGCTCCATAGTGGAATGTTATAACTACGTAAGTGCAATGCCAATTAAACCTTGTGTTTTGTTAAAAATAAACGTTTCTTAAGACATCCATTACTCATTTCCAGACTAAAAAGCAAACCTTCAATTGGACTATCTGGCAGCTGCCAATAGCATGGCCTGTTTGATACCCATCTTGCCGTTTTTATAGCTATTTTATTGCTATTTCCTGCATATTCAGGTCTCTGACCCACATTTCAGTAGGAAAAGAACAGGCAATGGCTGCATGCCCTTGTACCTTTTTTTAGTACAACATGTTTGCTTGCTCCACACAGCCACCATATTTGTTTGTTTTCCCCTGTCTGACATTATCTGATTTTTCCACTGGATTTTCTTGCGGGCTTGAGCTTCTTTCCACTCTAAAAGTTTGCAAAGGCACCTTATGGCAAGCATCAAAGTCCATTTGGAGAGACAAATGAGAGTGTCCCAGATATCACACAGTAGCACCTCTGCCATTTCCTTGTCTGAAGAGTGGAAAAAGCACCTGGTCTTCATTAGGATCACTGCACTGGTTAAGGAATTGCAGATTGAGAATATATAGCTAAAATCTGACAAAATACCTTTCATAGCAACATTAGATCTGTCTAGTGAGGGACACTAGTGCCTCAAGTATGTTTCATACTTCCTTGAAAGACTCAGAAAACAGTGTCCTGTAATTTTGAAATCAGAGTTATCATTAAATCGGAAGAATTCTTAGGAAATTATATGTAATTTATTTGAAATTGCCTTAATTGATGATAAAAGCATGGCTAAACTCTCTTCTTCACCACCTTTCCTTTTATCTTTTTACAAATATGATTCCATACTATCAAACTGGCACAACCAATCATAATGAACAGCTGCAGTTTGTTCTCGGCTTAATAAATTTGGAATTGGACTTGTTCCATAGATTCTGCTTTCAGGATTGCTACATCAAAAGTTACTTCATTCATTCCCTGTTATCACTAATTTTTCCCTCCTACTCAAGGTATCAGTGTTTGGATGTGAGATGTCATTTTAGTCTCATACAGAATAGAAACAGCGGAGGAGATTGGTTCTGTTTGAATTTCTCTAAATATGGTGATCATTTGGAGTAAGACCTTGAGTTCTATGTCAGTTTAACACCTCAGGAAGGTAAAAAATGCTTAAAGATCTTGCTTAACTAAATCCTTATTGGGTAAGATGCAGTTTTGTAAACTGCAAATATACAAATTCTTTTTTTTTGTTATTCATATTATCAACTTCAGACAAGGTGTCCATTTATTCATGCTAGGAAAATAAACTGTTGGGAAACAGACCTTAATATGGAAAAGAGAAATACCAACTATTTCACTGCATAGCTGCACAGAAAGGACTTATTCATGAGAAACAAATTTTTTCAGATACACAAAATTGATTTGTGTGTCACAGTTTGTCTCAGGTCATGACAGATTTCTTTCTCAAGTAAGGATATAATAATTATTTTTTTTTTTTTTGTTTATTTCACTCTTCTTCTTATCTTTGTGTCATATAGAAATTAATTAATATAAATCTAAGTCCCTAGTAACAGCCATCTGAAGACTAGCAATGGTGAAGTTGACTTTTAAGGAATTGAGTCACAATACCAGCATTCTTCCATCTAAGCAGATTTGTTCTGTAGTGAAGACAAATGTAATGTAACCAAGAACATTTTTTCACTTTCTTTCTTTCTTTCTTTCTTTCTTTCTTTCTTTCTTTCTTTCTTTCTTTCTTTCTTTCTTTCTTTCTTTCTTTCTTTCTTTCTTTCTTTCTTTCTTTCTTTCTTTCTTTCTTTCTTTCTTTCTTTCTNGAGTCACAATACCAGCATTCTTCCATCTAAGCAGATTTGTTCTGTAGTGAAGACAAATGTAATGTAACCAAGAATTCTTTCTTTCTTTCTTTCTTTCTTTCTTTCTTTCTTCCTTTCTTTCTTTCTTTCTTTCTTTCTTTCTTTCTTTCTTTCTTTCTTTCTTTCCTTTCCTATTGTGGGGGTTTTTTTGTGAAGTTGGTTTTTTGTGGTTTTTTTTTGTTTGTTTGTTTGTTTTTTCTTTTGTGTGTATGGGTTTTTTTGTTTGGTTTGGTTTGTTGTTCTTGTTTTATTTTCTTTTGTTTTGCTTCATTTTTGAGGGAATATTTGTGGTTTTGTTTTGAGGGTTTTGGGTTTTTTACTTTTGTTGGGGTGTTGTTGTTGTTGTTGTTGTTGTTGTTGTTTAAGTAGGTTATGGGAAACACAGCTTGTGTAAAACTGGATCTCAGTGATTAGACCTTCGGACATTACTGAGATAATGAATTCTGATACATCCAGGCATTTCCTTACCCATCTTTTATATCAGTTTTGGATCAATCTTTTCACCTGGAATTTGTCCTTCAGAAAGTTCTGTTAGAAACTTCAAGGCATACATTCACAAAGGAGTTAAACCATGGAAAAGCAGAGAGGACTGTAATTGATGTCAGTATTCAAAATTTATTTTAAAGTTTCAAAGTTTAATTTAAAGTTTAAAAGAAAACTTCTTTGACTGCCCTTTTGAAGGTATACTGAACTCTTTCTAAGCAATTTTGTTTATCAAGTTTCTTTTTTCCAGTATGAGATGCAACCTGTGGGTCATAAATCAGTTTTGAATTTCTTTAATGAAAACATTCCTTTTCCATTTCATGCTTCCCATGGAAGATCATATTCTCTTCCGTGTAACAAGAATGTGTGATTGCTAAACTCAAACACACAGACTCCTAAACTATTATAATCACAATCTACCTGCTCCCTAAGTGTTTTCAGCAGTTTGTTACCAATTCAAATATATTTTTAAAATGTAATCTCATTGTGCAACGACTGTCCAGCTTTAAAGCAAATAATATTTTTTACATCTCAATACGCTTGTATGGCAAACTTTATTTTATATATGCATGTAATAAGGAAAAGATTTCCCTCAACTTTCTAAATTAAATTTTCAGCTTCATTACAGAAATAATAAGAGTTTCTTCATTATGCAGCAACAGAGCTGCAAAGCTTACAGTGTGCTGATCTGCAGCATTTGGATAGTCTTTACTTCCGGAGTGTACATGAGTCCGGTTTCTTCAAGCAGGTGGTAGAAGAGAGGCAGTGAAAAGGGATCCAGTTGCATATACAAAACATCTTTCATCAAAAGGCCTTTGTTAACCAGTTAGACTTTGTTGGATGTAGTTCAGGCTCAGTGACCCCTTTCCTACAACATATTGAACCTTTCAGCTGAGAAACCTCTCATTCGAGGTTGTTATTAGAGAAAGTATGGTGTACAGAGGAAAGGCTCAGTGGGACGGGAGTGCTGTAAAGGGTTCATTACATCACTACTGTTCTGGGCACAGCTATCATATAGCAATATTTGTTCCTTTCATGGAAAATTTCACTCTGGATTCTCACATCCCAACACCCTCTAATAGGCAAGACATTAGCACCTTTTTCCCACTGACCTGCAGTTGTGGATGGACCAGCTGTTGTACAACTCCACTGGCTTCCTTCTCAGAATTTTTTGTTCTAGAGCCAAATCCTAAGAACAGTTTCATAGTAGTACAGCCTACCAAAAGCCCAAAATACCATATACTCTGACTCTTATTTCCTGGCAGCAGTCCCTCTGCATGTATCTCAAACACACAACCCCAAAGAAAGCCCTAGAAGAATGACCAAGAACAGTACAGCAATCTTGAACAAGTTTGTGTTGAAGCAATGGAGCAATTTCCCTTTTTTTAACATATATGGCTTGTATATGGCTTTGTCTCCCCAGTAAACTTATACATCTGCAACATCCTTTCAGACCATTCCAGCTGTTTCTAACTCTGATATTCACAGTCACCTAAATTTATTTTCCTTCAGTGAAAAAGCAAGGAAATAGTTTCAGTTTTCTCCTTATACTGCAATTATTTTGAATGGCTGATAAGTAATATGCCTTTTAAAGTACCAGATATCTTTTTTTATGAAAAAAAATGAAACTGAAGAACAAATATCTGTTAACTACAACTACATGTAAAATTTGTGGGAAGAAAGCCCAAGTTTAGTGCCTGATTCAGGGGAAGGGCTGTTAGCTAAAATGTCTGCTTTAAATTCACTGAAAACTCAACATCATTATTTTTTTCACTTGCATACCATAATTACTGTTCTTTATGGTTCACATTCCATTCTTACCATCATTCTTTAATGATCCTAATTTAATTGTGATTGACCTTCTCCCATATTCTTTAAAAATGCCATGATGTTGCAGTTTATAGTACACTTGGACAAAAATACATTTAAGTGGTATCAGAAGAGTTAAATGCAGCTACAATATAATCCTGAGTGAATTCACTATTAAGTGTGAATTTTATGTCATTAAAATGAAAAAAGTGGTAAAAACAGAAGAAAAATAATTGCCACAATATTTATATCTGAATAGATTCTGGACACTGAAATATACTTCTATGTAACAATTTCAAATAATAAAATTATCTTTTTTATAAAGTAAGTGTGAAGTTGCTTGAGCTTTTATTGAGTAACACAGTATGGAAGTGGATGTATTGCTTAGACAGATGTTAAAATTTTAATTCTGAAAAGTTATCCTAAAACAGAGTGCCTTGTGACCTATTCTGAATATTAATTGGTCAAATATTGCAGTACACCAGGGAACAGGTACTCATGGATTCATAATATAGGGGTTTTTTCCCCAGGCTCTGCCATTAAAACAATTTGAAGTTTTGCCTGTCTCCTATTATTTTTCAACAATGCTACCATTTAGCTCTACACCATTCTGTTCCCATTTATTCTGAAATTATACCAGTTCCTTCTTAATTAAAGTTTCTAACTAGTTTTTCCTAAGATAGTTATTGGTTTGAAAGATCATAGTAGCTTTGGAGAACCCTTGTAGTATTCTCAGTCCCTTTAACCATTCATTTGAATCACAGGAACTTCTGCCTTCCTAGCAAGCAACAGAAATTTAATCATCTTCATTCAGTTTCTGTTTGCTGCTAATTGATTGGCATTATTCCCCAGCCTTTTATTTGAATGCATGATATAGGTACAGTATATGTTCACGTATCCCAGAAACTGCAACAACCCACTCATGCTAACAGAGGAGTTCATCTGCTCCAAAACAGGCATGGGAATTAATCTGAATGTTTCTCAAAGATCCAGCTAACCAATGTCAAATAAAAACTCAGGCTGTATGCAGAGTTCTCCCAAACAGGTACCTTGTCCACCCTTTCTCTTCTTTTCCTCATATAGTGGTAACTCATTTTTGCCTACATTAAGGTACACAATGACATATAGGGCAATAAAACCCTGGTACCATTTAAATGTCAAAAATCTCAATTAGTATATTGCTGTGCTTCTTGGTCATTTTAGTGCCCCTCCTTCAACTCTCACAGAGTTTTGATACATAGGTTAGCAGGAATGATGTTTCCCTTCAAAGAGAGTGCCTGTTTCCAATAGTCCCTGTCACATTAAGGCAGACTTGGATGACAGTAAAAAAAATCAAACTTGATTTTGTTGTGCTTGAATTATAATTTCATAATAATTCCTTTGAAAATTCAAGAATTTGCACAGAAGACTTCAAGCTGTTCAATAGATCTTGCTCTTTTGCAGACCCATGAAGAGCATAGACATGAATATGTATATTCAAGCATATGTATTTTTATTTTGTGTGCAGTTACATTTATATAATTTTTTAAAAATCTGATCCCACATACAAAGCCACCAATAATAGATGTGGAGCTCTGAATCTAGGAGTTATGATACTGATGCTTTATAGCAAACGGAAGTGAAGGCAACATCCATCCTCCCTCAGTCTTACACTTCCTGACACCTTCATTTCACTCCTTCATGGTTCCAATAGTAACTTAATGTAACTAGGATTGAGATTAGCTGAGCTTGGGCTGATGTTTTGGCAAGTGTTTTCATACTCCAGCCAAGTAAAGAAGATTTTCCAGGTAGCTTTCAAGCAAAATTAAACTATCTAGAGAAGTTAGCCAGGGCAGTATTTTTCTCTAACACTACAAGAATTCATGTCAGGGTTTATCTCCTGTCTCTTCCACAGATCCCAGTTCATGTGTGCCAGAACAAAATTCTCGGTGTCCTGACAAGTTTCAGCTAAGGAACTCAGGATGAAAACCTCTTTAGGATTTGCCAGCCACCACGGAAGTCAAGCCAAGTGGCCTGCCTTTTTGCATAGCTTCTGGCTTGCTTTGTGATGCTTGAAGCAAGGAAACAGAATATACAGACTAGTCATAGTAAGATATATTTAGCCACCATCTACAGACTTCATATGTTGCCATTTGGCATTTGTTCTTGACACAAGCCAAGTGCTAAGGATAAGAAAAAAACACATGCCAAGCTGTTATGCACCTCCAGCAAGACAATAGTTTAATTGCACTGCGGTCTGTCTTAAAGACTTTAATGCTAAGTGGTAGAAATAGTTTTCTTCATTGTGTGGTTTGGGGCAAGGAAGGCAGAGGATAAAATGGAAAACTATACAGAGTGAAATACAATTAAATAACAAGACATGATAAATCATGTATTATTATAATAATTATTACACCTTATGTTTTACAGGTTACCAGGCTTATGACCTGTTATGGCTTATACGACCTCTTAGAAGTGTTCTGGTTCTGTATGTTTCTTTGATTAGATTTAAGTCATAAAATGTGTGATGCCTTCACTTTGAATATTTCTCAAAATATTAACCTGTGCCTGCTGAGGTGAGGTGTGGCAGACATTTACAATCTGCTTCCTCTCACAGACACAATTTCTAGTTGAGCTGAAAGGCTTTTGTTCCTCTCCACTCCTCTTCACCTACAGCACCCTAAGCTTAAGAGATGTTCTTTGTTATTTACTGTATTTTAGTGGTGACTCTCACTCTTCCAGAAGTCAAAACCAGAGATAATCTGCCTTTGGCCAGTTAGGTAAATTGCAAGGACATTACTTCAGGGTCCACAGGTTTAATATGCATCACTCTAGTACCTGGCCTTAGACATACATCTGCAGCTGCTTTAGTCCTCATCAATACCTCTCTCTGTTAGCTGGTTCAGACTGGTGGAATTACCATTACCCAGCTCAGACCCTCGTCTCTGAATTAGCTTACTTGAACCTACTATCAGCCCAGCAGACAACCCTCAGACCTTCTGCTATCAACCATACCCAGCACAGGGTAGCCACCCCGGCTGGTGGCTCCCAAACCTCTTACCCATATACCACAGGTACCTCCAGCTGCAGGCACCTTGAGTACACCTCTGTGACCCTGCAACCCATCGCTGGCACTGAAGTTCCACACAAGAATACTCACAGACCTTCAACCATGAAACAAAAATGGTGATCAGTGAGTAGGACAGACAGCGCTGAAGATCCCCTGTTCATACATGTGCCCTTACAGTAAAATACTGCACCTATAGGAAAAACATGGGAGACAGGGGCCACACTAGATAGAGCAAAGTTTCTGCTTTTCCTAGGATAATGGACCAACATGTATTTGTCTTCCTGCCAGAAAAAAGTGCTTCTAATTGCCTCTTGTGTCATGAACTGAGACTTTACAGCAAGGTCAAAGGGTTCAAATTCCTTGCTATACAGAGGAAAATTGAAAAATGTATCATTAGTTTTTCTTGTAAATATGGGTAGATCTAGTTTGGTTTTGTCCCTCTGTTTACTTTTATTATCTGGTGGATGAACTGATAATGGTGGGCAATTTTCATGTAATGACAGAGGCATGACATCCTAAACAAGAAATAGACCAATGAAACCCCTGGAAAGTCATGTCATGCTGTTCCTAACAGATGACCATAAAAACATATTCCATTGTTCATCAGTTTTTTGAGACTGAGGCTGTTTGGATGAAAGAGAGCTTGTAAGTAAAGCATGGGAGTAAGGACTTTTTTAGCTGCTTTCAGTCTAGGGCGTTACATTGGTTTTACTGTGCTGATTATAAAATGGTTACATCTGTGGAACACATTTCAGACCTGTAATTCTGCACTCTTCCACCAGTGCCTGTCTGCAGATGACAGCACAGACGAAAGGACAAATCCTGCCATCTGCCTAGCACATTATCACCTTACTACACACGAAGGTCCACTAATTTTAGACTACTCATTGACTATGATTTGACAATGATCAAAATAAGGAAGTATCACAAGAGTCAGGGCAGAATAAAGTAGCCAGATCTATGATTTTTTACTGACTAAGTTGATTGAGAAGTAGACCGATCAAAAACTAAAAGTTGATGGGAAAAAAATTAGATATTGCCCTACACATAATTGTTTTTTACAGGTCTGTAGTTAGACATTTTGCAATATCTCTTTTTTTTTTAATGAAAAGCCAAGCACAAATGAATAGCCCCTTTGTAGAGAAACACCTATTGTTTTTTTGTTTTAGTTTGTTTATATTTTAAATACCACTGGCTCAGGAAGTCTGACAAATCCTGTTTCTCAGAAGAAGAGAGAAAAACATTGTTGACTGACAGTTTTTTGGGAGGATAAATATTAGTGCAAATCATCCCACCCTCTTTGCTAAATGTTTTTTTCAGAGGCAGCTAGGAAACTAGCTGAATGATTCCTTATCCAGTGTAATAATTTTGGTGCTATTCTAAGTAATATTCCCATTGTGCAAATATTTTGCAATTCCTCTTGTTCATATCTAGGATCTTGCCTGTTGCAGACTAGGATGAAAAAAGTCTGGTCCTGTCAGAGTTGTATTAATAACCGTGAAGGCCTCATTTTTACTATAAAGTTAAAAAACTGGAAGGCAAAATGGCAAATACAATAACTTTTCCCCATAACTACATTTCACACACTAACTAAACTACTTTACAAAATTGATCACAACCATGGGTTGCTTCCTCTCAAAGTACTGTAGGTGAATGATACATGACCACTGTGTGGAAGTAAACCTGGCAAGACTGAAAATTGGAAAGCAGGACTTAGAGTATCTCAGTACCCAAAAAAAAAAAACAAAAAAAACAAAAAAAAAAAAACCTGCCAATAACAAAACAACCAAAACCCTCTGCTATGGAAAGGAAAACATGTATGCTCATAAAGGGAAGCATGAGTAATTCAATGGAGCTGCTGTTCAACAACAGTTTGTCCAGCTGAAAATATTACTTCTGTAAGGCAGCCAAGGGGAATGTCAGCTTAGATTATCTGCTATGGAAATGCCAGAGATATGGGTGAGATCTTCACAGGAAGATTTAGCAGACTTGTATTTAGCTGTGAGGTCCAACTTCAAGTTTTCTTTAGTCAGTTATACTGGCATCTCCTTTTGCTCCTTACCCTTCTTCCTGTGTACTTTGCACACTCCCTGTGCCTCATCTTACCTTCTCATTGACCCCTACTGAACAGGTATTCTTGGGAGAATATTCTAGCTAGTACAAAGGGTATTTAGGTATACAGGTCTTTTTCTCTAATAACCATAAAACACAAAACATCAGATATTTTAACTGGAATTACTCTTTCATGAGCTTCATTGTGTTTTCAGGAATGAATCAGTGCTTCCCTCAACCCTCCACAGCATTTATCTCCTCCCTTTGAACTTGCTGGACATAAAGAGCCATTAAGTTACTTTCCTTGCAAATGAAGGAAGACAAAGACTTTTTGTCCAGCCAGAAATCTGAGTTCAGCCATGCTTTTTCTAGTCTCAGTCTGGAGTAGCTTTTTAGCAGTATTAATGCACCTGAGTAATAATGGCATAAGATCTTACTAAGGCATTAGGCCCATAAACTTTCCAAAAATACGTTGTTACCAAACACCAACAGTGTGTCACCTCCAATAGTGAACTATGATCCCACAGTAATGGCCCAGCTCTGTCCTGCTCTTAGATAGACACCTAAATTTTGAGTGGTGGGAACCCAGATTTACATTGTTCCCAGACATTTTGACACACTGTGTGAAGGATATATTTCCAGACTATGCTGCTTAGCTTCAGGGAAAGCATTTTCTTATTTCCACATTTATTAACTAAGTAAAATCAACACGTTACTGCACGGTCATCAACCTGGGGTTGCTGCCATATGAAAGGAGGGGATCTTAGCAGAGAATGGGAGCACTAATAGAAAAGGTAATAAAAGCTCATTATAGCTGCAGCCTGGTCAGCAGTCTTGGCATTCAATTATTCCCTAAGAGAGACTGACGTGTAAAGAACATTTCCTGCTTTCTTATGCATTTTCTCCCTCTCCTAGTACAGAAAATGAATCTTTCTTTAATTAATTTAGTGCAGGCCAACAGTGTTCTATTGGAAACAGTGTATTACCTACATTTTTAGAAAGAATTTATAGTTCTACTCAAAAATATCTTTCAAAGGATAGGTGAACCAACTCATAAAGTCTGTCAAAGAAGTGAGAGAGTGTGACAAGAAGAAACATATTTCATGACCAACAGGACACCTAGCCATTGTGATGGTTAACTCTATCACAGGCGTTTTGCAACTTCTTCAACAGTATTCATATAAAAAAGTTATAAGGAAAGCCCATTAACTCTGAAATTTCATAATCATCACTTGCCTTGTCAGGTTAATATTTCACAGCATTACCATTTATTTGTAGTTTGTATTCTGTGAGATTTAAAAAAATTCATGTCATTTTTTTCTTCAAAGGTACCTTCTGCGGTGATCTGTTTTCATGTGCAACACTCAGTCTCCAGGAAGATTTCCTTACTCTGTAACTGCCAACCACTTCATTTTCCTACTATATCCCAAAAAGCTATTGATAAAGATATATTTTCTTGACCCTCGATGCTTTTTGCAAATGCTAGTAACCTAATGCCACAGTCCAAGAAGGGAGACAGAGCAGTTAGGTGCTCAGAATGATAGAAGGAGCCAGTGAAGAGCTTGTATTAGAAGTTATGTTCATCAGAATATATGAGACTGACTGTTGCATAAAATCACATTTCTCCTTCACCATTTTCTTGATGTTTGAGTCACAGGCATGTATACATGGGAAAAAAAAAAACCAAAAAAACCAAAACAAAACAAAACAAAAAAACCAAAAAAAAAACCCAACAAACAAACCAAAAAAGACTGCAGACAGACCTCTTCTGGAAAGGAAATTCTCTGTCTTTTCTCCTATTAACATGGCACTGGTCATTTCTGGGAATCATAACAAAGGCAAAATTTAAAGTAAAACTCAAGCTGCATACGAACAGATGGAACCATGTTTTCCCTTGAGCAATTCCAGTAACACACAATTTTATTAATCATTGTTTGCTTTATAGAGGATATACTTTTTAATTTTCTTTCCTGTTTCCCAACACTTTCCTAATAAGAACCTAAATTTCCAAATTTGTTTTGTGGAAATAATTATAAATTGCTAGATGTTTGGATTTTGCTGTCTTTTTCTGAGAAATGGAATGGAAGAGAATGGAAATACCAAAACAAGAAGTCTTCAAGTAGCCCAATTAAACCACAAGGTCTATGCAAAATCAGTAATTTATCTAGGACCTAGAGAGAGCTCCTTTCAACTCTGTCAGAGTGCACTGGGGCAAACAGTACAGTGTCTGTTACACCTGTGCATCCATATCTGTCAGGTAAACCTGCCCTACTCATTCTACATAAAAAAAAAAAAANCTTTACAAAAAAAAAAAAAAAAAAAAAAAAAAAAAAAAAAAAAAAAAGTTGCTTTAATACAACAGTTTCAGGTGATCAGCTGTTTGGAAAATAAATGCTTCTTCTGCATTCATGAACCACCAGGAGGTCACTGACATATTCTAGTCTATTGGCTCTTATTATAAATCATCTTAAAATGTTCTGTAAAATGAATGTTTACATAAAAATATTTTCCTAGAAATAAAGGGCATCTATACAGCATGTCTTTAACATTCTCTTTTCATATAATGAGGCTACAGAGGCAAAAATCACATGAGATAGGGACACCAGGAGAAGAAGAAATCACTTGTTATCTCTCCAATAAGTACTTATTGTGACTTCCCAGAATTTATCATCATGTTAAGTCTTAACACCTTAGAAACTATTATATATTTAAATCTCTTTACTAACTCCATTTGTACAAAGGACCACTTTTGAGGCTAGTGTGCTGTTCTTAACTGAGATGGACTCAAGATTGTTTTGTATGCTTAAGATGATAACTATTCCCAATTTCTATTTCACTCACTCCGAAACAGAACACAGAAAATACTTCTATGTACATTTTCAATAATAACAACCTCAAATTTAAAATAATAGCTTGGAAAAGAGGAATAATTAGCTAATACCTGGAAATGAATTATTACCATTTTATTGGTCAGGATTCTTTCTGGTCTTAAAAAATAAAAAGTATTATAAAAATAAAATTATAATATAATCGTACTTTCATCTCTAAATATGATCCAGTGCTCACAATTTTTTTTCCATGTGATCTCTCAGGTTAAAAAAGGCAAAATTTAAAAAGAACATCCTCTGGATACCTCTCAACAGGAACCATACTCTAAGATAATTGGCAGCTACAACTGAGCATCTATAAAAAGGAACACTGAGAAAGAATTAAGTTTAGTAGAAACTCTCTTGAGTTACCGAGATGTGTTAACAAGCCAAACAAATTCAACACTTGAAAAATATTCATGTTAGAATAGAAAATCCAACTTAAAGCTCCAAAACTAGGTAATTTCCACATCTTCTTACTACAATCTTCTGAGTGAGAAAGATGTGCACATGGTATTATGGCAGGAGACCCTGAAAGAGTGGGTCAAATTGCATATCCTTCATGTACACCCGGAAACTTCTATGCTTGACTAAACCTGAGCTTTTTTAGAAAATTTAGTTCTTTAAAGAGAAGTAGATGACTGAAAAACTACCAGTCATCTTTTAATTCTGTTCATGTAGAGTGTCTATTTCCCTCCCAAGTACATAAACTGTCCATCTCACATAAACTCTGAGATTAAATATTTGATGTGTTTTTTAGGATTATTCTGTGCACAGAAAGGACATCTTGGAGCAAGTCCAGAGAAGTACTGTGAAATTTATTAGAAAGATGGAGCACCCCTCCTGTGAGGAAAAGCTGGGGGAATTGGGATTTTTCACCCCAGAAAAGAGAAGGTTTCTGGGAGATCTAATTGCAGCCTTCCAGCACCTGAAGGGAATCTACAACAGAGATTGAGTGACACTACTTACACGAGCATGTAGTGACAGGACAAGGGGGAATAGCTCCAAACTGAAAGAGAGTGGGTTTAGATCAAATACTAGAAAAAAATTCTTTTCCGTGAGGGTGGTAAAGAACAAGACGCCCAGAGAAGTTGTGGGTGCCCCATTCCTGGAAGTATTCAAGACAAGGTTGGATGGGGCTCTGAGCAACCTGTTGTAGTAAAAGGTGTCCCTGCCCAGGGCACTGAGTTTGGAACTAGATGCTGTTTAAAGTCCCTTCCAACCCAAACCATTCTATGATTCTGTGATTCTGTGAGTCTATGATTCTATGACTGGTAAAGCTAAAATAACATGTAAAAACTGCACTAAAATTCATGAGTCACCTCTAATGTATCCTCTAGCTCTGTAGTGTAACCACTACACATTTACTTTCTATCTAATTAGAGAGTTTTAAGAAAAGATAGCTGTGATTGTTCACACACCAAAGACTGTGCCCTGTTCTGGGCCCCTCACTAGAAGAAAGACATTGAGGATTGTTGTCCAGAGAAGGTCAGACAAGTTGGTGAAAGGTCTGGAGTTCTATGAGAAGCCCCTGAGGGAGCTGCAGTTGTTTAGCCTGGAGAAAAGGAAGATCAGGGAAGACCTAATCACCCTCTACAACTACTTGAGGTTGTGGCAAGGTGGGGATCAGTCTCTTCTCCAAGTAACAAGAGACAGAATGAGACTGAATGACCCCAAGTTGCACCAGGAAAAATTTAGATTGGTTATTAGGAAATATTTCCTCACAGAAACCAGACAGTCACTGAAAAGAGCAATCCAAGAAAGTGGTTGCTTCATTCTCCCTGAAGGAACTCCAATGAGAGGTAAAAGTGGCACCATTGTCAGGTTTATGGTTGGACTTGATGACATCACAAGTCCTTTCCAGCCTAAATGGTTCTATGAACATTGACTGGATTATGTGGACCTTTGTACTCAGTTTAGACTTCAGCAGGTTTTGCAGTCAACACAACTGTAGCACTATAACAAAAGATTTTTATGCTGCCTTGAACATTTGAGTAAACAAGTCCTACTTGCCTCCCTCAAACACCATTGTAGGAATACTTGTGTACAATTCACGGAAGCCACATTTAAAGACATTTTTCACTGAGTTTTTAGAGCCCTACCAAGTACCACACTACCAATCCTTTTTAATTGATGAGAATACTGCTTTTCTACCTGTGAGTTCACACAAAGATGGTCTTTTGATTTTAATCCCACTTGCTCAGTAAATCGAAATATTCTGAATTATGGTCCATGTATCCATAGTGTAGGTCTTCAAACTACAAATTTTACCCCTGCCTTTGAAAATCATGTTTTAGTATATAATTTTAAGTAATACTATAAATGCCAACCAAAAATTCTGGGGAGCAGGCCTACACCTTCTGCAAATACTTAGTAACACTATGTCTTTGTTTTATTTCTCAGTGTGTGAATCACGGGCTTACCTTTAAATGCTCTGGCTTTTGTCACTCTAGACCTCAGTTGCTGCTCTTGTCACTATAATTTTGTCAGAGAATTATCCAGGCAGTGCAGAATGGGCAGGAATACTCAGCACAGCAGTGTAATCTTTCACATTATCCTAATACTGTCTGGCTTGGCTGTATTAAAGTACATAGCTCTAAGACAGGCAGCAGTGCAAATGTAATTTGCAAAGACTTATTGGAAGGCAAAGAGCCTCTAATGAGATGAGTAATTTAGAAGTCATGATATCAATCCTATTTCTCCCAGCAGACTCTTTGTCAGCTTACTGTTTTCTCTCTTTCTCTCTGACCCACACCCACTACTTCTCTGTGTTGAAAGGGTTAACAGCAAATCAGGCTGAAATGGCATGTATTACCATGTCTTCTGCATGACTGATACTGCAATCGATCTGCAGCGGTTCATTTTCTCTCTGGAATCTCTGCCTACTGAGAACAAACACAAACACATGTGGAACCAATAGGAAGCAGACCAAGGGGTTTAAGAGCATGTACCAACCTATGTCAGAAAGTTCTCACTTAACAGATGGGGCAATTAATAAAACAGTCAAGTGGTATGACTGCGTCAAGGTGCCTTTAAGTGCTAACAATCCTCTTTTGTCTTACTGCTGTAGTGTACAGATGGATTCCAACTGAGAATAAGCAGTGCATTGTGCCCCTGTTTGCCATCGTACAGTGTCACAGTATTTATAGGGTGCCAGGTGTCCCATGCCTATTATTTTAAGTATAAATAGGAAACTGGTTCCCTCCCTTCTAACTCCCCCCCTGCTCTAGTATTTCAAGTGATGAAGTGATCACTAATCAGGATAGAATTAAACTTTTCAAGTAAATCAGACTTTTTATCAATCTATAAAGGACAGATTTGCCATACAGTAAAGATAACATAATGCTTCCTCAGTTAACATGCATCTTTACTGTGCTGATCCCACACAAGTGCTTTACAGGCTAGTGCAAACCCCGCAGTGTGCCTCATGACATCATATGTTGATTCTCAGGATAAGATAATAATTTTTCCCACTAGAGTACGAAATGCAAAATCTTCTGCTTCCTATTTATGACTTTCAGGGACTTTTTATCAAGATTACTAATCTGGGTGTCCCCACAAATTCAGCGGTACTCCTCTGCACCTATGCCTCATGTTGGTTCTCCTTTTCTTCTCTTTTTCCTTTTTCTTTCCCATTATCTTTTTTCTCAAAATTGCATATCTTATCTGGCAGAGAACAACTCTCATTCTTGGAGAGGGCTGTTCTCCATTAACCATAAACAAATTTAGTGTCCTTTGAGATAAAATATGCTTTAAAAACACTTCTATGCTCAAAATAAAGTATAATAAACTTTGATATGTATTTTGCGTACATCAGCAAACTTTACTTCTCAGTCCAGAACAGAAATAGAGCATTGAAGGTAAGATTGTTTCCTCAGGATCACTGACTTAAGCATTGGGATCATCATATGCTGCCCAGCTGCCAGCTCTTGAGCTAGCAATTCACTAGGGAAGGGCATTCAGCAAGACACCTGATGCACAGGCAGCCTGATATATTTTGAATTTTACTTTCTCCTTTTGTAAAACCTCTAAATGGAGGAGTGAAGTTTAGCAAAAAGACACTATTGAAAAATATTAGACTGTTTTAGTTCTACTGCTGTAAGTAAGTATTTGATTCTATTCCCTTCACATTACTGCTTTGTCATAACATAATGCATAACTAATAATTTGCTTATCCTGTTAGTTGTGCATTATTGATTTTATAATGGTTATTGCTATAATGCTTTTTATCTCAAGTACACATCAAAATAAAAATGGAAGACTGATTTAAATTTCAGGGCAGACAAGAAAGAGTATCACTTTATCAACATCAGAAATATTCTGCTGATGGTAAAAAGGGAGGAAAATATATGTTTATTTTGATCTTTATTTCTCCTCTATTTTGTACATAACAATGGCATTGCCTCGAACTGTTTTTCACTCTGGTGAGTAAGGTTTGCAGGATCAAGTCCTGTCTATTATAAATGTAATGAGCATGTCAAGTCATCAAAAATTGATGGAGTCACCCCCACCCATTTGTGAAATCATTAAATTAGATGCCACTCACAGAGAAATCTCTCACTATGACCGATGATGACTACATGCAATTTCCCCAATGATATTTGTTCCAATGTAAAATAGAATTTACTTGTGGTTTTTCTTTCACTATTCTGTGTTCACTCAGCTTATACACCAGCTAAGCAGTTCACCATAAGCAGAATATTTTTACTCAAGACAAGACTTTTAATTAAGGCTGGAGAGCATTGTAGGAAACCCATGCTGGTCCAAAATTAAACAAAATGGCTATAAAATCAAAGACCAAGTCTTTACAGCAATCTAATTGCAAACATTTATAAGCTCAAATCTGAAGAACAAAGAAGTTTCAGCCAGCCGTAACTGAGTTCTATGGCTTGACTAGTGCAAGTTAGTCCTTTAGGCAGCAAGCTTGACATGCATCTCCCAAGCTATTGTAAACTTATCTGTGTGGAGTGAGAGAGTAGCATGTTGCCACACCTGCCCACACCTTTGCATTGGGCTAGAGAGCACGTAGTCAAATAGAGGTAGACTTACTGCAACATCTACAACACAACACCCTTGATCCAACATCCACTAGCCACTTGCAGTAAGAAGGATTGACAATGCCAGAGGAAGGAAGAACTTGTTAAATTTCTGCAATAAAAATTACACCATCCTTTCCTCCTGTGGAGTCTTTATGGTCGTTTTCATGACTAAGATCTGGAACTAAAGACGCTGTAGGGCTCAGTTTAGTTAACGCAGGTTGCTTTCTTTGTTTTATGCTGTATATTCACTGTTTGTAGATTAAGACACATTTGGAGGAGGAATAACCTCCTGGACTTTGACAGGATTCTCCTTCTCTGCTCCAACACACTTGGGATACCTAGCGCATCTGCCTATAACTAAGGAAATAAATGTCTCTACATTGACCCACAGACGTGTAGATGCATCACCTGCACGGGAAAGAAAGAAAGTCTAGACGCAGCACGTCAGACAATTATTTTAAAGTTTCACAGTGTGATGGCAATATACTGATGTCCAATGGGGTGATGTGTTCCACATGATGATGATTTCCATAAAGTTGTAACTGTTGTCTCTCCACAACATTATCTGCTCCACATTTCAGCTTACCTTGACATTTTTGCAGGAGAATACCCCTTGTATGGCTGGAAGATCCTAAGTAGGTGGGAAGCACATGACTCCAGAGAAGTATCCAATTTTGTTATGGTTTAACTGAGCCAGCAAATAACCACCACCACCTCATTCAGGTCCGCACAATGGGACTGGGAGGAGAACTGAAGCAGCAAGACCAAAAAAATTCATGAGTTGAGATAAAACTAGATGAAATAGGTACAGCAGAAGCCACACGTACAAGCAAAGCAAAACAAGGAGTTATTTCACTGATTCCCATGGATGGATAGGTGTTCAGCCACCCCCAGGAAGTCAGGGCTCCATCCCACATAACAGCGTCTTAGGAGGAAAAATACACAACTCCAAATGTCCCCCTTCTACCTTCTCTCCCCAGCTCAATATGGTGAGCATGACACCCTGTGGTGAGTTATATCCCTTTGGCCAGCTGGGGTCAGGTGTGCTGGCTTGCTGCCTCCCAGCACGTTGTGCACTCCCTGGCGGGGCAGTGCAAGGAGCGGGAAGGGCCTTGATGATGCGTCAGTGCTGCTCAGCAGTAACGAGGACATCCGCCCTTATCAACACTGCTTCTGGCACAAACCCAAGACACAGCCACACACCAGCTACTATGAAGGAAGTTTACTCTGTTGGCTAAGACCAGTACAAATATTCACCAGAAGTTTTGCTTTTCATTGGGTCTAGCACTTTAAGGCAACACAAATGTCCTTGTTTATGAGCAATGAACAGAAACTCAACTTTCTCATTGTTATTCAAACTTGCTGCCAAAATTCATTATGCTCCTTGCCTGAACCACCATTGATACTGAGCACTTGCTGCTGCAAATGTGCCAGATGGTATCACACACCAACGCAAAGCTGACATCTTTTAGTTCAAAGCCTTTCACAACAGCAAAAATCTTTCACAGTTGAACAAATTGCTAATAATTTATTAATATCTTCTCTCCCATCCAAAAATTACTGGAAGCTTCTTTAATTTCTTAGCATATATGTTTATAACAACCAGATGTGGAGGTCACAACATTATAACTTCTTTTATTCCATAGTCAGTGAACACAGGATGAAACAGAATGAAAATCAAGAATCACAGATTTTCTCATGTCTGATGCACAGCTTCTTCAGAGACAAAAGAACTGATTCACACCTTCACTATCACACTCTTGATTATAATTTTCATGGTTTGGACCCCTTTTCTTAAGAACTAGCTTCAATTTACTTTGATATCTTCAGAAGATGTTGTTGAATCTCTCTGCCATATTTCTAGATATGCCTACTGAAAAGAGTAGGGAAAAAAATAAATTCAACTTCCCAGTTATGACTCTCCTTCAAATACAACCCGATTCAACAATCCCCTCCTGATAGGCCTTATCTGCTTGTGTGCTGTATAGATGGCTAAACTAGTTATCTGGTTTGCCCGTGAGGATGTATAAAACTCATAAATTGCTCCAGACTACTTTTCAGGACAGAAGCATCAGAGAAGGCCAGAAGATTTTGAGATTGAAGGAATTCCATCTAATGAAGAGCTTTCTCACTTTCCTTCATTGCAGGAGCTTCCAGGTTGCAGCACAGCTCAGAGAGTTTTGGAGAATGACTGAGCAGGAGACGCTGCCCAGGCACTGGGAAACATGCTTGCTCAGCACATACACCACAGCTTTGGCCTGCTGGACTTGCATACAGTGCCCTACAGAGACTAAAGGTAATCCTCTGCATAATGCTAGAATGGTGCTGGTACAACAGAAAAAAACCCTCTGCTTTATGATTTGAGCTGTGATAGATCCAAAAAGTAGAAGGACATCTGCACTGGACACGGATCATGAAGACAGACCAAGTTAACGTAGCAACTACTGCCAATACAGAGTATCAGAAATGAACCTCAGGGATGGACACATGCAGATGGGTGATTTCAGCTCCATGCATGCTAAAATGTGGCTGAAGGGAAGCCTATGAGAAAACAAATGTGTGCATAATATGCCAGTTTAAATCCCATTTGTACATGGAGCAATCACACCCTCTACCCAGTCCTCCCCCCACCTACCCCCGCAACTCATTAATCTAACAGCAAATACTTTAATAAAAGGCTCCTTTGGGTTTGTATCATGCCATTGTCTTGGGAAAACAAGTTTATAGTTTTGTAATGTCCATCTTCCCCTTCCCCAAACACTCTGTTTCCTGCCAATCATACAGGAACACAGAGTGCCAGGCACATTGACAGGATGTTTGTTTGCTGCTGACGTTAGCCAAGTTGCAAGTCTCAGCACTTATACTGAAAATCCAAGACACAAATATCTCAAACAATTATTTTAACATTAATAGGGTTGTTTATACTCTAAATAAGCGATAGATTACTCCCAAGTGAGGAAAACTTGATGGTGAACCCATAATCTTCAAGAGTTTTTATATTCTAGTAGTTCTGCAGAACAGATACCAGATAACATAAAATTTTAATTTTTTAAACACAACTAGACTGTTTAGGTATTGTCAGTAAAGTAACAAATAATACCAGCATTCCGCTGTCTGAGTGATCTAAAGACTATAACTATTTTTTTCCTCCAACGTAATATAAAATAGTTGCTATTTAGCATTCCATAGGGAGGATTCTACTCTGATTACAAAACCTAATTATTTCAGGATATCAAATATTGGTGTAACAGTGTGAGATATGGTGGAAAGACAATAAAAAGATGTTTCAAGGGATCATACTTGCTCACTATGTATTTTCTATGTGCTGCTCCATTCTCTGCTGCTAATATACTTGCGGATCTTGCAGATAAAACACAACTGAGTCATGTTTGCATCCCTGTGACAGAAGAGGCTGGGTCACTTTACAGAAAGTGGTGAAAATTGTGCCTGTTTGGACAGAAGAAAAGAAAGACTTCAAGACAAATTAGATCCTTACAACTACTTAAACAGTAACAATTGTATTATTATTATTATTATTCTGTATTAACTAAAAAGCCATACAGCAAGAAGTATTAATCCAAGTTCACAAATGTTCACACTTTTCACAGGTAAGAGGACTATTCTATTCATAGGCTTCTGTCCCTCTCTGCCAATCAATTCTTAAGAGTTGGAAAGATTCTTTTTATTTTTTCTCTCAATATTGTATGCCTTCATACATATCTCAAGTGTAGCAAGTGTGCTCAGACTCAGAATCCAATTTTTGTTCTCAAAAAGGCAATATGTGACTACAGCTAAGTTAACATTTGAAAAACAAGACTTTAAAAAGCCACATTTTTCTAAAGACATATTTCATAATATAGCAAGACTCAATTTAAGGTAGGAATATGATGCATTAATTACCAGATATATGTCTGTGAGATGGATGCAGTGAAATCACTGCACAACTCTGAATGATGGAGTGTGTCTATTCCCAAACTAAAAAATGCTTACCTTCTAGACATATACATAGTTCTTAGGTTTCCAGCTTGCATGTTTTCTGAAGGCAATCAGCTGCATTACCTCACAACATCTTTTAATGCCCGGACTTGTGGGTAACAAAAGAAAAAGCAATACTAGAGAAGCCCTCAGAATGGGGCTTCCCTAAGTTGTTGATTTCTGCATATCCAGAAGAGGCCAATAAGTGAGCCTGAAGACATCTATTATTAGCATACTGACCCAGGAATAGAAAGGATAGTCAGCCTCAATAGACAGTGTTGCTTAGTTTTTTTCTGCTATTAACTGCCTAGTCAAATTGCCTTTGCAGAGATATAATCCCAACTGAGCAAGAATAATCTACGTAAACGCAAACATACTTGTGTCATAGTTCATTTATCCGGCCTCTTCAGCAGTATGTCCTCTGTCTTGAAGGTCTGAGACCAGTGCATGTTGATTATCTACCGACTCCCCTTTCTACATGTCCAGTACAAAAGTCTGATCTTTCATCCTGACAGCGTCAATGGACTTTGGTCAAAGTGACCTCTCAAGTCTACATGATTTGCAGTTTCTCCAAACAACTGCAAATCACATATGTGAAAATTATCTGTGTCTTCAATGAATCTTATAGAAATAAGGTGTTGTGTTTAGGGACCTTACAAGGACTCAGAACAGGAAAAATTTGTTTTGCTGCTAGCAGTTTCTTTTTGTTTCATAGGGTATATTACTTTGATTTCCTGTCTCTATTTGGGCTGAGTGGAGGATAGATTTCATGATATGTGCCATGATCCTGTGCTTTCAGGATTGGTGTGCAGTAAAAGTATTCCCTAGCTCTACCAGGTCCATATCCTTTGGAAAAAATCCAGCCACTGAATAGTGCCATGCTGCTTCTTGGTCTTCCTTAAACAGAGCCCTGGATCAATGTCATAGTAGATCTGAGAAGCACTCCTGGGGCTAGATAAAGTCTTTGTCATAACTGTTGTTTTGTAGACAGAAAAAATATTTGTTTCTTCTGTATTTTAACTCCTTAGATTTAAAGGATTTTTTTCAGGTACTGAGCTGCAAGGTTTTGTAAATGGGGGGGTACATGTTTTCATGATATTCACTTACTGCATCTTCTAAGTAGGCCGAGGCTTTTAGTGTATCATACATACAAAATGCTGAAGATGGCATGCATTTTCTGTGCAGCTGTGAAAAGCTTCACTTGAGATCAGAGCATGCCCTAGGCTGACCATTTCATTTCCCTGTGTAAAACCAGCCTTCCATATCAGCTGTTCTCCCAAAGAAAAACATGGATAACAAAAACAGGGAGAGAACATGCAAAGATAATGTAATGATATGAAGAAACAAATCCAGCCTCCTTTAAATAACAAGAGTTTGGTTGTTTGTTTTGTTTTGTTTTCTATGCTGTACTTTGAGATTTTGGTACTATGGTGAATGAACATCTAGCTAAAACAGATATATCAGCTAGATTTAAAAGGCAGCATTCTCTTTTTCTTTCTCTTGGTCCTTTTTTTTTTTTTTTNTTTTTTTTTTTTTTTTTTTTTTTCCCATAGCTGCAGGTATCTGTGAATACAGTAAAAAGGCTTTGAGGAATTTTCTTGTTCAAGACCATAGAGGTCACTGGCCATATTGTTCTACCCAGGCATTTTAAAGTGGGGACCCGAAAAACAGCGTGAGAGAGGTACTTCTTTACAGCTTCAGGAAAAAATTATTTTCAGGAAAAAGTGCATGAGAAATCATAGCACAGACTTTAGTTACAGTTGAAAGTACAAGCAAAATTTAAATGTCATGACTGAAATCTCATTTTAAAATATATGTTCACACAGCTATTGAAAATATTTTAATTTTCAAAACTAAGCTGTAGAGATTTTATTTTACAGACCCTGCAAACAACAAAAGAAAAATGTGCTCCTTACAATAGGAAGCAGATTTCACAAAAAAATGGAAAAGAAAGAAGGGAAAAACTAATGAAACCAGGGGTTAAGTGAATTTAGTTTTGTTCCTTACATAAGTTTTGGTGTTGTAAAATATGGCACATTTTGTACTGTGTGTTCACTGAGAAAGCCAAACAGAAACTTGTCATCATGGTTTGGAGAGCACAAGGCCTCTCCTTTCTCATGTTTCAACTAAACAGTCTCCACTTGGGCTGAGGAACATATCATATATCATAAATCACTCCCTGATAGATATTTGGCAGCTAGTCAGAACCCCAGGCTATGCAACATACAGTATGGAACATTTTTAAGGTGGAATCTAGATTTTGTAACTTAAAGACTTAATAACATCTCAAAATGTTTTACTGCTTTCTGCTACAAAACAAAAGAATACCTAAGAAAGCAGAATTCTCCATATGGTTTTAGGTTCTGAATAATGAATGCACACATACACACATACATACCCACATACACAGGCACATACGTACAATAAGTCATGGAACTGTAAACTTGAAAGGTTTATTCAAATGAATGAAAATGAAAAATAAATTAAGGAGCATGATTGCAGCTAACCCTTACAGCCATGAAATAGCAAAGAAGTACTGGAATCTATTTTTCATCTGTAAAAGGTCTTAACTATTTCATTGCCTTGGAAAGCAGGAAGTTTTAAGATACCCAAGCATATGTAGTCCAGATTCTGGTGGTTTTGATGGGAAGATTTCATACAAAGGTTGCTATCTTCTCATTTGTGAAATGCCATGTGTGCATAAGGTGCAGAGAGAACTGATGAGAAAAATGGTGTTGAGTACATAACTGATGGTAATTAACCCCTTCATCAAAGTGCATGGAAGTTCAAGAAGGCATGCTTCATCATCTTTTCAGGGCTGTGGCTGCTACTAGGAAGTGTGTATTGATTGAAAAGGTTATAGAAGAACTGTTTCCCTGGGTTTCTGCAGCGTGTAATGGGACACTTATGGGTTAACTTTATGTTTTTGGAACGTGTCATGGTGTTCTCAATGTACTTAGACTGAGCGGTCCTTAGAAGGGTGGACAGGAGGATTTGCAGAGCATGTGGGATGGGGGTTGGACTGGAAGAAACAGAGACACATGAGGAAAAAAGAAAGGCACTGCAAAAAGTCCAGAGCAAGTTAAATCAAAAATAGGTATTTACTGAGATTTTTTTGAGAACAAAGTATTAAGTTCTAAATATGTTTTATAATTTAGGCTCTATTGCTATTAACATGTGGGACAATGAATTCAAAAACATTGCACTTAAAAATAATTTTATTTACACTGAATTATGTCACTTTTGTTAAATTTATGCAATATTTTTCAATGTTTTATTTTATATAAAATTAGAATGTAAAAAATTATAATTTGGTCACTGCTTTGCCTATGACTGTGACAGCCTTACACAGACTCTGTGCTGAAAAAAAACAGAATTTAGGCTTAAATCCAACCACTAACTTAAATCAAGGACAAGGAATCCAGTGCCTTCCAATCATAAACACAAGTTTAGCCACTTTGCATATTAACTTCCATCCATAAAGTTTTCTAAAGCTAGACACATAAAATTTAACCAGCAATAAACATTGCACATTTCCAAAATGGTCAGTACTATTAATTAAGTGGAACCTTCATGCTTCATATTTAATCCTTGTTATTTACATGTTTCACCCTTCATCTGATTATCTAGCTGATACAGTGCATTGGTGAAAATATACTTTTCTACTCTGTAAAAAGAGTTCTCTGAGTAGATAGAACACATTTAAAACATCAAGAAATGAAAAGTATTTCTGATTTTCTGTCCTTGCTGCTTCTTCAATTCATAGTCTAAATTATTAACATCCTGTTTATATAGATGCATATGCCTATTCAGACATCCTGCAATAACACGTTACAAAGGTCATACAGTGCTTTATATTCTAACTCTCTTTTCCTGTAGCTCTGAATCTCAATTTTTCACTTTTCAGTCTTGAAAAAGACTGCAGAACTTTGCATTCTTAGTTTGTACCTGGAGGAGACTATTTATTTATTACTTTGCAGGTCAAACAGGTCATGCTTAGCCCCTGCAGATCTCAGCATTTCCTAACCAGCATTTCTTGTTGCATAAATACATATGTGCGTGTTTATAAACTATGTTGTACTCTCTGAGAACTTTGATAAGGGTGAAAAAAAAGGTACAGTCCACAGATTTTTTCTGTGCTTTACAACCAAGTTTCCAAAATTAATTTTAAGAAATTTTTAATATATCTATTAATAAAATATTAACATAATATTTAACATAAACTATTAAATAATACCATAGATGCAGTAAAATAAAAACACTATAATATAATAGACAGAGGTTTTGCAAACAGTACTAAATCTTGATAGTCTGTCCCAAACCACCATCAAAATCAACACAATTAATCTTGTAATTTGTAGAACAATTTAAATACATAACAAAAAGCTATACTATCTTTTCAAGAAGTAAGGAGATAATGTTCTTCTAAATGCTTCATCTATGTGTTTGCTTTAATAGAACCATAAATTGTTAAGGTTACAAAACATCTCTAATATAATTGAGTTCAACTCTTAACTGAGCACTGCCATATTCAGAGTTAACCCCTGTCCCCAAGTGCCATACCTACATTTTTTTAATACTTCCAGGGCAAGTGGTTCCGTCACATCCTTGGCAACCTGTTCTGGTGCCCGTACGCCCTTTCAATAAAGAAATTAATCTAGAACTTGTTATTGCTAGAATTTAATTTTGCTTTTAGCTACATTTTGGCTATATTAAGCATTTACAGGAAGAATAAAAGGATTACCATGGAAAAACCTGGCTACCTCTGTAGTGAGGCAGCTCCAACCAGGCACTCTAAAAGTACACTTTGATCTTTGTTCTTTTCACCTTTGTCTTAGATCTCAGGTGACTTCTTACACCTGAGGATATTTTATGATCCTGTTTAAATCTTCAAAAGACTTTTTTAAGTCTACCTATAAAGTTAAAATCATCTGTCCACCGCCACTGAAAATCGGTAACCCAGATAACTAATCTATAAGGTATCTTTGGAAGTGTTAGACTTGAACAAATTATTAAACATTTAGTTTAAGTCTTCATCTTCAGTCTGAAACAGAGAATAGTAAATCTTCTCTTCCTAAGTTATTTTTGAACAGCATCCACTCATGCAAGCCTTTTTGGGCCGTTACTATTCAGAGGGAAATAAAATTCAGTAGACTTGGTACAATTAATTCTAGAATTTGATTCCTACGTAGTTTTATTACCTCTCCTTTTCTATCCAATGACTATTTAGAAAGAACTGAAAATATATCAGGGGAGAAGGGAAATGGAAGCTCATTACTAGAGTAAGTCAGTGTTAGTCTTCTTTGCCTTTTAAAGAACAACCTTGAAGACTAAAGAAATCTTGATATTTGGGGAGTGGGAGAGTATTATTCAATATCAGTAATAAAATAGGCCATATAAAGGGAAAAAACTATCATGCTAATGAAGTTTCTAAGCTGTTATCTTCTATAATTCAGTTATCACATTTATTAAACAAAACCAGAAACAGCACTTTCACCAGTGAGGTTAAACAATGTGTCCCAGACACTTCTTAAGTTATGGAAAGAACAAAACTTTTGACTTTATGTCTGTTAGCACAACTAAAACAAAGCATCTTGGAGGAACCAACCTCTATTTTCAAGAAAACTGGCTTGCATATTTTCTCTTTTTTTTAATGTTCATAAATTGGCCATGGATGTGTCCAAACCTTAAAGTGTTTAATCAAGGTGTCAGACACAGCAGTAAAATTTTACTGTTTCCTGAATAATCTTTACTCTTCTTCACAGAATGGATCCCAGCCAGATACCTTCCAAGCTGTGAGAACACTTCCCATAAACTGCTACTTCCATGTGAAGAAAAACAACACAGAACATTATATACTCACAGAACATGGGACAAAAAAGGGGAAGTGAGGGAATAGCCTCTCCAATGAGTGAGCTAAAATTTGACTCAGTAGAGGTGCAATTTACTAAATATTTTCTAATTGTAAAAAATTCCAGCATGTCCCCTGGAGAGAAGAATATGTGGAAGGCAGCTTGGCTGCACATGGGGCTTCGGGTATACGCAAGCATTTCTGGCAAGGTGATCAGCAGACGTATGAAGTCACAGTATACAGTTCTTTAGGGAATGGGACTGAGTTTTGCACAGGGTGAGGAGAACCTGAGTGCTTCTAGGAAGCCCTCCCTAGAATCTCTACAACATTACTCAGAACAGCTGAATATGGCATTTTATATTCATCTGAATGCAGCTTAACAAACTGGTCTGACTTTGCAAAATTATTTTGTTTAAATGCAGTTGTAGAATGGTCTTCCCTGATTTAAAAACAAACAAACAAAACAAAAACAAAAACAAAAACAAAAACAAAAACAAAAACAAAAACAAAAACAAAAACAAAAACAAAAACAAAAACAAAAACAAAAACAAAAACAAAAACAAAAACAAAAACAAAAACAAAAACAAAAACAAAAACAAAAACAAAAACAAAAACAAAAACAAAAACAAAAACAAAAACAAAAACAAAAACAAAAACAAAAACAAAAACAAAAACAAAAACAAAAACAAAAACAAAAACAAAAACAAAAACAAAAACAAAAACAAAAACAAAAACAAAAACAAAAACAAAAACAAAAACAAAAACAAAAACAAAAACAAAAACAAAAACAAAAACAAAAACAAAAACAAAAACAAAAACAAAAACAAAAACAAAAACAAAAACAAAAACAAAAACAAAAACAAAAACAAAAACAAAAACAAAAACAAAAACAAAAACAAAAACAAAAACAAAAACAAAAACAAAAACAAAAACAAAAACAAAAACAAAAACAAAAACAAAAACAAAAACAAAAACAAAAACAAAAACAAAAACAAAAACAAAAACAAAAACAAAAACAAAAACAAAAACAAAAACAAAAACAAAAACAAAAACAAAAACAAAAACAAAAACAAAAACAAAAACAAAAACAAAAACAAAAACAAAAACAAAAACAAAAACAAAAACAAAAACAAAAACAAAAACAAAAACAAAAACAAAAACAAAAACAAAAACAAAAACAAAAACAAAAACAAAAACAAAAACAAAAACAAAAACATTTTCTTTGAAATTAATTATCTAATGTTTAACCAGAACTAAAATATGTTTATTTTTTGACCTTTTAGTCCCACACTGATTGAGTAAATTAGTTTTCCCTACTTGTGTTATTTAACCTGATGTCTTAGAGAAATGAACTCACACCATTACTTACCATACAAAATCTACAGGGTTTTACTTGCTAAAAAAGGAAGAAGCAGCTTGCTGGATCAGGGAAAGATAGTCTGTCATATTTGAAATGATTTATTTGTGAAAAAGCACTCAGTTTTTTGTTTTTGTTTTTTTGGTGGTTTGTTTTTTTTGTTTTTTGGTTTTTTTTTTGGTGGGTTTGTTTGTTTGTTTGGTTGGTTGGTTGTTTTTGTTGTTGTTGTTGTTGTTGTTGTTGTTGTTTTTTGTGCAGCCCTCCTTGTTTCTGCTTTGATCACCATTATTAGACGCTGAGTTTCAGGATTCATTTGAAATCATAATCACGAAAAGTGAAGAAGAGCTTTTCTCTGCAGTCATTGGCTCCTCCACATAGTTATTCAAAATTTCCTTGTAATTATGATTGCATATTTTAAAGTCACGCATCTGGTTCTGCCTCTCCCTCCATTTGTTTCCCCGCTCCCAAGATAATTACATTTTGACAAAAATTTATTGAGACATCTGTTTTTTGCTTCAGATCTCCAGGTCATTCTGCAGCCATAACAGCGGTGCAGCTCAGCTCAGCCATTTTCACCGAGGAGGGGGCTGCAGTAACTAACTGATGGCCAGACCGGGGAGAAATCTCAGCATAAATTGGCCAGCTGGTTTAAGGTGGACAGAAAGAGAACAGTTGAGAATGGAAGGGGAGATAAAGAGGAACATCTTTCTGATAATACTATCCTTCCTGAACTTGTAGCTCACCTCTAATAAAGCTAACTTGAACAAAATCAGTGCCAGCAAGCAATCACTCTGTCAGGAAAATGCAGCAAGGCACAGGGACAACTGGCAAAAGTAAAAGGAAATTTTAATAACACAGTGGGCAGAATCTCAATTAGAACATTTTGTGAAAAAGCAGGCGGGACTAAAGCGGCTCACTGAAAGGAGGGAGCCATGTCTTTAAATACATGGCCTATGTGTTTGAAAACATTGCCTTTCTGGCTGGCCATAATTAGAACGTGTAGCACAGTAGTCCAGATTACATTTCAGTATACAATCTTATCTTGGCTACAATAGAATTTAACACATGCACAAGGAAAATGGTGTGACTTAAAAACTGCATGATAAAATGATATTCAGGAGAAGGACAAGCTAGAATGCTTCATATCTGCAACTAGCACAACTAACTCGGTCCTAAATAAACTGCCATCCTCTTTTAGTGGTGGTAATGCTTCCTAATTTTTTCCATTCACTTTTAGCATGAGTTACAAATATTGGATGCATGATCAGCTGCATTTCCCATTTTGACCTACCAAAATAAAATCAAAAATATTCAGTGAATGTTGACATTAGCCTGAATTTATGTTCAGGGTAGGGAGAACCTGGAGTTCTCCTTATAAAGTTTTTTATTAGAAGCCTACAGGGCATTTTAATAAACCTCTCCCAAGACACAACAACAGTTTGTCATTATTAAACCTCATTTTAGCTAAATCCTACATAGTGAAAATTTTCCTGTTGCTCCATAGGATTCCTCTCAGAAACCCCAAAGATAGCCTTTCCAAAGTTAAGAGAAAAAGGTAATTTACCAATTTTTCTTTAATCAGAGAAATATGCATTTTTTTACTGTGACATCAGTGATCTATTGCCTTATCATATTTTATAAGCCCAATTATGTTTCCTTGTAGAAACAAAAGTTAGTCTTTCAGCTATAGAAAATTACATGCTTTTTTGAAGAAGTGCTATTTCCTTCATACTTCAGGGCATACCATGTAGCTTATACTTTAGTCATCCCCTTATTGCAGTGGAAGAAAGGTATAGTGGTCATGGACCAGAAAAGGAGTTGCTTTATGAATTATTTTCATGTGAACAGAAATTAATAGTCACCCCTTGAAGAGAAAGATGTATCACAAAGAAACAGGTAATCCTCATTGCCTGTAAACTCCATGGACTGAAACAACACAAAACAAAGATCAAGAAGTGCTCAGTTTTGTTTGAGATTTTTTATAATGTGACACAGCAATTTCTCTGGTTAGGCCATTAGATTAGAAGAAAATAACTTATAAATGCAATTGTAATTGCAAAGTTTAGCTGGCTTTTACAGAGAATTTTTTGCTTGCACCTCAAACTGGGCATTTATGCTTACTAGACAATTTTTTCATCAGCAAACTTGGTAAGAGATTTCATTTCTTTTCTTAGTTTCTTTCTTATTATCTCTGTTTTAATGTGCTCTTTCTTGCATATGAGCAAAGTCAGCCTGACTTTGAGAAGTAGTGTGTTTTGGAGAATGGAAGAGGGAAGTACTTATTACCTTAATTCATTCCTGTATCTCTGGGAAGATAAATGTTCCCTAACCTGTCCATGATCCCAGGGCAGAAGCTGAATGCAGGGTGCTTAAACTGGTGAGCACTTGGCCCATCGCCAAATATCCTTTCACTTGTTCACTTAAACATTGCCCTTGAGAAAATGTTCTTCATTTGATATATGATGTGTAAATTCAACCTCCATCTTCACTCAGTTTCTGTCATTTACTGAGCTTACATTACCAGCTTGTGCCAAGCCACATCAGTTGGACTAGTGATGAGCCTGTCAGTTTACAGGTTATCCCAAGAGGCCCTGCAAACTTATCTCAAGTGTAGAAATCATTTCACTATCAGATGAGATCATTTGGATGAGACAGGCAGAGAACCTGCTTCTCTTTTTGCACCATGAGGAAAGCGTATGGTTGGGAGAAGCTGATAAAAGGCTTTTTAAAAACAAAAAGGACCTCAAGAATAGTTCACTTTTCTTATTATGTGTTCTGTAGACAGTTGCATGATGATCCAAGCTATTTCTACTTAAAACCAAACAGAATGTGCAGGAAAGAAAACAAATAAATAAACAAAAAAAAAAAAAAAAAAAACCCGCACAAAGTAAAACAACACTTTCCTTAATTGTCCTATGCAGAGACAGAAGAAAGTACAGTTTGTTTAGCTTCATGAAATCTCTGACCATGGACATGGACAAAAAAGATTAAATGTATATAGTACAAAGGAAGACTCAAACTTCTACACATTTGCTAAAGCCAGGTGTTTTGCTGGCTGCTCAGATTTGATAAATGTTACAACAGTAATGACCATGATATAACAGTAATTTAATCTCACAGACTCATTCATAATTTTTCCCATGCCATTGTTCGGAAAGGCACAATATTTGTGCTTTATGAAAACATAAATTTTTCTGTAAGTGTGCTCTTATTTGTTGTCTGCTCTGTGTTCCTGTGTTTTGAAGCATCCAAAAGAAAGCGTTTTGATTCCTGAATTATTAATACATAAATATGAACTGTGATTGAACAACAGCCATTGAAACTCAAGTTTGAGTGAATATAATGTTTTGGTTTAGTCTAATAAATAAAACAGCAAGTCTTTCTTGAGTGCTCAAAATCACTGTTTTCCCAAGTAACAGTATTTTAGAAGCCTTCAGGACACTTCAGGAATATATGCAGTAAAATAAATATACAGAAAAGTATAATTATTGTTATGATACAGATTGTATTTGCAAAGTTCATTGTAATATTTTGCTCAATTGGCTTTTTGGAAATATCCCATAGTAACTGTCAGTTCTCTAATGGTGTTCCTACACTTAGACCACCGATACTGTTATTATTACCGTACCTCTCTCTGATGTTGGGTTTCTTTTCTGTGTGCTCACTCTGAATCTTACTTCTGTTCCAAAATCTTGTATTTGAACCTGTGTGTCACTGAATTGTAACATAAGTTAGTGTACTCCTACAGGGCCCAGCAAGAACAAAAATATTTTAGTTGTTCTAATACACAATCTTGAGACTCTATCTCAGTCATTAGGCAGATTATCCTAAATCCCACCCAAGAGATATTTTTTTTAATTTTTTGATAGAAAGAAAAGGTTTTGTATTTTTCAAAAAAATAAGCATCAAAAAATAATTCTTTTTTTTGTTTTAGTTGTTTTCAAACACGTAATATCACAAGACCTGAGTGTCTTGTGACATGAGAATTACCACAATGAGCTGGCATATGTGGGAATGCTATCTGTGGAAAGGTCTGACTGATCTACAGCCTGATTTTGGAGTCCCAGATTCTGAAATACCTGCCAGTACTCCAGGGGATGTCAAACATTTGGGCATACCAAAAAAATGGCTAAGAAACATCAAGCTGTGTTTGATGCATAACTTTTCTACTGGCTGTACCTTCATCAGGAACTCCTGTAATAGGGCTGCAGCCCACTTCTGTGTATTTCCCTCTACTCTAAAATTATTGTGTGGGACAGGAAAAACACCTGGCTTCTGGCATCATTGTATTCCAGTATTATACTGTTAGTTTTATGAGTTTGTTTTGTATGTCATCTCCAACTCTTTGCAATCATGTAGAAACCTGCTCTTATGGCTTGAATAGATTAAAATAATTTTGAAAAATCATTAATTTTAGTATCTGCAGAACTTCCATTGAGATAAGGGTCACACTGTTTTTTCCTCATGCCTGAGCAGAGTGTGCATATGTAGTGACAGCCTCTGGAAGGTTAGATCAATCCTTGGCTCATTGCACACAGAGAGAACTGTAGTTACTCATATTCTCTGTGATGTTAAAACATGTGCAGCCACTAGAATTTCGGCTGTTGGACAGAGCTTAAAAGAGGAAAAAATTTTCATTTTATTCTTTTGTCCTCAGAAATAAAAAAAGCCTGACTTTTTTCTGATGACCAGAATGTGTGCAGCAACTGATCTGTTCAGCTGGTGTGTACGTTTTACCTACCACTGCAGATTCTGCGTTTCCTTGTCAGTCATTTCATTTCATTGTCTTGATCAGTCACGAGGCTTGCTGCTCCCTCTGCCCTCAAAGTAGCTTGCACAGCAACAGTAATGTCTGTCTCCACTCTTCCACGTTGAGAAATGACTGGGATGTTTTCTCCTCCTGCTACTGAGCTAGAGCCTTTTCAAAGGAAACTGTCATGCATCTTGTTTTGGAAGTTAACAAGAGTTATTTCAAAGTGCTTAGGTAAGCAACCCCACAGACACGGGATGGCTCTCTGCCCTCTGCTTCAGCTCCCAAAATTTATTCCCATTCAAAGTACAGCCATTGAGAAGCTCATCACTTCCTCCATGACTTCATTCAAAGAATCATTTCTCATCAAAAACAAAATGGCCAGTAATAGAAGGAATTTTGCGTGAGTGGTTCCACAAAGTAATATCAACTGTGGCTACAAAAAAATTCTGTTTTCTTGCAGCACAAAGTACAGTTACCTAACCTCTAATCTTAAGAGTATATCAGACAAAGGAAAATGACAAGGATACTGTACTGAATGTAGGTGTCAAGGTGTTGGTATGCGTTTGCCTCTGCGGAAGAATTTAGTGTGCACTGTGCTAGGCACAGATGGCTCCAACAGACCCATCACAGGACACAGCAAAACCCGTCAGCCAAGCTGTGACATCTTGTAGAAAACATATTTAAAAATGAACAAAAAATACTGCACAGACAGACAAGAATGAGGAAAAAATCTGAGGAGTGCACCTGTGAACACCAAGGTCAGGAAAGGAAATGAAGGAAAAGATGCAGCAGACCACACTGAAGCACTTAACTCCCTTTAGCCCGTGGAAGGAATACACCAGAACACATATCCACACTGCTGGCCATGGAGGATCTCATGTTGGATGAGGTGCCCTATTTCCTGAAGGCCTGCTGGTGTGAGTAACCTCACTTTGGAACAGGGAAAGAGTGTGAGGAGGAAGAAGGAGCAGAGAAAAGCTGTTATGGACAGACTGTAATCCCCTATTCCCTATCCTCCTCTGCTTCTTGGGGAAGGGGTAAGGAAGAGGATTCAGAATTAAAGAGTGAAGTTGTACCTTGGAAAAAGGGGGAGGTGGAGGGAAAGAGGTTTTAGTTTTTGTCTTTGTTTCTCATCACTCTATTTTAAAATGGCTATAAATTAAACTAATTTTCCACATGCCAAGTACATTTTGCTTGTGAGGGTAATTTTTAAATGATATACATGTCTTCATCTCAGTCCAACAGCTTTTTCATCTTATTTTCTCCTCTCAGTACTTTTGAGAGTGAGGAGTGAGAAAGCAGATGGGCACGGTTCTTGCAGCCAGAAAAGGTCAACCCACCACAGACACAAAAGGAGAAATTCTGATTTCAAAAAAGCTGAATCTCCAGCATACACATACAAAGAGTTTACCTGTACAAAGTTCACCCAAAGTTTGAATAGCCTGATAAGGAACAAAAATTAAAAAGTAAAACCACTTTTATTTTTGAGAAAATTAAACCAAGGCAGAATTCAGGAAATATTTCAATAGATTAATGAAAAAGACTTAAAATTGAAATAGCAGATCAAATAGCAAAGCTTAAAAGTTTAAATAAAAACTGATGGAGCCTCTCAAATAGAAAGGAAACTTTTTAAACTAAACTTGGATAATGTACAGAGTTTATTTTGAAAGTATAAGGTAATAATAATAATAAGTATAATGCTTATAATAATAATACTTATAATAAGTTCAATATCCATCAAGCCATTTAGTTTCAGAATGAAGATTTTTTTACTTGCACAAAGAAAAACTGTGAATAATGCCTGCTTCCACCACTTCTACAACAATCATTTTAACCTATTCCTTTGTACTTTCTTACCAGTAAGTCATTCCTCAGCACTAACTCTGAGAAAACTAACTGAAAGATAACAGAAGGAATTAAAGCATTACATGTTCATGAACAGACATCCATAAAAGGCGCTAAGTAACACAGTATGGCACCAGTCTGGTTTGAAGTCCGATCATGACAGTTTGGTTAATTTTATCCAGATATTCTTATTTTGATTTGAATACAATTTTCGCATTGGGTAGAAAAACAGCTTAAGAAAAGATTTAAAAGAAAGTATTTTGTTTGAATCCAAGATCTGAAGACTCTACCATCTCTTTTGGTTGTTTACTAATAACATCAAATTTTAAAAAACAAAATCTATTATTTTTATTTGAATTGCCCAGCTTCAGCTTAAAGGCATTTTCCTTCCAGTGTTTATCATAAATATTTGATAAAGAAACCAGGTCAAGCACTCTAAATTTCTCTCAATCCTTTTTTCTGAATTCCAAGTATATAAAATATTCCTTCCTCCAAGATGATCTATTTTAGCTGGAGGTGTTCAGCTTTGAATTGCTGCAGGACAACCATATTATTTTCACTATCGTTACATGTCAAAGCCACAGCACTGCCCCAGTTGGGTGGGATATTGATCTACTGGAATGTAGGAAGGCTCTGAAGAGTAATCTGAACAGTCTGGACTGATGGGCCAAGGCCAGGGGTATGAGCTTCAACAAGGCCAAGTGGAAGGTCCTGACCTTGTGTCATAACAACCCCACTCAGAAATGAAACAGGCTGGGGGAAGAGCAGCTGGAAAACTGCTTGGTGAAGAAAGATCTGGGGGTGCTGGTCAGAAGAGGCTGAACATGACCCAGCTGTGCCCTGGAGGGCAAGAAGGCCAATGGCACTCTGGCCTGTATCAGCAAGAGTGTGGCCAGCAGGACCAGGGCAGGGATTGAACTTGGAAGTGGTGAGCCTGCACCTCAAATCCTGTGTTCAGTTTTGGGGTCCTAATGACAAGAAGGACATTGAGATGCTGGAGTGAGTCCAGAGAAAGGGGAATGAAGCTGGTGAAGGGTCTGGAGCACAGGTTTCACTCAGATTGGCTGAGGAAACTGAAGTTGTTTAGTCTGAAGGAAAAGGACTCTCAGGGGAGACCTTGTTGTGTTCCAGAACTACCTGAAAGGAAGTTGTAGCAAGTGGTGGTTGGTCTCTTCTTCCAGGTAGCTAGTGTTGGAACAAGGGAAAATAGCCTTCAGGAGAGATTCAGATTGGGTATTAGGAAAAATTTCTTTACTGAAAGAGTGGTTAAGCATCAGAACATTTCCAGGAGTCAGCATCCCTGGAAATGTTAAAAAAACAAGTAGACTTGTTACTTTTTGATAAAATTTAGTGAGTACTATTTAACTGAAGGTTGAACTTGATGATCTTGGATATCTTTTCTAACCTTCTGTGGTTCTATATTAACTTGTCTGGATTTTTTCAGTTCTTATTACTTTTTATGATATGGTTATTTTTCAAACTACTCATTCAAACTTTAACATATTTTCAGGCTTTTGGAACTTTTATAGTGCTTAATATATTTTGAGTTAATATATTTCATAGAATCATGATAGTTTGAGTTAGAAGGGACCTTACATATCATCTACTCTCAATTCCATTTTTATGTACTTGCAGCCATAAATAACCCTTGACTCTCTTTAAGGATCCCACTCTGGCCCTATGCTTTGTAAATATTGCCCTTCATCCTTGGCAAAGAACTGAGAAGCATGTCAACACCCTGATGACATACAGGGACTATTTTCTCCTCCTTTGCAAATAGGAACATCTTTAAGGGAGCACTTCTGTGGAATCATTTTTACAGCATCATTATGAAATTTTCAACATCTCCATTTGGTAATGTCCTTATTTCACTGCAAGGGTTTCTTTGTTCCTAATGTATTCTGGCTCTTCTTTGTTCTGATCCCTCTAAACCACATTACTTTTTATTTATCTTTTGTTTCTCTCTATCATTTTTGTGATGTTACATCTCTCTTTTTGTACATCTCTTTAGCAGACAGCCTCTCTTTTTTCTTTCCTTTTTTTGCTTTTGTTTGGGGTTGTTATAGTTGGGTTTGTTTGTTTGTTTTTTTGGTGTTTTTTTTTTTTGTTTTGTTTTGTTTTGTTTTTTTTGTTTCTTTTCAGTGGCATTCTTCAGTTTTGGTTTGTTTTTGTTTTGTTGCTGTTCTTGCTGCTGGATTTTTGGGATTTTTGAAACATAATATTCAAATTCATCGGAAAAGATAGATTACTTTCTTTCCACTTGAGAGGACTGAAATACTAAATTATTCATTCAAGTGTTCAAGTTGGAGTAAAAAGTTTTGGAAGGTGCTTATGAAAATAGTTGTTAGATAATCATCTCCATCAAATTTCTCACTTTTTTTGTGCTGGATTAGTTAGTTGCTGTCTAGGAGAGAAAAGCACATCCAGTTAGCACAAACTTAATCAGAAGACAAATATCTTTTAAGTGTTTAAGGTAACAAAACACATAGTAAATGAGGAAAACAGAAGTTGCAACTCATGCTACACATGTTAACAGCAGTAAATGAGGTTTGCTCTGGGCACATTATAATCAAAAAATAAGATATAAAAAAATTTGCACTCTGGTCAACATACAAATACCTACACAACAAATTACACAGATACTAGGCAGAATAAAAAATGGCAATAATTTCTTCATTAGTGTCTAAAGGCAGCTCCTAATTATTTTTAGACAATGCTTGGGTTTTCTATGCCAGCCTTTTGACCTAGACACCAAATCCCATTTAGCAGGTGGGTTCCTCATTTGCGGTTTTTGACAGCAAAACAATGGAAAAACATCAAGCAAGACCAACATGAGTGCTCCTCCTGCCACTCTTGATTCCTCTGAACTGATCAGCAGTACATCCCTGCCCTTTATTGACAGCAGTTCCTATTGTCACCCCACAGTGCGTGCCCTGCAGCTTTGTTCACCAGGCCACCTCTGCTGTGCTCTCAGAGCAGCTGTTCAGCTGCAACACGCAACACCATGGGACACTTGGTGTAGTTTAAAGCCAATTCACATTCATTTGTGAGCTGACTTGCCATCCAGATATACATCTCTTCAGCTTTTTAAAATTTTGATCACCATCAATGAAGCCATACCTTAGAGAACTTTTTAAAAAAAACAGCTTTTGGTAAAGGAACAAAGACTTTCACCTAGGTTCTGAATGTGCAGTCTAAATGGAAACAGAAGGGTACTGATCATGCAAATTGTGCAAAGGAATGTCAAGAATCAGTTAATTTGATAGCATTTCCTTCAGCTGAAGAGTTAGTTTTTCCCTATTACTATAATCAACATCACTGAAATAGCTGAAAAGAAAGAACTTAATACAGAAGGTGAAAATAGTAAATGGGGATAACTTCAAAAATTTGTCACACTCGACTTGGGGAACTTTATTCTCCAATTATTCCTGCATGTGCTGTTCAACATTTCCAGTGCCCTGCTGTGGAGGTAATGTACTGTTTATATTGGATCAGGCTCTCAGTCATGAGCCCCAGGTACAGAGCCCATATATGGAGTTATGTAGTTTTCAGGAGAAATTTTTATCTTTATTTATCCCTACGCATCACATTTCTTAACTAAGTTGCTTAAGATTGTCCTCTTGGAGAAAGTTTGGACTTTTCCAAATTCCTCTTCAGAGAGGAAGTCTCAACACTACAATGCAGTCTAATGCTACATTTTTTGCAATGCAAAGGCTCCAGCTTTGAGCAGCAGTCTTTAATACTTCCTTTTTTTCTTATAACTGCTAAGGTGATGACATCACTGGAAATCATATCCCTCTATTTATTGCAGAACTTCTGCTTAATCAAAGACCAGCTGAAGAAATTAGGTGACTACATATTTCAGTAACAACAAAGAAGGGTAGTACTAGGCGGCAAGGCAAACAGGTGAATGTTTTCATTCCTTCTGAGGTTTCTGACTTGCAAGAAAACTTTGACTATACAGGAAGTAATTTTGATTTCTTCATTCAAGCTAGAAAACTTCAACTTGAAGAATCTGAGATCCCTTAAAACTCTTAATGTAGTTGAGTGACTTCCATGGAGAGAGAAAGTACTGATCATCACTCAAGCTTTGTGAAAACAAGTTATGTTAGAAGGCTGCAAAACCTCTTTCTTCTAAAAATGTGGACTGAGCTTGTAATAATAGTTTCTTATTTACATTAATGGGAACACCTAGAACCCTTGGTGAAATCTGGGGGCATTAGTTCCTATAAGCTAAATAAGTGCTGTTATCCTATTTGACCATATAGAATCAAAGATACAGGAAGGTTAAAGTCAAACTATTCCAGCTTTCAGCCTCCATGGGCTTTCATTTTGAGGATGATTATTGGAAATCATCCTTCAGTAGACTGTGCTTCTGCTAATAGTAGTCCCAATTAATCATTTGGTGACATACATATATATTTTACCTGCAGATCACACAACCTTGAAATTATACTGGCTTCAAGGGCTACTTTTTCTTATGGAACAACATTAAAAATTGTTGAGTCTGAGAGAAATTTATTATCTCCAGCATCTACTCTGTGCTTTACTAAGAGCTAAAGATAATGATTATGAATTGACCCATGCCCCTCAGGAAGCACCTGCCTTTTTTTATATATAGCAGATTTTTAATTCAGCTGAAGTATCTTTACACTGTATAGGTGTCATCAACGTGCCTGAATAATGGCAAGAGCAAGAACAAGAGCAGAGCATTTAAGTATTAAAAGCATAGACTGCTTTTAATATTTCTGCTTTTTATCTCCTATAGATTCTGTGATACAGCACCTGGGACCTGCCTGAGTGCTACATATATCAGCAGCCAAGCACAGAGAACAGCTTGGTCCTAGGGCAGGCTCCTGACCCCAGCTCACACCTCCCTGCTTCCTCAGCCTGGGGACCTAGCTGAAGCACAGACCCCCTGAGGAATTGGAACAGGAAGTGAATACATCCTTGAAGCTGACCCTAGGTGCCATTTATTTGAAATATTCCCTTTCTATACAAATCCTTCTTTCATTTTTATCGATTGTTCCCAATCCACTCTTTTACTGTTAACTGCTAGAAAACATAATTCAAAATAATAATTTTGCTTTATACTGTGATCTATACTATGCAGGAATTGTCCCTTTGCTGGATGAATACTTCTGAACAGGACCTCCCCACCAATTGCTCCACTCATGCCTAACAAAGCCCTTCAGAGAGGTTTTGTCTATTAGCTTAACTCAACATTCTTTGTTAAGACTTCCTTACTTTCACCACAACCCTGGAGAAAATACATCAAAGGGAGATTGTTTTTCCTTACAATACTATAATCCTTGACTGTCCCTATAGGACAAAATAATCTAGCCCCCAGCAATAAAACCTTTTGTTAATTTATTTTAATAGTCACCATTAAAATCTGGATTTAAGTGCAGCCAATACAGAATATACCTTTACCAGAAGATTAAATTCTGAGATGACTGAATCCAGCAGGTCCCACCTTCTGTTGGGACATCAGGTCAGCCAAGCTTAAGTCAGGCTGGAGAGGGTCTTCTGACATAGTGGTGCTGTGGCATAGCTACACCTTGAGGAATTGATGCCATTGGAGGTGAAGAAGATGGTAGGATATTTGTCATCCCTGCAGGCGCTCTTGGTGCTCACTTTTCCCTCTACTGCCCTCTGGGATGAGAAGGGATCCTATTTTAGCTCCTGCTCACCCACTGTTTGCCACCTCCCCCCTTGGGGCAGCATGATCCAGGTCCACAATTTTTCATCCTCAGGAGAGACAAGGAGGACACACGGCATGAGGGTACCTCTTACTGACATCAGGCTGAGATAGAGGGAAATGCTAAGTATGGAGCCTAAGCAATTGAAGATTTAGAGTACAGGCAGGAAAGGGAAGGGGGTTCACTGAGCATGCTGGAGAAGAACCCTGTGATCCCATGGAAAGATGAGGGCATGACTGGCAGCGGGAGTTGTTTATGAAGGCAGCTGTTAGTCTGGATATGTCAGTTGGCTGTCTTTTCAGTCCCTAGAACACTTGGAACAGAGAGTTTTGATGTTTCACAGTGAGATGCTGTGCCCAGACAAATTTTGTCCTTGAGCACAGGACAATACCTGTCTTACCCTAAAATCATTTTCCTGGGAGCCTCTGAACAACTATCAAAATTCAAAGTGAATTAATTTGTAAATGTATAAGATAGCAGGAGGTTCTGTTCCTCACATTGTTCTTTGCATGAAACATCACAAGCTTGAACAGAAGGGTTATATATCTAAAAACTGCTGTGAAGGCATCTTGCATGTCTCCTTAAAAACATAATGATGTGACAAAAAAACTAGCTACTAGAGGGCCATTATTGTATCACTCAGTTTATCTTTTCTATTCCACTCCTTTACAGAAGTGTTCCAAAGATCCGCAGGATTTCTTAGGACCAAAGATTGAAATCCACTTTCCTAAAGGAACGCACCATCCACAACACGTACTGTTGGAGCTTCCTGTTGATACACCAGTCCTGGCTTGCCAGGACCCCCTACTCCTGCTGCTGTCTCCTCCCAAGCAGAGTGATTTTGGCACTTGTAAAGGCACAGTCATTCTAGTGTGATGCTAGCTTACCACGCCCAGGAGGCACTAAGAAGCTTTACAGGTGAGCATCTGATTGCAGCAATTTTTTTTGCTTGCCTCACTTTCACATCCTCCAAAGTCCCTTAACTCATTTACTATCCACAGATTAATATTTTCAGCTTGTGCAAGTTCTGAGTCCTAGAGGCATCATGTTATATTTACTTAATTTTCTTGTTACTGAGTGTATTTTATGAGTACAGTGGTGTATGTCCTCCTCTCCTGTTCTAAGTCAAAACAAACCAGCTTACATTAGATGTTTCAGGTATTGGATACAAAATGAATTCCTCTATAACATTCTTCCAAAAGGAGGGACTGAGGGTGGGAGGAGACACCTAAAAAAAGGAAGAAAAAAAAGAAGAAGAAAAAAAGGCAACAAGAGGAAAATACCAAAACACCACCAAGAAAGAACCCAACCTTATCTTTGTATTGTTGTCTCCATGAAACAGAAAATACACTCAGCTTCTAATGATTATCACAGATCCAAGTTTTTCTGGTCTGTGAAACAACTATAAGCAACTGACATTTTTTCAGTGTGCCTCATCAGAAAAATACACTGAGGGAAATATTTCAATCTCAAATAAATTGGAAGAGAGGTGTATTACAACCAGAATAATGCCTGAAAAGTGTTTAAGTACTAAAGCCCCCACCTACCCTTGAATGACTTCATTGCACTGTGTGGCATTTCAGTGCTCTAAAAGGGGGAAATATTTGTTTCTTGAAACATCTGCAATTATCTGATCAGAAAGTTTCTGAAAACTGTATAGAAAGCTGTTTATAATCAATATGGTTCCAGCTTCACAGTGCTGCATAGCTTGAGTTGTCAGTTGTAGAAATATATCTTTTACCCCTGCCCCAGTCCTGGAGTGTATCAGACTTTGTTGCTTGTCTGCCCACAGTAGTGTATCCTGGTTTTAGCAGCTGCAGTGCATCTAAATAGAGCCAATGGAGACAATTCTTTTAGTAGTGAGCATCATGTTAGTTGCATAAACTATCTTCTGCTTTGAACATCGGCTTTCACCCTAAGGCACCTGCTCCTAAGGGGTAAAAAGAAAGAGGTATAAATGTTAAGACCTGGAAAAAAATACCTTAACTGAGGTGCCTTGACAGCAATATAGGTGGTTTTTAATAAGACTTATTAAAAATCATTTGAGTGATTTTTATTGACTCCCAGTGGCATCAGCCAGTTTTTCCAGAGAAGAGGTTCAACCTATTCCTCAATCCCTTTTTTTTAAAGCAGAAGGTTCTGTTCAGATACCATGTAGCAGCATGTACAGAGACTCATTGTAAGAGAATATTGATGTGAAAGACTAGTGGTGTCCTTATAGCTCCCATGTGTTTGTTTTTTTTTTTTTTTCTTAAGTTTCATATTTTACAGTGTCATGTAACTTTGTTCATTCCATTCTTTGGAAAACATACTGATATGCCAGAGAAAGAAAAGTGGACCCAGGCACATAATGGTGAATGCCATAAAACATAAATTGAGTTCAATACACATTTGAATCTTTGCTCAGCTCTTTACAGCTTTCAGCAGCTCAGTCCATCAAAGTTTGTGGGTAATGGCCTTGATAATATTGTCTTGTCTCATGTCCAGGACCTTAAATAAACTATTAGTTGACACTCTAAAGATGTATTTACCAGGCAGAAGTAGGATACCTCTTCTAATGAAGATTTTTGTTAGGTCCTGCTTAAGTCTGTCAAAGTCTGATAATGCCAACAGCTTGCTTTAGACTGGTCTCTGTTCTTAAATCTTAGTGGACATAGTTCTACCATTTCTTTGAGTGACTCATATAACCTATCCATGAAACAATCCTGTAAAACAATCCCACAGTTACCTTACCAGAAAGACTTCAGGCTGCAGCTCTCTTGAGTGAAGATGTGACAAAGCGCACGAGAATCACCTGGACAGCAGCAATGTTCTTCCCTCTAGCAGATTCCAGACAAAAGTTGGTTCATTGCTGAGTGTTCAGTAACCTCCTTGTGTTCATAGACACTCCTGGATGTGACTTAGATACTGGCAGTTAAACACTCCTAAGGGTCCCCTAGCACTGAGAAGAGATCCAAAGAAACAGAACATTGGGGAACATCCCCAAAGAAACGGGTGCCCATGGCTGAGGCTCACAAGCAAGATGCTAAGACTATGTTTGCTTTAACCATTACCCAAGAAACCAGAAGCTGACTGACCAACAGTTTTACTGTGCAAAGACTGTAACCAGCATAAAAATGAAGATTAGACTCAAAAAGAAATCCTGATAACAGCAAAGATTTCAGAACTTCATGTAATGACTTAAGCAGCAAAAAAATCTTTGAGGTGGCTCTGCACAGATCTCCTTTGTTGCTTGTGCATGTGTTTGGACCTGGTGTCAAGATTTATGTTGGTTTTTTTTAATTATCTTTTTAAACTCAAGAGAAAATACACAAAAATAACACTGGACTTAGGAAAAAAAAATTTGTTCATCCATTTCTTCTCAAAAATCTTGTAAGTGGGAAAGCAGAAAGGCCTGAACCAGGAGCACTCCCCTTTTTTGTATTGCCACAAAGAGGCAACCCATGGTCTTTGCATTCTCTTCTTCCTGCTGCTTTCACATTGGTGTTCTAGGACCCTGTATTGTGTATCTTAAGCATGGCATTGCAGCCCTGGCTGTGGCACTGACAGTCTCAGGCACTGCCATTCTCTTCCCCACTATTTGCAGCAGTGCCATCATACAGCTGCCATGCACAGAGTGGGGATCAAAGTCAGGCAGGATTGCTGCAGGCTTCATCACTGGCATGCTTTGAAGTGGGCTGAAGAGTGGCTGTGGAAGTAGGGCATTTTTTTATCAGAAAGAGGAGACATGACTGCACCTAATTTTCTCTGGATTATTCAGGAAAGTTTTCTGGTTTGGAGCTTTAAATATGAAACCTGAGGGCCTTAATACAGTCTTCAAATCATGGCCAAATGGCACCATTCAATGAAACTCTAGCAGGAAAAATCGTTTGAATTTCCTACATTTTCATGCCTGACAATTTGTTTTGGAAAGACACACACACACAAGAAAGGGCCTCTCACAGAAAATTTAGTGGATTTAATAAACAAATAGTCTTTGTGTTAAAGAAACAGTAAAGAAAAATAGAAAAAAAAAATCTACTACTGGTTGCAGCTGGATAAAGCTTATGGTCTAGAAACTGAAGAACACTTTTATCTAAGTATATGGACAGCTGTTTCACTTCACTGTGGGACAAAATTTGATGATTTATATATAATCCAGTTTAAATCTTTACGCTATTATCCCACCAGTCTTTTCACCATATTCATGTTACTTGTTAACTGTTGGTATTGCTCTATGGAATCCTAGTGGTCTGAGAAGAAAATTTTCTATTTCCCAGAACTTGAACTGAATGAAAATTCCAGTGTATAAATATAATTCACACTTATGAAAGAGAATTCTTTCGTAGAGTTGAAAGATCTTGACCCAAGATAAAGATTTCTGGTTTCAGAAAGAGTTTTGGGAAGATTGGATCTTACTGTCTTTATTGAACAAAAATGTAATCATGAAGACAGTTAAGAAACGAAAGATTGACTATCTGTCACAAATCAATAACATTAAGACAAAACAGAGGTCTCCCAAAATTTTGCTGTCATGCCTAATCTCACATCACAGGAAATGCAGTTCAGATGGATGCTTTTTTCTGGTCCTCAAAAATCATGAGCCAGATACAATTAGGAGATAAAAATGTAGCTACTTTTTATGAAGGGTCCCATCAGGTGAGCAACACACTGAAATACATGCCAGAAATATGTCAAAAATGCATGTGACATAGAGCAAGTACAGTTTTATAAGTTTAGCAAATTAGCATGATTGACAAGAATCCCCAGTTAGAAACACAGATGTTGAGGTAATTCCACCTTTTGGTCCTTCTCTCTTCTGAAGCCCTCCTTCCTTGCTAGTTGTTTATGGGATAGTGTCTCTGCCTTGGTTCTCAGATGAAACAAGATGGGATAGGACCTAGGAATGTGGTTTGTCTTTCTGTCAAACTGTATAAGAAACTAGTAGTACTAGAATCTATATAGTTATACAATAATTAGCTACAGAGCTACGAATATATGTGAAGAATACATAAAACCATCAAGATCACTTGTATAATTACTAGGGTTGGTTGAAAGTGATGATGAAAACAAAATGTAAAACTTAAATTGAGTTGATTATCTGATTGTATCTCCTCTCCTTCTTCTTCTCCTCCTTTTTCAGTGTAAGCTAAGCGCAAATGTGCGCAAACAAATAGCTTAAATCTAAACTAGGCATACACCAAACTCCATAAGCTGTGCCATGCTATTAGGGTACAAGGTTTAAGGTTTGTTTCTAAGATATTATCAATTATGACTCTTAGAGACAGAAAAGAAAACGTAAGGACAAATCTGTAGCATAGCTCATTTTTATTGTTTAAACAGTTTTTGCATAGGAAATATATCCGCTTCCAGTAATTGACTGCAGTATGAGCAGCTGCTAGCAGTATAGGCTGGATATAACAGTAACAATCACATTAAGTCAAGCTTGATTTACACCAGTTTAAAACTTGTGGCAGTTGAGTTCATTTGTAACCTAAAAAAAAAAAAAAAAAAGTACCAGAAAGAACACTTTATCCTCCAACCAGGCACAATAAAAACCTTTGTTAACACTCAGGCTAAAATCAGGTCTAATGCCAGAGGGCCTGAATTCCAAAATTAAGTAGCTGTACTGTAATGCATCCTACTAGTGAAGGTTCATTACACAAAGACTCTGCACACACCTTCTTTTTAATTAAAATGTAACCTTCAGGATTTATGGCCTACAGTATGGGAAAAAATGCCAAAAGTTTTAAAATGGATCAACCCTGGTATGTAGCTAGCAAGCAATAACTGACTACTTGTCACCTACAGTTGTACTAAATGTATCTAAAGAAACACACAGCCCTACAAAAGTTTTTCTCAGAGAAATATCATTGAGATGGGGTCACTCTTCCCAGATTACTAAAAGTTCTATATGATATAAGCACAAATTAACAGCTTGATGAAGACATAATCTAATGCAGCTCTTGAGAAGCCTATGCCTGGGATTGAGGAACCCCTCACATTCTACAATGTTGTAGAGATTATTTTTGAAGAAAATGTTATCTGAAACATATTTACAACTGAACTCAACAGAGACTGTGAAATTGAACAGGCACTGCTCATTTGTTTGAGTTTTTTGGTAAACATTTTGCTGGTTTTTGTTTCTTTCTCATTTTGCATCAACTTCTATCAGTCCATGCAACTTCAATGCCCTCAATGAAAATGCATAATAAGCCATACTTCTTAAAAAACTTCCTTCTGCATATAGAGATACATTTGCCACATCAGTCCCTGTAGCACAGTTTTCAAAATCATTCTGTCAAAAATACAGTAATACAAAGACTGGCTTTAGTGTCACTAGCTCACACTGCTCTCCATTTATTTAGGCCACCTTTTGTTTTACTGTTACGGTATCATGCAATTAAAGTATCAAAGGCTTATTCTAGGATATCATTATGCTAGTGGCACTGAAGCCCTTTTCACAAATTCAACATACATCTGAATTGCAACACACAGATATTTCTAAAGAGTACTAACTAGTGAACCCTTTTATCATTAAAAAAAAACCAAACTACTTACAACCATTGAAGAAAAAATTGCAACAACAAAAAAAAAAGTAAAAATTGACCGTCTCCATCTTGTCCCCTTTACTATTGACAATGTGACCAACAGAGCTGTGGCATGGAAACAGTACAAAGAGTTGTCATGGCAATAAGTTTGGCTGATGCAAAGGTCATTGTGCAGGGTTAAAGGGCAAATTCAGTGGTCCATGCTATTCTCCAACTGCAGTGCTCCACCACACCCACACAATTTTGAGGAATTAATAAAACTGGGGAACTAGCAGAAAGTGCAAATAAGAAGGAGGCAGTTTTCAGCTCCTTCAGCAGGGAGAAGGACATTCAGCTTTGAGCCTTTCCTGTTTAACTTGATTAGCTGGCATGGGATTTTACTCTTGTTTTTTTCTAAAGTTTTCTATAGAAACCCAATAAAAAATCCAGGAGCATACAGCTGGTTAACATTAAAAAAAGAGCTTGAAAGGATCATGTAAACCTTAAAGGATGTCATGCTTGGGGCCTTACTGCCAGCAACATTAGAGAGTTTTTCATTAAAAGTGAAAACTGTACACTGAATCTGGGATAACTTTCTGCAGCCTTCATAATCTCACACAGTACATATATTTTAGGTTTAGGTACAGAACACACTCCGGTGTCACAGATGTCTTTGTGCAATCTCTTTCATTAAGTCCTTATGAAGCTACAAGTTGCAAATCCAAAATTCTGCTCCCTGAGGACACAGCTGTGTGAGACTTAAGTACTGTTTTAGCTCTCTGCCTATCCTGAATAGCTCTGTGAACCTAATCTTAAATACCATCACGTAACAATCACAAAAACTTTTGCTAAAGGCCATATATACTAATAAAAAAGACAGTGGTGCTTCCAACATTTTGAAATGCTCTGAAAACCAACTTTTCCAATACTAAATACAACAAAATAACCTTCATAAAATATAACTTTTCTCCATTTACATTTTTAAAGGATTAGTAACTGATGCTTTTCAAGCACAGGAATCTGCGAAATAACTCGTAACATGGACAGATTTTTTTTTAATACATAAATTAAGAAACTGGAGAGTTTTAACTCAAGTCCAGTTTCTAAACAAAGAATATTCTTGTTTAAAAATGGAAATGCATTTCCATTATAATTGTTAAAAAGTTAGCTTTACAAACAAGGGTATTTTAATAAAAAAAATCATAACAAAACTATACAGTGTACAAATTACTGTCTACAAGGTAGGCGGTTTATTCAGAAGATCATCCTTTCCTCTTGCTGCTTGCAGCTTCACAAACTCATTCACATATTTTCAATGGAGCTGCCCACCTGAACATCACCCCACAACTATATTGCTATAATTAATATTTTTGCCATGTCTTTATGTACAGTCTCCTTCACTGCCTTTTTTTTTTTTCCTTAGTCAAGCCTCAAGCGTTCATGTCACTCCAGGGGATACACACTTCAGTGGCACAGCCATGAGGCCAGGGCTGCAAAGCAACTAATAAAGGCAGAACAGTGCACATAGAACGGGGTGGCTCAATTTAGTCAGAATACACTTCCTGGTGAAGGAGGAGGCCAGAGACTGGATTTGAGTTCTCAATCTTATCTTAATCTTTTGACTGCTGAGCTTAAAAAAAAAACCCAACCAACAAAACCAACCTAAAACCAAACATACAGTAAATGAAAGGTTCATTATCTTCCAAGCAGGCATTTCTATTAGAGAGGCTGGTGACAGAAACCCACAGTTGCTGAATAACCCAGTTTAAAGAAGGAGTTTATTTCTCTAAAAAAACTGCATCTTCAAGTTCAGCTTTTTTTCATACAGGAGGCTAAAGATTGAAACAAAACACAACAAATTCTGTTAAGGACACCTAACTTCCTACAAAAGGCAATCATCATTCTGGATATTTCATGTGGAAGCTGGAACCTGTTCCATTTTTGTCTCAATGTGCTATTAAAGGCTTTCAGGGAACACCTTGTGGAACTAATCAAGGACATGCCCCCAGCACAGCTCTGCTCCCAAACTGCTCTGCATCATGACATGTGTAAAGGACAACACACACTTTGTTTTATCGGGCCAGAGCCTGAGGCACACTGTGATTGGGTCAAGCAGATTTTGCTGTGTGCTTAGCAAACAAATTGATTTACTGCAGGGTTCTGAAAAGGAACTAAAGGAGCCCACATTTCTTTTTGCATCTTATCTTTTTCTTTTTTAGTTTCCAGTTTGGTTAAATCTCAAAGGTTTATTTTCCTACAACTCCTGTCTCTGTAGCCATTTGAGCCCTGCCTACACCCTCTCTGCTCCTGGAGACATGGGGATGTGCCACCACTACTGCTCTTAACCAGAGCTGGAGCCAGAAGGGAGTGACAGTGGTACAACCCTGACCAGTACTCATTGGGGTGGCTGCTGCTGGAGCTGCACCTCTGGGACTGCTCCATGGTAGGAAAACCTCAAAAACGCGTAGACAACTGCAAAGGGATGAAATTCCCATCCACAGGACTATATATACTCCTCTGCTTTTACCCTAAAAGAAGACTGAGCTTTAAAGAAAACTTCATCCTCTGTTGAGCCATACATTGCAAAGATCCCTTTTGTAAGAGCTCACCAGCAATAGGCCCACTACTGGTTTGCAAAATGGGATTTAACTGGTAACATGCTTTTATTTTCACCATGGACTTATTCCTCATGTAAAGAACCTCCTTCTCTGCTACACCCCAAAGATCTTCATCTGATCTGCTCTATGAAAAGACTGCAAACTTTTGACATAGCCCAAGTAGGCTGAAAATTGTAATTCAAATGCTGAATTAAGAAATTTGGCGGGGCAAGAGGGGAGTGGAATATTAAAAAAAAAAAAAGTACAGAAAAAAATCAAAAAATCAAGCAGGATAAGGGGGAAAATTCTCTGCTTGAGCAGCTTCAGGGTTCACTGGAATTGGAGTCAGTGGAATTATGCCAGGGAAGATTTTGGCCCTGTACTTGCATTTCCTAGAGAAAGGGAATGTCTCTGTCATTCTGAGCTGAAAACATTTTCTAACATGAACACTTTAGGATGCACTATCATTGCCAGAATGGAAAAGGCTTCATTTCACTGTGGGTCTTGACCTCTTTCTCTGTCTGTCTCTCTTTCTTATAAAAAAAACCTTGAAGGAAAACAATTTCCTCAAGTCAAGTCTGCCTCCAACAGAATTTGTTATTTATTTTTTAAATCCAAAAATGATTTCAGCTTGCACCCCAGGTGGGAAGTTAAAAAGAGGGAACCGATTTGTAAGTTTGTCACAGTAGGCAGAACAGTTGCTTTGCAGCCCTTGCCTGGCTAAGGGTGCACTGCTTCACAGCTACACTGTAAAGTGTTAAAAATCCTCCCCCCAACCCCAGAATATATATATATGTATGTATAAAAAAAAAATCCCCTGTCCACCTCTCAGTACAGAAAAGGACCTCATCACACTGCAAAAATAGCAGTACCCACTTTGGTCAATTAAAACAAACAAAAAAAGCATACATTATTTTTTTTTTTTTTTAAATCTGTGTACTTACCTATAATAACCAATACAGCTAAAAGCACTACCTACATAGGCAAAACTTGGTATTGCATAATTCATATAAATTTTTATCCCCTCCCCCCAATATTAATTGGAAGATGAAAAACATGAAAGGTTAATAGAAAAAACACCAAAATACTGAAAATATTGCTGGTCGATTACAATTCTTAAGCGGCAACTATACACAGCCATGATATGCTTTATAAATGTGAGATAAAGGTATAACTGTCTAAAAAATCCACGATGTCACACATTTTTCGCATCTGGAGTACAAAATATTTTGTCATAAAAATGGTAAAGATTTAAAATTATAATAAATGCAGCAAAACAAGTGTAGTGATGTCAATTTTTTTGTAGGTTTTTTTCTTTTTTTTTGTTTTTTTCCATTTTTTAGATTTCAAGGCAAGGCACGTAATGTGGACATTATATCTTCGTGCAAATTAGGATTACTGGAAAGAGTATTTTAAATTTTTAAAGAGACATAGAGGCAAAATGTCTGCCCATGCACATTATATTTCTGTCAATATGTGAAAATTGTTGAACAAGGCTAACTTCTGAAAGCACCATGCAAGTTTACAGCACCCTGTAATTAGACTTACATTAAGAGTGCATTATTTAAATACAACATATCCCCATCCTGGTATTACCAGTTTGTAAACGGAAAGCTTTGCCCTTGTGACATGGATTTGCCTATGTCTTTGTCTCTATAATGTAGATTTTACAGAAACAAACCCTATGGGTTCTTGATGCAACAAGTAACTTTAAATAAATAAATCCTACCCCTCTGTGGAGGCAGCAGCTAAACCAACATAAGTGCTGTGTTTCCACTGATTTCTTGTTCTCAAGGATGTGATTTGTCTTGACTTAATGCCTTTTAATGCCCTCAAAAACTGAGGGGAAAAATAAGTTTGTTCAAAGTAATTTTTATTTTTATTTTTAATCCCCTCAATTTAGAGTCCAAGGGCTGAAGGACTTATAGTGATGACCTCTTAGATATGATTTTTAAATTGCACTTGCCTCTGTAAGTGTTTCTTTAGTGGGGAAAATGTCGCTTTCTTCCTTTTCTGTTTTTTACTGTTGCATGAGAAGATGACACTTTTACCTGCATAGAGGCATCTCTTCCATAGAGCCTGTGTGTTCATACTGATTGAAAATTTCAAACTGCGTAACACACTAGAAAAAGGCTGAATTAAGGGCCAAAGTTTAATAAATCCATACTGATAACTAAAGGCTACAGAGCTTATTTTTAAAACATTTAGAAATCGGACTGTTGAGAAAATGGCTGGCTCACGGCCCTTGTCCTCCTGCAGCTCTGCTGTTGCTGCCTAGCCTTTGTTTGTGAGATAACCAGGAATAGTGATCTCATGCGTAAACAACAAGAATACTAAACCAATATAACTAGCTTATCATGCAAATATTAAGGCATCTAGAAAGTCAGTTAAAATATATTGTCGGAGACAGAACATCTATTTCCCAGCGGACTTCAAACAACAAAGGCTACTTAGGAGGAGCTGCATTCTACCCATCAGTGAAATATCAACGACCCTTTGTATATCATTTCAGTTTCAACCATAAGGGAATTAGTGATTGTAAGAGCTGCAATTGCTGGTCTATTTTTGTTCTTCTTTCTTCAGGTTCTTTTCTCACACTGTCTTCTTTTCTTTTTTCTTTTTTTCTTTTTTTTTTTTTTTTTAATTTTCTTTTATTTTTGTTTCCCTCAGTTGCTCGTTTCTGCTTGAAGGAAAGGCTCTCCAATTATATTCAAACCATAATTTGGGACATTTGTCGGCAGGATCGGTGTCCTATTTGATACTTGGAAAGGAACCAAGCTAGCCCAGGTACCAGGACTGTTGAAAAGGGGGAAGAGACAAGGAGGGAGACAAACAGAGAGAGAAAAAAACATAAATTAAACATGTATACAGTGAACTTGAATAAAGATCCAGCTAATATTCATTAAAAATAGCACTATTTAACATAAAACTGGAAACAAAATCTGCAACTTTTGCAACTTTTGCAACTTTTGATTCTACTTCCTAGTTCTTTTTGTGAAAGTATAAGTTGTTTGAAAAAAAATAATTGTGTTGAACTTAGTACCAAGTTGTATGACTCCTGAGTTATACTAAGTAGTCTGTTTATGAAAACCCCCCAAAATGTCATATGCAAATATATAGAGCAAACACAACTAAACCATACAAGTGACATTATACAGTGTAATGGATGTCATTTAAGAGCTAGTAAAATATACCAGGGTACAGATGTTCTTTTTTTCAAGAATACAGTATAAAGATTCAGTGGTTCAGCATCCTTTGAGATTTCCTCCCCTCTTACAACACAGCAGTTTATCTTGTCACCATCCCAAGATGGGCCTCTGAGATACACGGATGTCCATAAGAACAGAGCAATTTTTATGTTCAAAAACTCTGCTTTTTAAAAAAATTTTCCCTGAGACTGTCAGTCTAAGAAACACAAGCTAACACAGGATCCAATCATCTAAACACTTGCAGCCAAGGGTAGCCGTGAGACAAGATTTAACAACAAATACCGTATTTTTTTTCAACAAGCCTCTGAGAAAGAAAATATTTTCAAGGATGATCCAATGACTTAGGAACTTAGGTCATCGTTTCGAAAGAACTCTGTCGCTAAGGAGCTGAAGTCCCAATGGCATTCACAGGTTCACCAGGCACCAGCCAGTAGTAATTGCAAGTATTCAAAGGTGGGTCTCAGCTACTGGTATTAAGTACCCAGCAGCCTGAGCAGCCCTTTCCTTGGATGTGGTTCTGGCAACCCAGATGTCCAAACCAAACTGTCCTAAGCTATATGATTCTGTGACTTCAAAGATAGTTTTCTCACATTTATTCAGAAGGAAAACAGCATCATTAAGCCAGCATCATTGCCGAAGAGCTAATACCAGCACTGGATACACAGCATACAAACAAACCCTTCCTCTGCATTTCATTATATGTGAGCTTTTCTAGTGCTTATCACAACATCAGTGCTTACTTGGAACTACTTTTTGGGATTAGGCTAACAAGCTTCCTGATAGCACCTCTGAAGCCCTTCAACACGTGTATCATAGAGGCAAAAAGTTTTCTTCTCGCTATATCTTTGGTCCCATTGCTTCACTGCTCTCTCCCTGGACAAGCAGATGCATTTTTGTGCTTTTGTGGCATCAGGTATAAAGAGGAAAATTGACCCTTTTTATCTATTTCAAATGTTCATGACATAATTACATTTAATTTGGCAACCTTTTGTGATCATTTCAGTTGCTGAAAACTGGTCAACTTATTTTGGGAATTCCAGGGAACATGTTTCTCAGGTATTTCATACTAAAAAAATATGAACAGCTTCTATAATTTACTTCTGTTTGAAAATACGTACCTCTCTAAACAAGCTAATTTACTATTTTAACTGATAGCAATTAATTTCAGGTGCTATGTTTTACACACAAAAAGGTGGAAATAGTTCCTGACCTGCTTGTCTCAATGATGGCCATATTCCTAAAGGAGAAGGTCTACTCTTATTTCATGAAGAAAATACAAAATAAATATTGAAATGTTTTCAATGCCTGAAGTACAAATACTGTTCAGTAAAGCTGTTGGGTTTTTTTAGTTGGGTATATTCTTGAAGGACATCTAAAAATCTGCAGAGTTTTAATCTTTCCAGAAATTTAAAAAAGAAAAAAATTGCTGTTTTCAAAATGTAAGATCAGCTAATATGTTTAATTTTTTTGTTGTTTCAAATCTATTGACTATTACACAAAAAAAAAAAAAAAAAATCTGCTACTGGAGGAAAATAAAAACCCATTTACAATTTAAAAATCACAGTTACACCACAAATCTTGAGGCACTCACAAAGACTTAAACCTTGTTACGCATGAAAGATTTTTCCAAGACGATATAATGAAAAGAATATGTTCCAAAAAGAAAAAAAATCAATACCAGAATTTTATTTAAGGGGCTTAATTGTTTCAACTTATTTTTCATCTTGGTTCACAATTTGTTTTAAAACACATTTTTTGTTCCTTCCTCTTTGGATTTCAATGATGCTAAGAACTCTGATAACAGACACAAAGCAAATTGCTTCCAAGTACTTGGATTTGTAAAAACAAGAACTACTAACAAAAAATAAAGAGCCAAATAGATTTGTTTGCTTAGGATCTGTCTGAATATATGTTTTACCATGCACACTTCTTTGCTTTCCTGTTAACATGGGATTTACAGTGTTTAGTGACTTCAAAAAAATACAACACTAACTCAAAGAATATAAATTTTGTTTGAGGTCAAGACTCTACTTAAAAAAGTTTCTGTGGCAAAGGCTAAACACACAGGCTCCAGGTTATCTTTCTGAAGATTTATAGTGCACTTCAATGATGAGATAAATATAGTTATAAATATAATATAAATATAGTTTTGACTTTTTCATTTGTTTAAAAGTTGCCAGCCTTCTGGTGACTACAGTGGGTGAAGGAAACAAGTCAGTGCTGACTAAAAGCAAATTACTATTTGGGGAGAAATTTTTATCTGCTGCCTCAAATACCAGACAGAGATCTTGATTTCTATGGAAACTGCTCAATAAAAACAAGTTGTAGCAAGTTCCTAATATGAGTGTTGTTGCCATATGACCTATCATTTTAATACGGGTGTTTATTTAAACGTTTCAAGCCTCCCACCTTGTATCATAACCATGACAAAAATGCAAACTGCAAGAAATTTGTCAGTACTACTTATGAATCCTGAGGGACTAATACATTGCCCATGTTAACACTGTGTATATCCTCCAGGAGTTTCAAACCCCTTGTACTGCCCACACCAAGCCCTCTGCCACAGATGGCGGTGCAGGCAGCAGAGCAGCCATGGGACCAGGACTGCCACCACTTCCACACCTGTGCAGGTGGCTGAAGTCCTGGTCTAAACACACACACTGGGCAGAGTCTGGCTGCACTGGCAGCTGGGGAGAATGGCCCATTCCCTCTGTTTGCTGGCATTTCCTAAGCCATTATTTCCAAGGTTTGATGAGTTCTGGTTGTAGTTTAAAAAATAATGTTATCATACTACAGGTGGATGTAACTCTGTCTTGGACCACCCCAGTCCAGGTACCACTAGCAGAGGCTTATATTAGACAAAGGAAGAAAACTGAATGAAGGCTGCTGAGGAAAACAGCCCTAGTTACAGTACAGAACTCTGAAAAGAGCTGTGACACAACTGTGAATAACCAAACACACAACACAGGCTCTGCAAAGCTACACGTGTGTGGCTGTCTATTCAACATTCCCATGACCTCCTTTTGGATTTATGGTAAATTTAGTGGTCTTTCAGCTACCCTATGAGTCACACTCCTCTTTTTAGTTTCCCAGTACTCCAGTATGAAGCCAAGCCAACTGCCCAGAAGAGCATGGTCCCCTTGCTAGCCTTCTCCAGCCTACTTGGAAGGGACCTCTCTAAATATTGCAGAGCTTAGATTCCGCCTTGGAAACCATCCAAGTTTTTTTTTCCTGCAGAACATCCTAGCAGGAAGGACAGGTACTTCTGGATGCAAAGCAAACTCCGCCTGGGTGCCCAGGCAAGAAATGGGGTAACACCTTTCCCTTCACCATACCATCCAGCAGTACATGATATGAGTCCCAGATAAAATTCAGCACTTGGTTTGACAAAATCAGAGGCAATACTCTACCTCTGTCCACTAAGTACCTCAACCAGAGAAGCTAGAATTCTTTCCATTGCCTGGGACAGAGCCAAGGCCTTTGTCCTTGAAGGAGTTAATAGGATGCCCACACAGCTTCTCCTTCAGGTAAGACATCTTTGTATTGTATGAGTGGAATAAAAAACACGTTTACCTCACACGCCAGCTTACTACTACTGAGGAAAGCTCTTACCCATTTGCTGACAGGAGTTATAATAGAAATCTTTTCCACTGAAACATGACGTGAAACCTAAAAGACTACTCAAGGCTAGGTTTTGAAGAAAATTACATGAGAAGCATTGTTGTGAGATTTGGATCCATCTTTGTTGCAGGACCACCTTCCTGAAGCATTCATTACACTTTTAAGTAATTTCACTACTAATAGCACTCTTCAGCATATGTAGACTATCAGATATATTACAGTCATCAGTTCCCTCTCTATCCAAAGGAAGTCTAACATATTTATCTGTTCAAATGCAATAAAATAGCAAAGGAAAATCCTACAGGGTTAACATTCTCCATTACGCTTTCCATTATGGTTTCCAGACGTTAATTGAATCAAGATTTCTGCCATGATTTCCTCTTAAAGATAATAATTGCTGTTTCAAGAACCTCTGATTAAAATGTTACTGGAATGGACCACAAGTAGTGCTTACATTATATGTATATACAGTCCATTTTGGAGGTTATAATAACATAAAGAGTATAATAATATTAAGCAATTAACTAAATACAATAAAAAATAAATCTAATCTGACCTGACTAAATGTGGAGGTCTTCCAGATTCTGATTTTCCACCAGTTACTACCTTCTTTCTTTTACAGTTTCAGAGGTCTGTAAGAGTATTTTACCATTCACATCTAAAGTACTATTTCCTTCTTACAGCTTTACTATGATGTACACAGACTCACTAGCTTACAGAAGGTAGAGCAGATCCTGCAACATCAGTCTTTGGACAGAAAGGTAGAAATACCTTCAGCGTTGAGTGAGGTGACAATAATAAGCCACCAAGCAAGGCACATCTATCTCTGTAGTAAGCGTTTGCAAAATACACGGACTTTTACCCTTTAAAATTACTTGGATCACAAGAACTTTGGAAATGTTGTTTTGCTACTCTCAGTGCCCTGGCTAAGTTCCCACTTCTGCATTTCTGCCCAAAGAATAACCACCCTTCCAGCATCTACTTAATGAGGTACTTTTGTTAGCATTCTGAACTGGCATCCCCAGGTAAACAGCTGCTAAATTTTACCTCCAAGCTGAGCACTTATTTCAAGAGATGTATTAAGTGTATCTCAGGTTAGTTTAGGATGACATTTATAGTTTTGCAGGCGCATATCACACTCCAGCAGATGGAGGAGGTAAAGACCTACTGATTTATGCACACAGCAGGGAAAAGGGAAATCTCCTATGAGAATACTATTTATTCTATTCTGTGCAGACTTCTTTTCATGACAGTGTAACAGAAAGGCACGCAAAGATCATGAAGAGGCTGCAGAGCCCATTATTGACAAAGAATACCCACAACAGGGTGGGGCCCAGAGAAATGGTGCATGTCTGTGTTGTGCTTTGGACCATTCATGTATGAGAATTTGGTGCAGGAACAGAGCTAAATGAGGGTTTCAAACATGCACTTGCACAGAGGAGGCTGTGACCAGGTCAAGTCAAACCACGGAGAACATGTTCTTGGTTACCAGAGTCCACTGCATTGCCTATGAAAAACTGACTCTCAGCTTTACACAGCTGCACTAACTTTTTTTTTTCCCCAAATATAACTATTTCCATTTAAAATTTTTAGAATGTTTACCTTAGCACTTAAAAAAAAATATAAGTTTACCAAATATGACTAAATTATAATGCAATCCTAACTGTACCAAACAAACAAACAAACAAAAAAACAAACAAACAAACAAACAAACAGAATAACCCAAACAAATCAGCTCTACTGATTCAAAAGAAACTATTGGAGGTAAGATGATAAAGTAGAAAGCTGGAGTAACCAAGGGGTTAAAGACGCAGTTTGCACTTGGGAATTCTCTATGATATGCTCCTCCTTCCCTAGCAGCTGCCAAAAATCATCTGACAGGAAACATAAGATTAAGTTTGTCCCACCTAAGTGAACAAAGAGATCTCAGAACAGGCAACCAGTTCACTGCAGAGCAAGAACTTTTCTAATCCTGCTGGAATCTGCAGTGCTGCTCAGAAATTATTACTGAAGTTGTTTTCTTTATTTTAACATCTTGCTTCTACATCAACTCACTCATTTTGGTCACACTGCAGTTCTTGTTGTTTCTCCCATAAAGTTTAACTTAAAGCTCCAAACATAATCATGTGGAAAATGGACATTATTGATTCCTATGGTCCATTGTTCCCCCATTCTAAGTCCCCGAAGTTCATGTTCAATCTGGAATTACATCATGTCTGGTTTCTCCTGGTTACCAGACGGCTTGAGACGTGACCACAGCTACAGAAAAAACAAACAGCCTTCTTCACGCTTCGGCTCCCCTATCGATTCAAACATAAACTTTTTTTCTTTCTCTCAAGTATGCTTCAAGTATGGAGCATGGTTAATTTAGAGATTAAGTTCCAAATTAGATTATCTAATGGCATCTTAATGGATTGCTGACCCATTTCCTGTGGGATGGCAGCATGCAAGTCTGGCTTGAATACAACTAATTTCTTAGGAAGTGTTCAGGAGATGTTTGCCTGGATGGGGAGGAAACAATGTTCTGCACATCTTTCTGCATTACATACTTGGGAAAAAAACTATTAGAATTCATAATTTAAATTTATAAAGATAAGAAATCAATAGATTTTCTCTCTGTGAATATTTTTACAATCAGGAAACTTCAGCATTTTTTTTCTAAAATTGTATTTAAATGTTACTTTTATTCCAAACCATTGCTGGGGAGAGGAATGAGGGAGGGACACAGGTTAGAGTGGATGAACTCTAAGAGGTGTCTGTGTTTGCCCAAATGTGCTTCCACAGACAGGCTGCTGGCCGTGTAATTTTAACTATATATTTTGTCATTACCATACATGTACACGATATTGTGCTACAAAAGCTATATGCACCCAGTCTCAATTCCTCTCCAACTTCTTTCACAAATCAGATTATCCCATTTGATTGCCTTATCAGCATTGTTATCCTAAACACACAGTGGTGCTGGGGCTGGGAAGGGGGGACAGAGTAATGATGCTTGGAATGCTGAATACCCCACAGCTACAGCTGAGAAAGAAATTCAGCACTCTGAGAACAGAGCTCCCCTCAGCATCTCCAAGAATAAGCCAGCTGTTGTACTATGCTGATGTGTCAAGATAACAGAATGAAAGCATGAAATTCTAGCTTAGTCCATTTGCTTGGATACGGTGAGATAAAGTTAAACTGTTAATGCAGAATGAATGTTAAAAGAATTAATATAAATAAAAATACGTTTGTCAATAGCTGAGTTGAAATGTACACTTTGGCAATGAAAAGTTGCTAACAGTCTGTGGGAGACTTGCAAATACTCCACATGGTCTAGCAGAGACCCGTCATGCCAGCTTTTATGAGTATTTATGCTGGAAATACCATCAATGGTGTAATGAGTGGCTTAGATTTAGGATCAAACTCATGCTATCAGCCTCACACACACACCCCCACTTTTTGTCACTCTCTCACTCCTTAAGTGCACTTCTTGCATACACTCTTGCCCTCACATAGTGACTCAGACTGTATTTTTCTAAATAAGCCTTACAGATTTTCACAGCTTTGCCTCGCCTTCTGTCTCTAGGTAAACAGAACTGCCACCATCAAAAATATAAGGATGTGGGGGTTTTTAATGCTTTTGAGTATCTTTTTCACACGTACACCAAAAAAAATTACCTAAATGATCATAAAAGTACTAGAGAACTTATTTTTATTGATGTCTTTAAATAGTGCTGGAAGTTCAGCAGACACGATAATAATACATTTACAAATAAATTTAAAAAGTCATATAAAGGCAGAATGTGTACCATAAGTGTTCTAAGTAAGTCACAAGAAAAATCAAACCAACCTGAACAAAAATTGTAGATTGTTTGGGTAGCAAGGGCAAAGTAAAAATTATTGCTGGTAAATACTTCACCAAATAGCTCGGGTGGGTTTTTAAATTTTGTTTTGGGTTTTTTAGGATGCTTTCCAAATGTTTAATTTCCCTTAAAGCTACTGGAATGTTTAATTCAGCTATGAATGAGTAATAATCTATTTTTCTGTTACCACTATTCCCTGTATTCTGGTTTTGTAGAAAATGGTGTATCAGTTATCTAAGTTTTCATGGCTTTTTGGTCCTTTTTTGTTTAGTACTATTCATAGTATCTTCTTTTCTGCAAAATTCGGCCTTTGCATGCAGCCCACTACTGTCTTATACATGAATATTTAAATGCCTATAGATACATAATTTTCTAAGAAAACAAGACAAAACAAAAATAAATTTAAATCTATGTATTATAACCTACCATGAGGTGTGACAGGCAACTATTGATAAGACAAAGAAGACAGAAATAACAGAAGGTTTTCATCATTTACTTTCCCCAAACCTCCAAGGTGTGGTTCCCCAACAACATTTGATGACAAAGCTTTCAATCTGACCATCTCTGTTACCTATAGAGGTAACTGAAGAGACAGGGCAGCTAACAGAGGGACTGCCAACTTTTTCACCTGCCTCAGGTTAATAATACCTCCAAAAAATCAGTATAGTTAACCATAAAAGCCTGATGTAAAAAGTAACATTGAGCACAATCAAAATGAGCTCTGCAGATTTAAGAAAATCACATAATCAAACATTTATCAAACCATTTGGAGTTGCAGAAACTTATCTGGACCTTGATACATATCTTTGCCAACATGTGAAAATTAGTTTTGCAATATATTCTCATTTTTAATGTTAGTTTTACTGATGGTAAGGCTCACTGCTCCTTAGCCTGTGCAGGTGTAATTTCTCTTCTTAGGTCCTCATGCTGTGGGATCTGAAGAATGTCATATTTCAAAATCCAATAACTAAAGGCCATCTCTTAGGCAAAACTCTTTGTTTCCTTGTCCTTCAAGGCTCTGCATATCCAAGAGCAAGTGGCATAGCTTAGGCCTCTAACGAAATGCCATGGCAGAATTTGTGCCCAACTCTTCTGGCAGTGCTTGTGCAGGTTGGTAGGGCCACAGTGGCAGGCAGCATTCTGCCAGTGATCTGCAAAGCAGTGTGGTCTATAACAGTGAATGGATCATGGAGCAGGCTTTTATTCAGCACCAAGGTTTCCTTGATCGTCACATAGAAATGTTTTCTCCTACTTTTCCTTTCTTTCCACAATTTATGCCCAAGGTGTTGTATGAAGGTAGTGAAAAACAGAACTCAGCAAACACTACAACAGTGTTTCAATCAGTATAACTTGCATGGCTTTAAGGGGGGCTTGAGTGATGACTGATTATAATTATGTGAGGATGTTCCTAGATAGATTGTTGTGATGTAATTTTCCAATGCCTGTCAATGCCCTGAAAAATACCACTTTGTAGTGGGAGAATAAATCACCCCATCTGTGCTCTAAAAGCTTCGTTTGGATTCACTACTGGTGAAAACTCTGGCAACTACTGCCTGATGGGGATTTCTAATGTGAATCACAACCCTTGAAGAGATGAGATGAATTCATGAGCTAATTTTCCATTATACTCTTTAATATATAAGGAAAGAAATGTCAAGGCCTTATTTTCCACCACAATTCTTCCAGATTTAAAACACTGTTTTAGAAAAAAAAACAAAACAAACAAACAACAACAACAAAAAAAACCCAAAAAAATTAAAATTATTTCAGTATTGTAAACAGCACCAATTTTCAAATTCAGTAGTATCCCTTCCAAGCTGATTCTCAAAAGTCCCAAAATTTCTAGCCATCCACAGTACCATCAGTACGATGCATTAAAAGGCATTATGTACATAATACATATAAATTGCATTCACACACATATTTACACCAACTATTCCCAGGTACATATATTTTCATGTACACATAAATTAAAAAAAAAAAAAATTAAAATTATTTCATGAGTGAGTGGCTAATACTTCATCTGATAGGCTTCCAACCTACAAACTTTAAATACACAATTAACTGTCAAGTGTCAAGTGCTGTAGATTATCCTGTACATGAAAAAGCTGAAAATGGATGTATCGAAATTATGTTGGTTTATATGCCTATTTAGATAAACACATACCTTCTGCTGTTACCATAATCCACTATATACCCAGGAATATAAAATCTAATAAATTATTAATATATCAAAGGTTAATGGGGTTTATTTTTTGGGTTGTTTGGTGGGGGCAAATAGGGGGGACTCACAGAAAAATAAACTCTTTTGTAAATCATTCCTAATTATTCTGTTATTTAGTTGAAAAATAAGATGATTTATATCTTACCTTCAGGTATATGCTAGTAACCTAAAACTACACCAGCCAATTGGTAAGAAGTGTCTCTATGAATAATATAGTTATTCTTTACCCAAAACCAACTCACTACCTCAGCCATTACACTCATCTATACCCCTAACAGCTCTGTTTTCTTTCTGTTAACCACTAAGGTCCCAAAAATATGAGTGCAAATGACATTTTTAAAATCTAAGATCAGTATTTCCTTCAGCTCACAAACCCTCTGCATAGGACAGCATAACGTTATTTCAGGTTTAACTTTAAGGTACCATTTGAAGTCAGCTTACATGAAAGATAACCTTAATGCATTTAGAAGAAATGTTACACACATATTTTGATCATAAGGCTGTCACATGTACCTCTGGATGCCCACTAAAACAGATATTGTCGCTCTATGCAACTTTTTTTAGAGGTGGTGTAGGGATGGAAATAATTAAAATGTTACCTTTGCCAAGTAATTCCCAATGTATCCTCACTGGCACTGGGGTATAAATGCCTGCCGTTTTGATTCATGGTCCAGTCACAAAGTCTCAGCTGTCAATTGAAACCTAGCAGTCAGATATGGATCGAGCATACTACAGTTTTTAGTATTTAAATGAATACATGCAAACTACTACTGTACATGGCAAAAGTCTTACTTTCTCAAGAAGTAACTGTAAAAAAAAAACAAATAAAAAATAACTTATTTTGAGAAATAAATGCCTATAGAATTGTTTGATATATTGATACTTAAATATGATCCTCTATTAATAAAGCATAAAAATGTAATTAGTGTGTAGCACATAACAATTAGCCATTATTAGACTACAAACTGAGCTGGAATAAAAGGAAATGTTAATAATCAATAGTGTGATACTTTAAGAAAGGAAATAATTATGCTGGCTTTTTAAGCAATGCTCTATGTAATGCATATTGAGGAAGGTAAGATATAATCAGTATCTCCTAGCATGCTTTTTGTGAAACATAGAAGACATGCAATTTATAGAAAATCTGCCAAACTTAAACAAACTGTACGTTGTTATCTTGCTATTTAAGAAGAGTAAAGGTATTTTGTCACTGAAGTTTATTAATCTAGTATTAGTGAGTGTTATTACTTAGCAAGAGGTGATAAAATAATCTACTCTTATTTAGACTCAGAAAAGCAGAATTTAAAATATTTTACTGAATTTTAATATAATGAGGAATGTACTAAATATTAGGTGAAACAAATTCTTCCCAGATCCTCAAATCGTCGGTTCTGCCTTCACAGATTGTTCAAACAACCCTTGGCAGCTCTGTTTATTTAACAGCTGTCCGATAGTGTTAGCAGATTTATTGAAAATATATGCTGCTTATTTTTAAGCTTAAGAAAGTGCATTTATCTGGCTTCTGAAAAAATATATGTTTTATCCTCTGTATAATCTTGTTAATATAAATTGCTGCACTATTATATATGATTAAACATTCTTAATTGAAGATAATATTGCTGAGTTTAATGGCATTCAATGCATTTTAGTTTTCTCTATCCATGTTCACATTCTTGAGATAGTACAGGCTACAGCAAACAAACTACAATAAACTGTTTTCACAGAAGCACAATTTATTGCAGTCTTTTCCTGAAAAATACAAATGCTGAGGACAAGACAATATTACAAACCTGACCCTGTCCGGCTGTTAGACTAATAAGCTTCCTGCTGTTAAGGTCTGAGAAATGGAAATGTTAGTCTTTGATGTTTTCATAGGGATTGTTTCTTGTTTGTTATCTAAAGAACTCCAAGGGACCTTCTAAAGGCCATTAAAAGCATGACTAAACCACATGAAATTAACCAGAAAAGGAAACATGCAGTTAAAAGTTTGCTAGAGGTAACTGTGAATAATATATTAAACATGTTTAAAGAAATGGGTAAACATTTGATTTAGTCATTATACAAAACAGGACACTAAGCCTGATTTTAATAATGAAAACATAACAAAATATGTCAGCCCATTCAACGTACAGTAGACATATTTCTGCTATTATCCTTAAGGATGTCATCATCTTCACTACAAATGCATATTTTAAAGATTCATAACTTAGCTATAAAAACTCACTTGCAGCTGAAACAAAAGACTGAAAGGTTAAACCCTCCCATCCATCCCCATCTTTTACTTCTTCACAAAACATAAAATCTATCAATAAAAGCCCTTTGGCTGATTAGAACCATTAAAAATATACTAAGATCACAAACTTAGTGTTACCAAATTATTAGATTCACTTAAGTCTAACTCAGAAATCTGGCAAGCACTTAGCCTGCTATATAGAACCTAATTGCATTTGTCATTTGGAGAAAACAGTACGAGACTGATATATTGCATTTTAGTAAATTAGCTTCTGCACTAAATCACTGTATTCTTCCCACAGTCTGTATGAAAACCTCCCACACATACAGTTAATGTGTTACATTTATCATTAAGAAAGCACCACAAAGCTTTTGAAACATATTTCATAAATGTTAGTAATTTCACACTTCTTATTATACACAGTCCTAAGTACCTCAATTCACATACATCCAGATACTGCAAAGATAATAATGCAACATGTGCATTTTAGACCTAAGCTGTAGGCACGTACATGCACATTTACATGAAGGTTCATGCTCCATGAGGCTCACAGCGAACACTGTAGTGCTATTCATTGCACCAGCTGGGCCATGCTTGCAGTACCGGCAACACTGTGGAGAGGTGCAGGTTTGCATGACAACTGGTTCTGTTACAAGCTCAGGGCTGTATTAGTTGAACTGAAATACATCTTCCCAAAGTCAAAAAATGCTGCTCCATACTCCTCAGTAGGCTCACACAGTTGTCCCAATGTCTTTTAAAATGAACTTGCCTGGAATTTTTATTTTTTTTTAAATTTCCCTCACATAAAACTTCTGCTCCCAAGTCACTCCTATTGAAAGATCTCTGCATGTATAAGATTTAGAAATATCACTTCCAAAGTCTGCATCTGCATCCTGTGCACATGTTGAGTGGTTTCTGGGTAAAAATACTGTTGAATTTAATAGAACTCTGTAAGCCTGAGCTCCACTTGATGGAAGAAGTCTGTTCACAGCAGCAGTGGGAGGTTGTCCTTGGAGGATGTCCAGACAGCCCAGCAGGGAAAGCTTGGGTGCACAGACCTGACATGAGTAACAAGCTTTGGAAGGACATAAGACATTTTATTACAGTATTACAAGTGATATATGTTGTCTGGAGTCATCCTGAAAGCTTTCTGTGCAGTTATTCTCAGAGTAACCTAGGTATCTCTAAAATCACGTCAGAGTGTTAGCTGAAGACGAGAAGGCACAGTCACTCTTATCCACTACAAGCCATCTAAAAAGAGTACCTCTGCAGGATATTCTGAAGAGGCAGGAAACTACATGAGAAGACTTATATTCCTCAGTAGAGGGACACAAGAAATGGTCCTCAGGATATATCTAACAACTGCTGAAAATATTACTGATCTCCTCATATGTGCATGGTATGAATAAAAAATAAATTACCTGACTTGACATATGACATGGTGAAAAGTTTTTCCTAAAAGGCTATTGAACAGACTTGACCTTCAGTCCACAGCTCTGTATTTTTTAGCAAAGCAAGCCACCTCACTACCATAACATCTTCCATCCCCAGAACATTATCAATTATCTTCTTATTTATCTCTCACTTAACTACAAAAAAAGAGGATGAGTCTATATTATGAAGCAGAAAAGGATGCCCAACCTTGCAGGAGATGAGGAATCCTCACAGGTAGCCTAGACATTTTCCTAGTCCTGGATCTTAGGCTCTGCCTCTGATACGTCCCCACTGCTACACTTACAAACCAGCAGTGAGCACAAAGCCCACTGCATGCATTTTCTCCTGGGAGGCAGTCCAACACCCTCATTCACCTCACACATTTTACAGGAAGGAGACACAAGTCTGGAAGTGGACACAGGCCTGGAGGCAAGCAAAGCAGTAGACCAAGTGCTTCTGTTCTGTAAAATGCCAGGAAATGGATTTTGTTTTGCACTTTCCAGAGCTGTGAGACATACTGATGTGATGTTCTACCCAAGTGCTAGATTGTACTATAACTGTCTTCACAGTTTAAACAGCACCTTGAAAGAACAACCATCCTGCAACATTTTAAGTATGCAAATCACACATACATTAAAAACTCACAGCCAAGAGTTTACTTGATCTTTAATCACAGTATGAATAATTTTTAAGGGTTAGTATTTAAGCAGATTTTGTAGTCTCGTACCTAAAGAATGACTAAGACTAACATTAATTTCAAGTTTCTGTGATAGCTAATGAAAGAAGAATTGTATTTTGGAAAGTATATATAGGACACGGTTATAGCTTCTATTAGTTGAGAAAAGCCCATAAAACTTAATATTTGCATACTGTCATTGTTCTGAGTGAAACTTCCTTTAAATGTGTTTCCTTTCCAGCAAGCATATGTGAAAAGTGACCTCTTAGCCATTTACATACCTCCCTGGCGATCATGTGACCCAGGTTTACGTCAAACTGTCAATTATGATAAGGGACACAATAAGAACAGGCTAAGTGTTGATAACCTGCTTCCTGACTTTACTGACAAGTGCTCTTTAGGAGTCCGCCTGTGTTCTTCTTTCAGCTTGCTGCTGAATGCAAAAGTGACGTCCACCCAAAACACTCTGTAAACAAATACTCTGTGTTCAGTGGACATTTCAGTTCACAGTTTCCATGATTGGAACTACATTTTGAGTATGAAGACAACTACATTTTGAGCTGTGCAGCCCTGGTAAGAATGCACCTGGTAAGAATAACTTTCTACTGAAAAGACAGGGAAGGCACGTATAGTAAATAAAAAGCTATTTACAGTTTTCTGGTCATTTTGGAGACCTTATTACTATGTACAGAGAAAAGATCTTACTCATAATTGTAAATTCTGTGTGAAAATCATAAATGCAACTCAGCATACCCAGAAAGTGCAAGCTTTAGTGAAAACCATGCCACTGAATTTATCAGTGCAAAGATTGGAAGGGTTCATTAACTCCTCAGTAATTGGGCCAGCATTAGTTAGCACGATGACAGGAAAGTTCTAGAGATTACTGTTAACAACCTTAACAGCTATTCCATTTATTTATGTTTTCTAATTAAAAGTAGAATCATCCATGCAAGGCCCAGAGGTGCATTAAAATTAAATGGTCAAGAATAAAAACCTTGCAGTTATTTCATTCATTCCAACAGAAACTTCATTTTTTGTGACACCATTCATCTGCACTTGCAATAAATACAAGTCTCTACGTATTTGTCCATCCATCCATCCATCCATCCATCCATCCATCCATCCATCCATCTTTTTAAATGTTTACACAGGCAAAGTATTTGACTAGTATTTCTGGCAACTTTCTACCATTATTACCAGAAACAACATAACCTGACTCTGTTTGCCATTTCAATACCATAATAAATCCACAAAGTTGGACAACCATGACACAGGGAGGATAAAGAAATGTCAACACATAACCATGAGAATCCTCATTATTATGATTTTGTTACTGAATTAATGATCTTGCCATTAAAGTTAGTTGGTCAAAACAATGCAGACACAACTAGGATCTGGTAAAGATTGTGTCCACTTACAGAAGGTTGAATTTGACTGACTCCTCAGTTCCTTAGTTTGTTGGTTTGTTGCTTTTTTCCTTTAGTCTAGGCTTAGAAACCGCAGATCTTCAGTAAATGCAAATTAAGGTGGGGAGGGGGATGAAGGTGCAGTTATATAATTACAAAGACAATCCAATCTTTTTTTTGTTTAATTTAGTTAGGATGTTTCTCAGCACATGATGTGCTGTGCTGAGTCACAAGTGTTTTAAAAGAGTCATAAAGACATGAAATACTGGGGATCTTTTAATCAGAAGCATCTTGTCAAATTAAGAGAACCTAAGGAACAATGAGCAGTAGAATTTGCTTCAGAAAATACTTCCACCAATGATTAAAAATTAAGAAAAACTCTCTCATTCAGGTACTTGATCTTATCACGTCCCTTGCCCTCTCTCATGGTGTTCCTCCTGCAGTTACATTATCAACACTTAACAACTCTCAGAAGCTGCTGAATCAAAAAAAAAAAAAAGAAAAAAAAAAGAAAAAAAAAAGAAAAAAAAAAAAAAACAAGTGGTCACTAGTAATTTCTAATAGGCAGAGGTGGTNAAAACTAGTGGTCACTAGTAATTTCTAATAGGCAGAGGTGGTCTGATAAGAATTTTTTACAAGAAAATGTCAAGATACATATGACTCTCTGTATTGAAGCAAGATGTATATTTTGTAACTATTCATGTCACAGCATAGAAATACCTGATATTTCAAGACAAATAATTGGAAGATGAACCAGCTAGTGCATCAGAAAGTAGACTGCATAGTTACAATTCCCAATTAGAATCTGGGCTTTCTAACTATCAGTGTTACAGGCTAAGTAATCCATATAACACCACAATTTCACAGTATCCAGATCAGTAAAAGCCAAACAATTCTCCCATTGGCTCTATTATGCATTGTCTTTCAAAGTTTTACTCAGTACTTCCCACCTAAATGTGAATATTTTGGGTGCACTGTGCTACACATAGTTTACTGGAATTTCTACCAAACTATCACTTTTTCAGGACTCCATGTGAGTGTGTACTGCAAAGTACATGTGTAACTTTTAAATTTATTGTGGTTACTTAAATGGGCTACATAATGGTTCTTTTTAACATCAACAAAAAGCCAATATTTCTCATAACCAGAGAGAATAAATCTTCATAAAGACTCCTCCAATAAAATAAAAAAGGTACCAGTGACAATATTTATTCTTGAGGGGTCACTGTGCATTACAGGGTATGGGGAATGTTTAAAAGACCTCTTTGGAACTAAAACCACTGGCTTTCTAATTGAAAATTTCTCTGCACTAATACAAAATGATTAATTGCCTTATTTCACATACCCCTTGATTTTTCTTTTCATTCATCATGGGTTGCTTTAAAGCAAATGCATTTAAAATCCGCCACAAGAAGAGTGTCTCTTTTAAATTGTTGTAAAGTAATGAAAGGACATAGTAAATCAATCCCATTTCTGCCTTACCAAAGGATAACCTTTGCTCTAATAAAATTGTTTAGACAATCTCAGTGCTCTATGTTACTTTCTGGGTAATATGTATGTATGCGTGTGTATATATATGTTCATATTTTTGCATCTGCAAAATTTCCTACTTAAAGAACTCTGTTCTTTCTGATGGTTTCATCTGTACATACAGCTCCTTAATTTTCTACATATGTGTAGGCATTCATACACACACACACACACACACAAACAGACTCAGACAAACACAGATATGTCCACTGTATATGTTAGAAGAGAAGAGTGAGTTAAGAGCAAAGACAATAAAACACTGATATGTTTTAAATATGCTACATGGCTTGCCCATTTGGATTAATATAATGAGACTATGAAGCAATACACTTTAGAAAAGAGAACACTGGTTTAATGCAGTGCCATTCAGTAATTTTTCTGCTCCTGAAGTGTAGGTGAGGTCTAACTTAGTTTTCCCTTCCCTTTAAGCCATTTGGCCACGTTTTACCATGAAAGGGAGTATCATATACAACACGTGTGAACACCAAAGACCTTTGAGATCTCCTTCATATCTCTTTGATAGTCCAAAGGCACTACTGAAATTTTGAAATCTATTTTGAGCTAAACAAAGACAAAAAATAAATAGAAGATGCAAAACATTAGCAATATTTATGTCAAAATTCAGCCAGGAGAAAATTAAATATGCTTCTACTACTTTCTGGCATGTCACAAGAAGTTTGGAAATTTTTGAACGAGCTTGAAAGGTGGAGTAGGCCTAAGCAGGAGCAGAATGCAGAGTTTCTGCATTTTTCTGCAGAAAAAACTGTGTCCAGAAATACAGAGGGGGAAAAAATTATTGCATATCCCTAAATTAACAGGATGTCAGAGACATTTCAAAGAATACTATATAAAACTTCACAAGAACTCCACAAATTACACTCACTGTGTGTAAAAAAAGAGAAGTGTTGTGGGTGCTTTAAAAATAATATTCATATGCTGTGTATCTTTTTAAAAAAGCAGGTCATAGTAATTATAACACATTTTACAATAAAAAATCTTTGAAAGGTATAAAAAGTCCAGCAAAATAATATGCCAGAAAAGTGATTGAGAAATTAATGGCTGGAAAACTCACTAATAGCCATTACATATTTTCATAAAAGAGTACAGATGTTTGAATTTAGGTCTTACTAGTTAAAAAAATAGTTGGCAAGGCATCAGCTATTTTGAATAAATTATCATATATATGATTTTCTCTGAACTCTGCATGTGGTGACCTTTAAAATGGACATACTGCCTCCTTGCCCTGGGAATGGGTATGAACAGGGAGTTTCAGCTGAAGCACGGGTCAGCTACATCTCAGCAATGTAGAACAGGTGGGTTTTACTTGAAAACAAAACAAAAGTGCAAATAAACAGCTGACAGGAACACAAGTCTGAGAAAAAACTACAGTACAAGAAATACCAAGACCTATTTAACACCCTCTTTCTTATTGTCACATTCAGCTTTTCTGCTTGTTACATTTTACATGCTGTGAATTTCAAACGTCTACTGTTAAGATCTAAGAGGAACACGAACCCACATCATAAAGGACATTAAAATTCTAAAGGGTCTGAATTTATTTTTGTAATGTAACATTTCTGTATGTGCATGGCCTTGCTACTGACTGCAGCTAATTTATTTGTATGCCATCATTAATCTCGGCTCTATATTTTCACAGTTTGGGTAAACACTTCATTTGCATTAAATTTACAGCATTAATGAGATGTGAAATTTAAAATGCTACTTGAAAAATAAATGATGTAAGACACTAGAACAAAAACGTGGTTTTATCACATTTGAAATCATCAGACCAATTTGAACCTATTACACTAGAAATGATCATGTGTTGCCCTGAGAATTCAGTTTTATAACTGATCTTCTAAAAACCAAAATGAAGAAATATGTTAAACATCTGGAGGAAGAGGAAACAAAATAACTAGAAAATAACAAACTGTATTTTTTGCTTTGAAAGTTTTGCTTATTTTTAAAATTGATTTTGAAATTAGTATTTGTTTCTAAACACCTCATTCTACTTCCTAAAATCCTGTTAAAGATTAAATGTATGAACACTTTAAAATTAAAATATTGAAAGAAACATCTTAGGGGTTCCATAAGATGGGACAAATCTGAGAAACAAAGAATAGGCTAAATGGATATTTCTTAAAACATTCAGTTTGTTTTGAATAAACTTCATCTTCACATGACAAATAGTGAAACCCTCAAGATTTCAGTCTTATCCAAGGTACCAGGGGCAGCATGTAGGAAGGTAATACCACAAAAACTTCTCTATATCATTACTCCTATGTGAAACTTGCCCACCTGTTGCTGGTGTAGGAAGGATGGGTCTCTTGGGCTTAGTCCCACATATCGATTGGCTTGGGATGTGCCTGAGGCTGTGTAGGCTGATTAAGGAAGAACAAAACATATGATGAAAATACCAACCTGTCATATCTATTACCTTGTGCAGGTAGAGTAAAAATATGAGAGACCCAGAGTTATGATTTTGCAACATATAGGATGTGTCATTGGCTTTTCTTTAAGAGAAAGCAAAAGAAATATTGGACCAAATTTGGAGAGGCATGTGTAAATTCCTATTAATTTCAATGGAAGCTGCATGTGTAAATCATAATGATGTCTCTTGACAATAGTAGTTCCTTTGATTAATTTTTTTCAAATTATTTCAAAATTTATTTATTTGAAGTAATCACACTTTGAATTTCCATTATATAATCTAAAGAAACTGTGAAATCACTGAAATTACAATGCTGAGAGAAAATATTCATTACTATATTATTTTTGTTTCTGTAAAGGCCCTGTTTTTACCAAGAAAACACCAAAAAAACTGTGAAAGAACAACACAGATTAGAACAAAAAAGTTTGGTTTACTTATGTGGCATGAAATTAATCTTTGCAGTAATGGTATATATTCCGATTAATATTTTCCTAAGAAGGGAGATAATTCTTCCTGTGGAAAATAATAGTAAATATTCAGCTCTGTCATACATCAGAAAACAATATTTTCTCAGAGGAACTACTAAAATAATTCTCTTTCTGCCTGCTACAGAAGATTGAGGAAACCCATTTCTGCACAGAAAGAGGATTGCAAGTGATGCTGAGATTAGCTACAGAAAATTGATCTTTCACTTTAGGACAAATTCCTGTCTGGTCTCTCCCAGTAATTCCTAAAAGTCATTGCATTCTCATGTCTTTTACTGGCACTTATCAAATTATTTAGGTGGTCTTATTTAACTTCCCAGTGTGGAGATGTCCACACTGCAATCTGTAGCATCACAACCTGGGAACTTTCTGGAAAAATGCAAAGGCTTAGTAGCAAAACCACTAAAACTGGACAGACATACAAGCATGCCAGTGAGAAGCTACATGAGAGTACTTACTAAACTGGCCTGCTAAAAATAATTTTAACTTGGAAAAAACCAGGAAAATGTATTCATTACAAAATTTTAAAAATTCTATATACAACTAACAGGCTTTCCTGAAAAACTGTTGTAAGAATTAACCAATTATTAGAAGGAAATTATGACAGAGAAGAACACAGGGTTCTCCAAATATTATTAAAGCTTGATATTCTTTCTCATTAATAAAATTTATACTATAGTGCTTCAGAATGAAAAGAAGTGCTAATCATTTGCCAATTTATTCTCATCACATTGAATAATAATGTTAATTTTTTGTCCAAGTTATATAAATATCTAACTATATATATTTAAACCAATCAATCAGTCACTGCAAATAAAAATAAAACTATGCCATAAATTACGTTTAGTGTTGATTTTCCCAGTAAGTTAACATTAGTTAACTATGTGGTAAACCTATTATGATTGATAATAGTGTTTGACTGATAATATAGTTTATATATATTCACACATAATTTATATATCATAAGGACATGATCCCTCAATTTATTATTATTTTCTTCATCAACAAGCTATATTCCTTCATTTTTTATGCTCTTACAGTTACCAATCCAGTGTCACAAGACTTCACTAAGGAGATAGATTAAAGCAGCTTTCTGAAAATCATAACACCCTGAGCAGGTGAGGTGTTTTAAACTGTCTTGTAGGCAGTATGTCCACACTCAAATAAAATTTGCACACGGAGATTTTTCCTATTATTAGCTGTGTGCTGTAGTGCCAAGATTTTACTATGGAAGCATGAGGAAGCTTTATTTTAGGTATCTAAGGAAAGATGTTCTAAAAGTTCAGCAGGAATCAGCTACTCCATGAATTGTACAAGAAACTGGGTGATGATTTAACTGAAAAATTTAGTCCAAATTGTTCCCTTGGTAGTAGGACAATTTACAGATTTGGTCTGCTTTCCTATGGTGATTATTAATGTCAAATTACCAAAAAACATCCCAAAACAGTTCTGGCATTTACTGTGTCCTTTTTGCCATTTTTTTTCAGAAACCCTGTCCTCATCTACAAGAGATACGTAGGCCAAGCACAATCATGTCAAAGTAGAATGAAACCACAAATACCTGAAACTGTACAAGAACTTAGTTTTCTTAGTTTTCTGTTCTGGGGAAAAGGCTAGAGCAACAGTTTCTACTTTGATGCTAAAACAAACTTCTTGAAAGGTCCAACACTGCACCACAAATCACCAGTGGGAGTACAGCTAGACTCTGCTACCTCTTAATGAAATGAATACACTGAAAGGGCAGATAAAATGCTTCCAAAAATCTTGTTTTTTTAATACTTGAGCAGTAGTTTCTCCAAAAGTTACTACTACCCTTTTATAATAAATGCTTAAACAGTTTTCCTCCTTTACATCTTATGCCTTTGAGTCTCAGATTTGCCTCAGATTCTAATGAAAAGTTTTAAACTAGTATAACACCTGAAAAGGATAAAGTTTATGGTCTCCATTAATGACAGACCAATAATTAGGGAAAGTATTTGAAGTTCAAATATTACATAAGTCCAAAACAAGTAATTTTAATGTTACAAACCCTAAGAAGATTAATATTTTTAAAGAGTGTTAAGATTTTTTTCCAAGAGTCTGGAAATGTCTCCTAAAACTCTTCACCACTGGCCATCTCCAAAGCCCAAATACAAGTTCAAGGACAACAGAAATGCAGAACATGGTTAAAAAGCAACACTCTGCACCACTGATCATTAATACTCTGAAGGGAAGATATTAGTCTAGATATTTGCCCTTATTTCTAGAACTGCAGTTCCACTGAAGATAATAGGACAAATAACATGATCCTATGTGTAGTAAAGAGCTTAAAACATTGAAATTAGAGCTTGTTGTTTTCTATTCTCAGAAACCAAACAAGCACAAACAGTGGATCTACTATCCTTTATAGAGATGACAAGGCATGAAAGTTTTCTTTTGCCACAACAGTTTTTGCTAAAAATGACACAACCTATATTAACATGCAATTACCATAGCTCGGATTCAGTATGCGTTGTAACAAGGTTTGATTTCTGTAGGAAAGTTCATTGAGGAGCAGATTATCCAGTTCCTATTTGGAATTCCATCTGTGGGTCATTGTAAAACCTTACTGTCTGGGTGTGCTTCTCAATGTCTTAACAATGTCCACCTCAGATAAAAAAACACATTATCTTTCCTTGAATAGTGGTCAAATATGCAGGCTTTTCCCTTTTATTTTGATTGTCATGTCACAAATGGTTCATGTAACATGATCCATTGGTTAAAACTTTGGGAGGAAAAGCTTTGCAGTCAGATCATGTTTGCTCTCCATGTAAAATGAAGAGCACCCACTTGGTCAAATAGTAGGAAAAGACGCCTTTTTCTGGCCTCAATTTGAAATCATATCAGATTTTCGATGGACATTTTTTGTTTCCTAAAGAAATACTTACTGGTTGCTGTAGGTGAAGATGCCTCACCTTCAGTGGATGTAGTGATGGGTTTAGTATCTGTCATGGTCAGGGTCACAGGTCGCACCGCACTGTGATGGGGAGAGGGTGCCAAAACTGGAGTAAAATGGCCAGGCACTTTCCCTACTACTTGACCACTGCTGTTAGGCTACAAAACAAAACCAAAAGAATGCCTTGTGAAACATACACATTGTGTTTAAGGAACCTACCTATCTCAGGGATTTCCAGACCTGCCCATCACAGTATCATCTGTGTTTGGGATGTGCTGTTCTAAATAGGCTATGAGTTTCCTTGTGATACTATCACCAGGCAGGTCCCTTCTCAGACAGGCAGTATATGCTTAGGTAGCAGTACTTTTTTGTGAATATTATTCCACAGTCTTCCTTCCTGGGTGTACATGCATCAGATTGTTTCAAAGTATTTTTGCTACTCATGCAGTGTCTGTGAACCAAAATCCCATGACAGCAGGAGTAAACTGACCAGGCAAAGGCCCTAAAGTATTAAGAGCAAAGAACTGATGTAAAACCGCTGTTTTCATATGCCATGCCACTCTGGCTTGGAGAATAACCAAGACTTGACCACAGCTGTCCACAGAGATTACTCACACTGGAAGGCTAACTAATGATTCACAGTTTGGGAATAGGATAAAGGGTTTGGATAGGGTGCACTATAATGTATGCATCATAAGACCTGGCAAAACGCCACCTACTAAAAACACAGACGTGTTTAATAAAGGGAATTTTGCAAGCCAAGAGCATAATAAGTAACAACACTTCTTTCATAAATACAAGAGACTGTCTGCATATGACCTTATGCTAGAGACAGGTCATCAAGGTAATATGATACTTTCTACATGTGGGCATAACTGAATACAGCAAAGTTGACTGGTAAATACATGTTTATCCAGTGCTTAAACACACCTTAGACATTCTGCATGACTGCAAATACTTCAGTGGTAAATAACTTGCAATGAAAACTAGCAAGTAGTAAATAGTTTTTACAACAGCAGCTAGTAACTTCTGTCTTAAACTGATTGTGTGCTCTGAGTCACAAGTGTTTTAAAAGAGTCATAAAGACATGAAATACTGGGGATCTTTTAATCAGAAGCATCTTGTCAAATTAAGAGAACCTAAAGACATGGACCAATAAAGGACACAATTCAACTGACTCAAGGAAAGGTTAAAAGAGGTACGTATGACTATGGCAATGAAATAATAACTGGACTGAGACAATTAGCGCAAGTATGTGAGAAGTATAAACACACAGAAGAGGAAGGAATTATTTGGAAAATACAGGAAATACATATTTGGGGTAATGGAATGAAATTGAGAAGGAGAAAATTTAAAATTAATAGCGCAAGGAACTTCCTGGCAGTATGATTTACTAGACTTTGCAAATGCACTCAAGGGAGAGTCTTGTTTAGGACGTCTAAAACTAAATTAGCAGAAAACACTAGAAAATATAAGTGCAAATGGAAACCAATACGGTGTCCATAGGAATATTGAGCAGTTAGCTGACTATCTCCCCTCTCAAAAATCACAAGCCTTACAATGAAAAATAGCAATTAAAATGCACTCTAATTATGAGTGTCAAAAAAACCCTCTTAATCAGTGAAAAAGTCACTTTCTAGACACAACTCTTCTCAGTAAGACATGCTCACTACGTTGGACTTTGGATTTTCTTTGGATTTTAGTTGGATTTTCACTATGGTTCTAGGGAGTCTGCTTCAGAGGCAAGCCTCCTCTCCTGTCCAGGCAGCCCAGCTGTCCACACAGCCTGCTGGAGGGAATATCACCTCTCAGTTGTGTCTGGTAGCTTGTAGGTGGAGTCACTGACCTGCAACCACAAGGCTACCTTAGGAGCCCTCGCTTAGGTGGTGTGCTAACATCACAGAAGTAACTGAGTATCTCTTACCAAATGATCAACTTTTATTAAAACTAAGACAGAAGATTCCGTGAAGTGTATGGATTTAAACAGACGGTATAATCATCTTACAAAAGCAGCTGTCTCCAAAGACAGACTAGAATAAATCACAATAAATTAAAATAAATTAGAAAGTCACAGAAGACCATGTTAATTTACAGAAATGTATCACCTTATATTGTACTGTAGTGATCCCAGCCAACAGGAATCCAGTGGCTCACATGGACCTCAGCTTTGTCCTTATCAATATGAGCAAACCCACTCCTTGCTCAGACAAATATTAAGACAAATTCTGTACTTATACCCCATTCTCTTCTAAACCAAACTTTTCCCTGTGTGATACATAATGGCAGTGCAGTACATCACACCACTGCATCCAAACAGAGGGTGAAATCCTGTCCTTATTGATGCCCACAGAGAATTTATCAGTGATTTAGTAGATTCAGTGTGTGATCCTCCACACCAAGTGCCCCCATTTTTTTATTCTTTTATTCCCCCAATTTTCTCCTAAAGGGAAATTCTATATCTGTCTCACATGTAAAAGTGAATGCAGATGCAATACAATGACACTGAGGTCTGCTCGATGCAGAAAAACCCTCTGAAGTAAAAAACAATGAAAACTTGTTACTTCATTAAGTTTAACTCCTATAGCTCCAAGGTTTCACACTCTGCACATTAGATCAAATGCAATTGCAATCCAGTTGTAAGTAAGCACGTACCTGATATGAAGTTTACAAATACAAGTCTTCTTCAACAATTGAGCTGTCTTTGAGACGTAAACCAAGGTCCTCCTTTTGACAAAAGTTGTCATAGGAAATGGTACACTTGAAATTTGTTTTAAACGTCATTGTTTTTGAAGACAGAGTTTATGAATAGCAGTCTCATACTCTCCCAAATTCTATTAAAAGAATGTTCTCTCATAAGAAGACTTCACAAAACATCCATATTTGTTTTTCTTGGATGAAGTGAACAACAGTGGAGCAGTTAACCAAACCTACATTTAAGTTATCACAACTAGTTTGCAGCTTAAGATCATAAAATTAGTACTGAAAAAAAGATCACATAATTGTCTCAGAGTTATTGCTATAGTTTGCCTCCAAACTGACGCAGATAATGCTGCATCAGTTTATTTATACTCAACTCACACTTCTATGGTTATCTTTGGAAACACAAAACTAAAAACTTTTGAAATAAAAGTCTAGATTGTGGATGGTAGCAGTACAAGTTCATGAACATTGGCTCTCTCAAGTGTCTCAAGTCCTCTGAGTTTCTTTGAGTTTTCAGTCCAAAAAGGGAAACCCTTTGATAAGCAACAGCCTCTTCATAATCTTATTGAAAACTGACAGCTAAAAGAACTTCTGTGACCTGTTCTCCTCTTGACCTTTAAAGTTATATCAAACAATATTCTAGCATGGAACCTGTATATCTATTTGGACACTATCCATTTGAATTACAAGTGCAAATACTTACAGTACATAATTTGGCAGAAATTAATTTTCTCCTTATACAAAACAAGTTCCATATTCTAGTCCCCGGTTTCCTGAAGAGATTCTTATAGACAAATGCATTACAGGTGAAGAATCGCCTGTTGCCATCAAATAGGGAATCAATATGTCTGTGTGATGTATTCACAGAGGCAATGCCTGAGGCATAAACCTCAAGCAAATTCCGTAAAGGCAGCTGTGTTAGATAAAAAAGCTGTGCTCAGAAAATTTGCAACGTCTGAGATATTTAGCCCTTATTTATGTAGGCATACATTTTTCTACTGTTGGACTGGACACTGATTTTATTTTCCGATGTGTTACAGTTTTCAGCTTTTTTTAATTCTACACCATTTTGAATTGCCACAATTTAATTAATTTATGTGCCCAAAGCCAAAGGCAAGTTGCAACTGCTGTCTCAGCTGTAATGTAACTGAGAATGTCAGGCTAGTTTTATCTGATGGTGTGCACTGTGCACATTTTATTTTAATCCTCAGTTCTAAAGTCTGAAGAGAAACTTGCAACAGATATGAATATGGACTTTCCTAAAGACAGAATTCACTGTAGCTCTTTTCCCTGATAGGATTTTCTAATATATTTATAATCAGTAATTAATCAATCTCCTTTCAGATTTTTGTTCATATAGATGCTCAAATACCAGCCTATTTATTATTCAGCCTATCAGTTATTCAGTTACCATTCAGGACAGTGTTTTGTCATACAGTTCACTAGTTTCAGTGTTATAAAAATATTTCTGATGCTATAATGAAATAGAAAGTAGTAACATCTACAGATGAGTATCCAAACACAACAGAAGTTAGACATATTAAAAAATTCACATGAACTATTTATTTCTTAAATTATCGAATATGTTTCTGCTCATATATGCACCTTTTAAAAATAATTGTAATTCTCAATTCCAAATAAAATAAATCCAGTTTTCCTTGCAATCTGAAGTACAAATCACCTTCAAACAAATAATTAACAAAGGCCAGAAATTATATTAATCTGTGCATGTCCTAGATATAGCTACATATGACACTCTGTTAGGTGTTTCAGGAAGAAGTTTTATGGCTTAACAAAAAATTATATTACTCCAGATAACCACTACACTAAGAGAATAATGTATTTGCTTCTCAAAACACAGCTTTTTAATAGAAATTTTGTTTTTCACAATGTTATCATATCATATCACTATAGCCGAGTGATAAACCAGTGAAGGCAGTTCAGTCAAACTGGATATCATGCATCTGGAAATAGTCACCCATTCCCTCTCAAGAATTCCAGTTGCTTGTAAAGGCAAAGTTCCAATATTATGCTGAATAATATTACTGTAAAAGCTTATGGCAGTGTAGTTTGGAGAAGGTTGATTGAAGTAATTTTGTTGACGAAGGTACAGGAGATACAGTCCTGGATATTTTGGTCCCCTGCTCCCATACCAAATATCTCACACTAAAAATTGTTTACTAGACATATCTGTGAACCTCAGCTGATAAGTTCTGTCTTTGAGCCCACATCATTTTGCTGTGCAGTGCCCACAGAGAGAGAGATGAATGTTTTAGAAAATCTACAACTGAAAGAGCTCAGAAATATCTTCTATTTTTCTAATTTTCCCCCTCTCCTTTTTGTCCTGGGCACCCTGATGCTCCATCACCTCTAAAAACTGAATAGCCATGTTATGTCCCACCAGACACAGCTCAGTGGTACCCCAGGCAGTTTCATGAAATGTGTGAAACACATATCCTCAATTTATCACCCATCTGCCAAATAGCGATGTTTTTGAGACTCTTAAACATAAGGGAATGGCATAACTAGAGTACCACCACTGAGACTGTAGAAAATACTGTAGAGCAGTATTCAACCTGATGGGTTCCCTAAAGCATTTGCTTCACATGAATTAAGGCAGCACAGGTTTCCTTTCTGCTATTGAATGCTATGGTAGCAACAGAAATGCACTTTGCCTTCTTTTAGTGCCCTTGGCCTCTTTTCACAGGAATGAATCTCCTAGCTTCCAGATTAAGAGTCTGAGTAACTCATTGTGACCACCCAGACGTCACTGAAATGCCACACCACAGCTTCATGTGGTATGACACTCAGCTACCTGTCTCCTTGAACAATTAGCTTTAGAAAAACACAGGTTGCTGTCAGTCCTTGGCTTACAAGATCTCTTCTTGGGATCTTTTTTATAAGAAACCAAGATGTCAACTTTGATCTAAAAAGCCTGATGTATGAATTTTCCTCTTGATGTATGCTGCTGACACTGATAGCAACTGAAGAGTTTCAGCAATCCATGTTCAGACATGGATCTCATAAGACAGTGTGGAGTCCTACATCCTGAATCACAATTTTACCTGTGAACCCACAATATCAGTTATTTATCAACAGGTAGAGCACAAAGGAAAATCCAGCTTCTCTTGTATATTTGCCCTAACTATAGGGTAAGTTTGTGCAACAGAAGCATGGGAAAGGAATTCTCTTTGAATATGAATGTTCAAAAGATATCTTTATGTTACATAGTATTTCATGCACTCTGGAGACTTATGCATTTAGAGCAGACTAAATAAAAAATAATAATTTACAACTGCAATTAAATCTCAAAAAACACCTTGTCAGTAGATAGTGTTAAGCCAGGACTGTCTCAATCTTTGCCTCCCAATCACAACTAAAAAGTGCACATTGCCCTATTTAATCTTCAATAATTCCTTAAAAATTACAAGGAGAGACTTGCCCGAGAAGCTGAAAATTATTAAACATCAACAAATAAAAGAGGTGCTAGCTATATCAAAGAAACCACATGCACACGATTTTGCTTTCTTTTTGGCTTATTCTGCTAATACTCTCCCAAGAACCAACAGGAAACGCTTTGACCAGCCCAAAGAGAGTCTCACAAGATTCCCTCATGAACACTAAATTATTATAGTTAATATATTGAAGAATGTAAGACAAAGGATGTGCCTGGCATCCCTGAAGAATGTGCCATTCATCAAACAAAAGTTTTAATATTTCAATCAACTACAAGAGGAAAATAAGTGGCCTCATCAGCTTTCAGAAACAACTATTCTCAAGCATTTCAGATACTTCTGTCTTCAATGATAAAACCAATGAAAAGATAAGGCTGCAAACTCACCCACACTGCAATAAAGTATGTTTTATCAGACCCAGGAATTTTAGCCAAATATATATACAGTGAAATATGCTGCAAATATGCAGCAGTTCAGTCAGTCTGTAGTACATAACACATATAAGCCATTTCTTGTAAAGAAAACAGTACAATACTTAATTCCCATCAAGTTCAGTTAGTTTTACCATATCATGAAAACTGCATATTTCATCACAAATATCACAACATTTGAGCTGAGGTTACAGGTAATCTGTTCCCTCGATAATGACATCTCAAAGAGCTTGGAAGATTATCTACCTCTTTTTGCTTCATCCTGTCAGGAAAAAAAAATTACAGATACCAAGATGTCCATCAGCAGGACTCACCTCAACTGTTTGCTTTACTACATTTCCTTTATCACACTTGCTGATCCATTTTCTATGATTCACCACACCTTTATCAGGAAGTTATTCCATTTAACTCAATTGTGAATTATGTTTGGAGGTTTTGGTTTTGATTTCAGCCACACAAGTGATGCTGTGCTTGGTGATTTGTTCAGGCTTGTTGGAAGTCTTATTCTGATACTGTATAGGATTCATACATTCCTGAGTAATAATGGATTTCATGTGTGTGCAGATTTGTGTGTGTGTGTGTGTGTACACAGACACAGAGGAGGTAATATTTGCTAAGATTAAAAGATTCACCCATCTGGAATCATTCAAAAAGGAAATACGTGCTGGAAATTTGTGGTACCTTTGGAAACCTCAACACACTCTATGTGGATAAATATCATAGATGGACTAGGCACATATCAATCAATTAGTTTTTGATGAAACTTGTATTGAAGAGCCAGTATCAATCAGAGACACCTGTATCCCATCATAATACAAATACATCCTCACACATACAATCTCAACCAGTAATATGAGAACATAGCTAAGAAGAACAGCATTGAGGCAAGTATACCAAAAAGAGTTTAGCAGAAATTCTAAATCAGTGGAAAGTACAGCAGTTCTCAAAACCCTGGGAACTTACCAAACTACTAGCTTGAGACAAGTCTAGCTCTATATCTAACAAGGTCTCTTTCTGTTCAGTACATTTGTTTGTTTATTCTTCATATTGAGCGGGGGATAAAAAGCAGAAATTCATGAAACCGGCAGCAACAGCTCCCTTTTGTTTAGGATCATCCATTGTTGAACCATTTTTCACTGCAGCCAAAGGGCCTGTTTGAACTTCCTGACTGTTCATCACACATAATTTGGACTATTTAACATTATGTCAAGAAAATTGCTCAGTGCTTCCCATCATGGGAACCTATGAGAGCTCTATATCCTTGAACTAATTTTACTTAAAGTATTCCATTGAATAGCATGACTGTCTCACTATAATCAGTGCAGCAGTAATGTAATTAATCTCAAAATTGCTGTGGGGAGTACAAGGCATCTCAGTTGCTTGTCGTAACAATCTAAATTAGCGTATTACTGAAAGATGTTCAGGAGGAACAGTTCATTTTAGGTAAATGCTGTCAGGGTATCCGTCCTTTCTATTTCTACAGCTAAATTAAAAATACCACCATATTCTCTTTTTGAAATCCAAATGCTTATGTTTTGAGGTGGGAAAGTATAATTAAATTTGATGTGGTATTCCTACAGATGCAGTTTTTCATTTTATAATAATTAAATTTGTTTGAATAAAAATTCATGTTTTATTTAGAAAAGAAAAACTGGTTTGGCTCAAAGCATGCCATTGTATCAGAACAATTCCCTTTTGTCGCTGAAACTTCACAGACAGTTGTTTCTTCTTTTCCTATGCAAAAAATTAATCCTGCTGTTTTACTGTTTACAGCCAAACTTTAACTATTTTATTCAGAGATAGTTGGACTAGGCATACTACTTCAACTCACAGGAAATCCCAGAGATTAATTTCAAATAATTTTTTTTTTTGCATATTCTACTAATAATAGTGATTTATGATAATAAATTATGGTGAATAGATGATGCAGATGCTTTAAGTTTTATATTTGGTTTTATTTACTCCATTCCCTCTTGTCAGGAACTAAATCAAACCTCAAATGAAATGAAAAACCCTAATAAAAAGAGATGAAAATAGTAAATCTCTTATGGAAAGAGATGAAAATAGTAAATTTGGACTAGTTCAGTCTGTTACTTCCTATGGAATAGACAAAAATATGAAGTCTTCTCAGTTTGCTACTACTCTATAAAAAAATCAGCAGATTCAAATTTTATCCTAAGGTCAAAAGATTTTTTTTCAAACAGAGATAAGAGAAAAGAGTTGGGCAAAAAGTTGAGAACGTAAGTTCTGCTCAGTTAATACACTCTTCAATGTTAAAATCATAAGATAGCACATTTTTTAACTGAAAGTCAGATACTTCATTTTGATGTAGTTTTTTCACTAATGATCCAAAGCAGAACATGGAACAATCCAGAGAGATTATCACCTAATCTGCTCTTCTAACATATATAAGAAATCAAAATGTAAGTAAAACAAGCGCTGAATAATTAAAGAAATGCATAACAGTAAGGGCCTGATTTAATTTGCATAATTTTTCCCTTAATAGTGCCTAATTAAGACATCAGTTAAAAAAAAATCCAACAGAACTCTGAGATTTTCCGCACTGAATTAACGCTAAGGACTTTTAATGGGTGTCTTAATTAGACTTTGTTATTCATGGAAATTTTACACAAATTAAAATCAGGTCCTGCATGCAATATTCCCAGCTGAGTTTCAGAGAAAATGCTATACAGGATTGAAACAATTTTAATCCATGTGCAGATAGCAATTTGTATTCTGAAGTCAACATACTCCACATTCAGTTTTTGGTTTAATTTGCAGTAATACTGTAAGCAACAGACCTCACTTTGTTAGGATTTCTTCCTTCAAAGTACATTTTGATCTTATGGACCCACTTTTCTTCCTTTTTTTAAATTAAATAAATATACAGAAAGTCATGCTGGACCAGGAAATTAGCCTATGGAGACAACAGCCACCATAACCTTCTGCATAGTACATAGGGTACATATCTGTTATTCAATGGAGAAAGTTCGATTCAGTCTCAAGTTCCATTGCTGCTGTAACCAAAATGAATACTGCAAGGCCTGTTATTACTGGTGAAAACCAAAACAAACTAAGCCCAGAACGAAATATTGTCATAGCAACCCCTTCATCCCTGTTAAGAAAGTGCTTCCAAAGGAACCTAACTCTTAGAAGCAAAACCTGACCACCGTCTCTTCAGTTTACATATCCAATACTCTTCCAAAAAAAACATGCTTAAGCACAAGCAACAGGGCTCCACAAGAGCCTTTCAGAAAAGGCATCAAAAAATCAACAGCCTGATCAGCACACATTACATGACACTGACACTGGCCATATTCCAGGTAGTGACAGACCAAGTCTCAACGTTTATCCTGCTGTGCATATCACAAGGAAATGCTGTGTGCTGATGCTATCATGGAAAGCAGTTTTGCACACAGTCCTTCAAAAACTACTTCACTAATGAAAAACATGTTAATTTCCAATATCAGACACAGCTTTGAGCTCATGCAGTTGCCAGGAACACATCTGCTACAGCACGTTCTCTACAACAGGAATAAAAAAGAGAATTTGTATGTCTGTGCTGGGCTCACTATCCAAAGAAATATCAGTGCCTATGGAACAGGGCAAGTATTAACTTTGAAGAGCTTATTTTCATTTCCAGTCTATAAATACACCTGTATGTCCATGCATGTGCTTGGACACATGTATCTATCACTGCACACTCCTTGCAGGAGGAATTTTGTCTCTGGTGGCCCAACCTGCAGGAGGGCTGCAGGACCAGAACCTGCCCCATTGCTGTTGCCAGGGCTTTCAGTAAAGTATTTTTCTTATGCTTGACAGGGGAAAAGCAAGTAAATATGATTTAACCTGCACCCTTTATTCAACCACAATGAACGGGATAAGTGGTATCACTTACACAGCACCTCCAGATCTCTCTAAGACCAGAACTGGCAAGGCACCAGTCCAGATACCCTAGAAGACACATATTCATCACAGGACTTGTTTTGGAGGGTTCACATAATTTTACAGTACCTGGCTAGTCTGCGGGCTGGACGGGTCATAAGAAGGTACATAATTCTTCAGAGTATCCTGAGGATTCAGGTGAGGAGGATATCTGATCGTTGGATGAGAGAAGTAGCTAGATGGGGCAGGAGGGAGAATAGCTTGTGCTGGAAATGGCAGTGGTGAAGGTGGAGGAGGAGTTCTAGTTGAGATGACTGGAGAAGATAAAATAAAATTAAAATTACTTCGCATCTTGTTTCTTCTAAAATTCTTCACCTCTGTGTTACAGCAAGAAAAATAAAAAATCAGTTATAAATCAATGTATTGCACTGCTGCTTTATGGCATTTTTACAGAAAAACCTTACACATCCTGCCTTCACATTATTCCAGGAAATGGAAAGTGCCACTGTTTCAAATTCAAAAATAGTGCATCTTGGTTTGGTTTTGTGGGTGTTGCCATCATAGTTTTTTCTTTTTTTTTTTTTTTTTCTTTTTTTCTTTCTTTTTTTTAAGAGGAGTTATTCTCCAGCATAAAAGATATTCCAGTTACACAATCTTCCCATCTGTAGCCCAAAAAAACACCAAATCAAATACTAAATAAAGCCCTTATTTTTTTACAGCACTCCAACACTGAGGAAAATCAGCAAATCCCAAGAAAGGGGGATTCCTCACTGCATTGCACTCTACCTGCCTCATCTGGCGACAGGACAATATCTACTCATCAATATAGCCACAAATATTTACTGACTTTTATGAAAAGGTCAATGAACATTCAATTTCAGGGCCCGAGAAACTAATCCATTCAATAAAATTATCTCTGACTAATAAAAAATATCTACCCTACTCATATTTATTCTTTTCATTCTCTTTCTTTCCAAACACACAAATTTCTATCTCAAGATTGTGAGCAGTGTCAAAACTGACAATGTTTTCACAGTGTGAGTCTGGAAGTGTAGAGCTTTTCTTTTATCACATAGCCAAGAACACACTTTCCATCCTTACTACAGACGAGAGAGCACATACTTGGTGTATTAAAAAAAGAGGTGCTTAGTTCAGGAGAAGAGACAAGGAGTTTCCATTTTCATTAGTGGAAAAATACAAAATCAAGTCTGTAAAGCAAGGTCCTTTATGAATTGTTCAATGGTCCTCTACAGTATCAGCATAAGTACACAACACTGCCCTTCTGGATCACCTTTCACATCTCTGGGCATTTACAGCTTAATTTTTAAAGGACTTGCTATTTTTTTGGGCATAGCTTATTGGCATAATAGAACAGGCCACAAAGCTAAAGATGGGGTTTCCCAGCAAGTAAATAATTCACCTACAAGTAAGGTTATGATTGTCACTCAAGTATGTATCTTTTAAAACAATAGTTTGAATTAAATGTAAGGACATACTCATAAGTAGAGGTTCCTTTTAATAAATAAATAAATTATTTATTTATTTTTTGGTAGCAGGTTCATTTTAATCACAGCCTCACCAAGTTCAGTGTAAACAAAATACTAGTTACTGCTCTGGCATGTCAGAGCTGTTCAAAACAAGTATAGAGAAATCTATCCCTGCTTTTTCACCCGTCTTATATGCTCTTATATGCTTATGTATCTGCTGGTAGTGCAAACCTCACAGCAACCAGAATGACCATTCTGAGCATCCAGGACCATTCTGTGATACAAAATAAGCAGACGTTAAAGGGAAAAAAGTCCTTCCACATGAATTTAAAGGGAGTCACTTGAAATTATGGAGGAAAAATAAAAACTTCTCAAAGCAAAACTGCATAAGAAAGAAAAGAACAAAGTTTTCAAATCTGTCTTACTCCTCTAGTCACTCAGCTCTGTTCAAGAAACTAAAACTTTTATATGCAGTTTATAAGGAGACATGATGACATGCTGAGGGGACCCTTCTGAGGACTGTGTTCTCATCTGAAAATCAAGGTCAGTCTCATCTACAAAACTAAACAGACCATGATGCTGGAATTTCCCGTGTCAGGGAACTGATAAACCCTCAAACTCTATGCATACTGACCCATTCCACACATCCTTACTTCAAGTGAATTTTTACTATGAATTTACTAATGGTTTCAGAAAACGTGTTAGGAAATGCTTAATCGGGACTCCTTAGACTCAGCATTCAAAAGCAGTACTGCAACTTATTTCATTGTGTCACATAATTAACATAGTTGTGACTTCTCTTGTGTATTAAAACGTGCCTATTTTGGTATTTAAATACAATATAGTCATAGCAACAGTACTAAAAAAAAGGGATTTAGGTGAGAGGACGAAATACAGGGAGGATTTTTCCTCTTTCAGTTTCTTCATGCATTGTACAGTTTATTTTGTTCACTGCTTAATCCTAAATCCTTTTTAGTGACTTCCAACAGTCAGATTACCTGAACTGCTAAATGAACACTCCTGCAAGGATGTCCCAACCTTTTCCATTTTTATTTTCACCAGTACTATAAATTAGATTAGGTCTCTAAGAAAGCCTGCAAAAATGCGTCACAATCTGATTATAGGAAAGGAGAACAGAACAAATGAACAGGGAGGTTTTTATTTCCTCCTCCATAACCCTCACCACTGTGTGCAACTCCTGGGATTCCTGGGTGGTGATGTTGGGGAAAAGTGCTCAGTCTTGATGAAGAATCCTGGGGAGAAGTAGGACTAAACAAAGGCTTTTCAGGTTTCTTCATTGTAGGAGAAGACATGTCTACAACAGAAAACAATGTAATAATGACATTAGCTTAGAAGCCTGTCTCAGAATATATAATTTTATAGACTGATTTTTTTTTCTGATGTTCTAGCACAAATACTGTATAATGATCCAACTCCTCCATGGTGAATAAGCTAACTTTAAATTACTGATTTCAAATTTGAGAATTAAAAAATAATGTCCTAACGAGTCCTTGTCCTTCAAAACAGAAACTGCATTCCTTTCATAACAGACAAATCAAACAGTAAAGAAATTTATGTCTTTGGAACTTCCCTAGACACTGCTCAGCGCCCCAGAACATCACCAAATCATCTGTTCCTTCAACAGCCACTTAACTTTTATTTCATTTTTTAATGGAACACTTATACTCAGGTGTGTAGGGCAATTGCTGTATCCATGCAAGTTTATTATTTCAGTATTTATTGTTGCATTACTTCAAAACCTAGCCCTTACTCTTTCCCAAACCATGGCAGAACAATATAACCTCCCTAAGAACAAGGGTTACTTTATCTTGTCTCATATTTTCCACGTGTCAAGGATAGTCTTGTCACTTCTTCCTTTGAGATTCCCTATGAATAAAAATATCTCTCTAGAGCTCACTATGTGAAGATAACACACAAGTAGGGACAAATTTATGGTTTTTACCAAGCAAAATGATGTTCTACAGAGCAAAAACACTGAATTTTTTCTGAAAGTTTAAAATAATTGATCAATATTTGTTGGACTTTGCTCCAATTTCAAATTTAATTACAATATTTTTATAAAACAGACATCCCTATTGTAATTGGTTCCATTTCAGATCAATGGACTAACTCATATTCAAAGCAGAGGTAATTTCTTAAGCACTTTACTGGACAGGGGCCACATTGCAGCTGACATTCTTTTATAGATCATGCTATATTTAAAAGGATTTTTGATCTTTTAAATATTGACTGCTAAGATAGACCTGAAAAATGCGAATGTCTTATTGAGACCAAATTGGATCAATGCTTTCTGAACTGAACTTCGAGCAAAACACATGAAACTGAGAGTCCACTTCTCTACTCTGCCCCATCCTGCTGTCAAGCCCTGCACAGGCATTGGCACCAGACCCAGAGCAGACTCTGCCTTTGACCCTCCACCATCCCCTGCAATTCCGACCCTCCACTTTGATCCTGATTACTACCTCTTATGAGTGCCTGAATACCCTGAAAAGTTCATATCTTCAACATGCTGCTGAAAAATGACTTATTTGTTTTTAAGTTTCAGGAGAGGATTCCAATCCTTATTACTTTGAGAATGAAAAATAAAACAGACTTTTGGAAAAAAAACCCTGAAATACAGATGAAAAGCAGAAAGATGCCAAAAGCACCCAGAGAAAGTCATTGTAAGGTCAAAATTAATCAGACGCAGTGTCCTGTCCAGCTGAGAATGTTCTTCAAATGTGAAATTCTTAGTGCTGTTCCAAATCTCTTTTGTTTGTATTCTCATCTTACTTTGGAGATACAGCACACAAGCACCCAAACAAGTAGCATGTTATACATTTTAAAGCATCACATGAAAGTAGAAAGGGCTTATACAAATAAAAATAGTTAGAACAGCTCATCTTCCAAGGTAATTCTGCCTACATAGGAAGGCAGAAGAGCTGCTGTGAAATATAGCATATGTAGCCTGTTCATCAGCAGCTTGCACAAATGGTGCTCCAGATGTATAGCTGCTCAAGACAGCCCAAGGCAACAATTTTGATCAATTCTAGTGTGATAAAATGCTGCAGGGAAAGTGCAGAAACATGTTTACATCAGCCTTTAATTAAACTGTTGTTCACTTCCAAAGAACCTTAGGAAACACTAATGAGACGTGAGTTTTGGCAATTTCCTTATCAAGGCAAAGACCCTCTTCCTCAGTGTAAAGCAGCTTGCCATTCAGGCAGCTCCTGGATGAACATCATCTTGGCAGAGCACTTGGCAAGCCACCTGTAAGGAGAACTCAACTGGAATCAAATGGTGACCCAGGGCAAGTTTAAACATCCACCTGCCTATTTCTGGATACCTAAACTGCTTTCTTGATCACGACCATAGAATAGCAGCTTCTCTTTCTTGCTTATGGGAGATGCTTATGAGCATAGCTAGAAGAATCCATAAACAAATACTAAATATCTTTCAAGTTTTTAATTCTAGAACTCTGCTTGGTTTCACAAGCTTTTCTTTACAAGATACACTCTTGCAAACAACAATCTGTAAAGATTTATTTACAACTCACTAGGTCAAGTATCACCTGCAGAAAAAGTAAACCCATATTCAGTTTACAGTGTATAACACCATAATGAAGGACAAAAAACTATGGAGTCTGTGGCACCACTGTCAAGTTATAAGAGGAATCCTTCCATGCTACAGTTTTAAATGAACTGCTCTTTCCCAGAGCCAATACTTGGGATGATTTCTGGTGGCAGGAAATGCATCTACATGCATCGCATCCAGCTTGGCCTCAGTTTTCACCTCACCTGACAGGTACACTTGTATGAAGCACATGAAAACTTAGGTGAAATTTTGAATTCACTTTGGATGTCTGTATAGTTACAAGATACCCCACTGTGCTCTGAAGAATTTCCTTTGCTTTACAGCTGCACGTGAAGAAGGAGCAGAGTCACTTTGCACAAGCAGAGCCAACATCACCAGTTTTCTGATGAAAAACGCTCCTTTAACAGTATAAGCGTTATGTATTTCTCAACTGTGAATTTTAATAAGTCACCTAATGCTGAATATTGACAGCTGAGTGACTTTACACCACAACAACCTCTACCTCATTGGAAAAAAGGCTTTGTTATATCAGCCCTAAAGACTTAGATAGAAACTAAGAATCATGAAAATCAAAACATCTTAATTCATTTTTCTTCTCCATAAAAAGAAGAAAAGGAGTGGGAACACATTTTATACAGATATGTGAATAACTAGGAAAAAAAGAGAAATGTGCCTGAACAGCTGAGTGTTTGAGATACTTGATCTTTGTAACAGAGAAAACACTGGCTTAGACTTCCTGTTCTGTATCGGATAGAGACCAGTCTTTGCAACAAGCAAATCTGTGCCCTAATCCTTGACTTGTTGGTCTCTCATTCGACTTCACTGAGAGTTATCTCAGACCAGAGATAAAGAATCCTAAAAATGTATTTACTTCCATTAAAAATTCTTGTAATTGAGGTTCTCCAGAATGAAAAATCAACAACATGAAACAGAACAAACAAATCATGGTCAATTCTGTGCTGTGGATTTCTGAGTCATGTTTAGCTATTCTCAAGGTGAAGGCCTTCATACTCACTTTTGAGAGAAATAACAGGGTCATGCAGCTGCATACATACTGCTTAGCAGCAGAGTGTGTTCTGAATTTTAGGACCAGCATCAAGATTTGGAAAGAGCTGCTCACTTCACATTTAAAAGACTGCCCTGTTTTACTTCACATTATAAAAACTTATCACAGTTTACTTACACTTCTATGTCAAGTGTGGAAAATCATTTTATATATGAAAATTTTATACTAAATTAGTGTATGAAGATTTGGTAACCTCCCATTTTCAAGTCAGCATACTTAGCACCAATGTTATTTTCACAGGCACACCTCTGATATTATACAATCCAGTCTACCAGACTGTGACAATTGTTGTCCCATCAGCAACCACACCCAAGGCTAATCAAACGCTCTGTTGTGCTTTTATGCCATTTCACAACCGATAAACCATTTCAATGTATCATCTCTTGAGATATGTATTGAAAAATCTAAGACAAGAAACTAGACTAGAATTTCTACTGATGTCATTTTCAGTATTGTAAGCTGTCAAGAAAAACATCAAAACAATACTGTGATTCAAAAAAGCTACAGCAAAATGAGTAAATTACTTGCAATAGCAACTGATTTTTTTTCATTAGTCTATCTACCAAAACTATCCACATCCCATTTCAAAAAACATCCAGCTGTAGGACAGGATATACAGACTTAATCCCACAACTATTATTTGACAGTATCATATGACATGAAGGTAATTAACTGCCATACTGAGGAGATTATGTCTATGTAAATTTCCAGCTATTCCCACCAAGATTAGGCTGAAACTATGACACGCGGTCCTGCAAAAGCTGTGGGCATCAATTCTTCAGTCTCATGCTTTAAACACACCTCACCAGAAAGTACCAGTAAAATTCACAGGAGAGGTTTGTAATCTGTGTTACCATATCTGTACTGATTCCTGTGAGGAGAAAACATACCTTTTTTTACCATGCATTGAGCTTCCAGCATAAAGCTGGCCAGCCTTCCTCACTTTTCCTCACCTTCATCTTACACCAGAAAACTCATCTTACACTGCTTTGAAAGCCCCAAGCTGCAGGTGCCATCTTGAAGAACTTTGGGATTGGGAGTGCTGCTGCTGGAAGGAGGTGAGAATGTCTGCACCCTCTTTACTGTGACCTACAGGGGACCAGCTGCACCTTTGCAGCCTCTCCTGTCTCACCTTTTCCTACAGCTGCACACTCAGTTTACCCAACCCCTTCTGTACCAACACAGCCTGTCAGATGTCAGTGGGAAGCACTTGGGACTAACACAGAGCTCAGTGGGATGGCTACCTGTTAAATGTGGAGCAGGCACTGCAAGTAATGAGGCTGACCTTGGAAATAGACATAAAAGGCATCAGACCAAAAATACTGTGTTTCTATAACAAATACATATATCATCATTAAGAAAACCACTGTCATAAAAAAAAAACTTAAGCAGCTCCAGTGTATTTCAGGTACTTGAGCACTTTTTTGTTTATCTTTACACTTCAGAAATAGACTGAGCCATTTCATTATCTGTGAATCATTGTTAAGAGGTACATATATATATATATATATATGTATATACACCTGTATATAGCTGTGATAGAAGAGTATGGTGAAAGAATGAAAGAAATGTCCCTAAAAAAACAAACAAATTATAAAGACTTTGGAGTACATTTTAGTCATTTATTAAGTTATCGTACAGAAAGTCATCCAGACTTCAAGGAAAAAATGGACAGTTGTAACATTTCATTGGAGCTGAGACTCCAAAGACCTTGGCCAGAAAATACAATCAATACTGTAACCATAACTGCCAAAGTCACAAAAGTATTTCCAGTTTCTAATGCAATAAGATTAAAGCACTATTTGAAATTTAAAAAAAAAAATGTGAGGGATTTTTTTTTTTTTTATTTAGAAGCATTCAGATTATGAAATCTCCTTTTTATTACAATTACAGTCTATACTGGCAACAGTCAAGAATATTTTAAGAGGTGTGCCTCTTGTTGATCCATGTAGGGAATGGTTTTGAATGGAGAAAAAATCATTAAGTCAAACAGAAATATACTACTTTGATCAAGTTTGATACAGATTGTCTGAAAGCAGGAAAAAAGTACCTTTTCAAATACAGCTATGTACAAACACAGACACAAAGAACTTATAAATGGAGGTGCCCCAAAAATTATAATACCTCTTCTTTCCAAAAATGAAGATATTCTGCACCACATATCTTAACTTATGCAGAATTACACATACCCTACAAATTCTAAAAAGAGGTTATCAGTTTCAAAATACTAAACCTCTTATTCAGCAAAATTTGAATAATAAAATTGTACATAATAGCTCCTGGGACAAATCTGGCAATAAGCTATTAATTTTAGCATTTATTTCAATCAAAGGATATCTACCATCTAGACAACAGGATATTGCCATGATATAAAATTCACCACAGGATAATGGCCATGAATAAAAGAAAACTATTCTTTGGCATTAACATCTTTCTTTGATCAATATGGAGACCTTGAGTGTATTCAACTCACTGATCACACAGAGAAAACATTAAGAAATAGGTCTTTCCATAACATATTTATCAAAACAAAAGACAAAGAATCTGTGATGAGATTTTTTACAGTGACTTTATTGAGCAAATAACAGTCATTTCCAGGAACCCCAAAAAATGCAAACCTTTTTTGTGTGCTTCCTATTGCATCCCCAAATGTCTTTGTCTTTCTGTTTATATTTCTAGACACTTTGTTACTCTTCTTTCAGTCAGCAACATAAGTGTTCATGGGATGAAGGAAAAGTAAAGTCCTTGCTCTGCCCAGAATAAAATCCTCCTCATCTGCCATTCTGAATACTTGAAGATACTCACTAACAAGTTGGTAATCTGTCTAAATCTTTTTTAAATACAGAAAAACAGATAAAATCTTTGTTGCTTTATTTTTTGAAGACAGAATAAACTTAACATCATTCTCAATAATGCAGGATGTCAATTTTCTGGATGTACAAGCAACTTACTCAGGTAATATTTCTGCTATCCTATTCATGGTATGTTTTTCTTCCTCTGTATTTTCATTAAATAATCATTTGGGACATCCTTCATCTATTTTTCTATACTTAGTGCTTTTCAAGCTTTAAGTGTTTTTCATTTTTATAAAAATAACGTTTAACTTATTTCAGGTGCCAGCAGCTTTTCTTGCAAAATCATCACTATAGAAAACAAAAATAAACCAATTTCCTGATGATCTTGATTTGTTTAAACTATCCCAAGATTTAACATTATTTTTAACAAGTAGGCGAAGTTGAGTCATTGAACCCTGCCAACATGTTTTTCTGCAATGAGGAAGAACAAGGAAAACTCATATTGGGCCTTCAGGTAACTCTTCCTTGTTAAGGCTATTGTTTGTTACCATGATATTATTTCCAGCATCACAGCAGCCAACAGGCTCACAGAAGCCATGGCTAAGAATTTACCCCACAAATGCATTTTGAGAAGTTAGTCTTGGTGAAAAGTATCTCTCATTTTAAAAATGTGAAGTTATGAAAATTTATCAAGTGGCAGTATTTGACTACAGTGCTGAAAATAATCCCATCATACTAATAAAAAACACTGAAAATTATATGTATTATATAGAGATACACAGATATGAAATGCATGTGTATAGCTGTGTATACACTGTCTAAAGAGCATTTTGAAATAATAAAATATACAAAGGTAGAAGCAACAAGCTACTAACAAGATAAAAATTGCTTTCAAACATACTTTGACATAGAACGATTTTGAGAATTCAGATTAAGTCAAAAACACAGAATGGCATTTAACAGGTATTAAACAAGGTGAGACTTTGATCTGTTAGATGGAGAGGTTGTTTCTAAAGTATTAACCTTCAGAAGGAGCACCAGGAGATGGAAAAAGTCCTGAACCCTGTACAACACAGGACACTAAAAAGCCAAGGTGTTCTGTTACTGTTCTCAACTCCTGGACCACATTAACTATTTCCTCCTTTAGTTCCCTCACTTCAGAAATGAGAGCATCCATGCTTGACAGTTGTTGAGAAGAAGACCCAAGAAAGAAGCAGCCATCAGGAAGGATCCCAATGGGGAAGGAGTTTCCAGTGGATGGGGAGAAAGAAAAAGGGGACAAGTGTCCAGAAGAGGAGTGTCCAACAAAGGGTGTCGGGACCTGAGAAGTGGAGGGTCCAACAGACGCTGGCCAAACAACAGGTGAAGACGGTCCAGCTGTTTCAGTTTTAATGGAATGATGGCATCTTGGTTCTTGACTGTTGGTGGAGGTGGGTGAGGTGTAAGAGAATGAACATGATGAAGAAACTGTAAAATTAAAATTCACTTCATTGTATATTGATATTCAGTATTTCCAGACTTCTGACTACTGTGGAAGTCCTCATGAATCTCTCCACTTTAGTCATGAACATTGTACACTGATGACAACTGTTTTATTTCCAATGTACATGTGTTGTAACACTAAAATCATAAAACAGATATCAACATGGAAATTGTCTGCAATTATGTTAACGAATTTTTTTAAGCCAGCTTCCAGAAATGAGGCCATGGATGCACACGATGTCCTCTTTTCTGCTGTTCCTGTTTTCCTTACAAGTTAAGGAAAAAGTATTTGATTTACTTACCAATGAGTAAATCAAAATGTTCACCAATAGTTATTAGCCTATTAAATCTAAATACTCTTTAGCCATTGCACTAGTCACTGGAGACTTTTTAGAGTTTTAGTAACTTCCTCTTCCAAATTGTAAGGGGAATTTTTTTTTTACTGCATTAAATTTCTAAATTTGTAGAACACTCTTCAATTTTACTCAGGCAGAAACTTACATTTATCTCACAAAATCTTACTAGAGCAAGAACTCAAAATTTTGTTTAATATGGAAACATAGTGAAGAATTCAGTAACAGCAAACTGGAAAGGAAGACTGGAAGAGATGTACAGCAAATTACTTATTAGACATAGATATATTTCTAATTGATGGAGGTGTAAGACATGATCCACAGGTTATTGAAGTTATTAAGTCTTCCAGTTGGAGGAAACAAGGCACAAGAGAGAAAAAATAACTTGCACAATATCTGACAGAAAACATTGCAATTGAAATTCTATTTGTCATGTTAGGGCTCTATTTCTAAGTAATTCATCATTCTCAGGGATGGCCTTTCTCTTTCTGGGACTGTAGGATTTTTGGAGGACAGTTAGTCACTTGAAAGGCTAATGGCAAAAGTCTTGGGAGAAATCTCTGCAGTTATAAACCTGCTTGTTTGCTCTGTCAGAAAACCTCAAACCTGTTTCAAAAAAACCCCACACAAATAGAAGCATATTTTAAGCATTTAAACATAGCAAAAATAGTGGCACAAACTACAGAATCTTCCCACATTGACTAGATGTCTCCAAAACAAAAAACACTGTCATTCCACTGTATTTTTTAATCTATTTTTGAAACAATTACACATACCCTTGTAGCTACATATATTTTTTAAATAGTCACAAACTTTTCGCAAGCCAGTGAAGTAAACCTCCAGGACAGTACTGTGGCTTCATAAGATTTTCTTTTTTTCTACAAGGATAAATAATCCAGCTACGACAAATGAAAAAAATTCAAGATTTTTTAAATGTTAATTTTGGTTATTAATTAGAGGAGGTTTTATTTTTATATCAGATTGGCAACATAGCTCTTTGTGCATTTGTTTCTTACCAAGTGTATGCCATCTAGAAAGTTACTATTTTTAAGATATGCTTGCTTATTTCTGCCCAGAGTCCCATCTTCAAAGAGACAGCTCCCCCCAAACAGACTATAAAGTGCAACATCTGGAAATCTTATCAAAATATTTTGGAAGTACTATGACAGGAAGGCGGTTAACAGCAAAAGGACAGTCTGGAGTTTTACAACTGAAAGCAGAGTCTGATATGAGCAATAATTTGCTGTAACTGGGCTAGATTTTGTTTTCGTAGTTTCACAAATGCTACATCCTGCCTACACCACAAGTACTCCTGTAATCATGTCCCTGACCCTCCTGATGCATGCCTGCACAGAAAAACTATAAAACCTACTGGGAATACAACAAAATCACTCCTCTCCTAAAGTCCTCTTACCTACTAAACTATGATTTTTGTTTTTCAAAGCAACGGAAGGTTGATCTAATCTGTTTCACTCTAATGAAAAATTTTCCTCCGTCCAGTTTTTAATCTCAGTATATTTCTTTGTTGCCCATTAATTTTTGTCTCATTCTCTCTATCGAAACTTCTAGAATATCCCTCAGACATCTACTGAATATTTTATTCAAACTCCTGAATATTTTATTCAAATGAGTTTGAGATGTCATTGTTTTCTTTCTTTCTATCGAGTTCCAAACTACCACACTCATGGCATTTCTATTACTTTAGAAATAGTTAAATAAAGGTGTGAAAAACCTTGATGATAAAGAAGTCTATCTTTTGTAATTAAAATTTCTAGGAAAATACTTTACATTTAGATATGATGATGAAGAAACTAAAACTATTTCAGCTCAGAAGTTTAGAGACTCTGTCAGTTCAAAACTGAGACAATGAAACTGAGAAGAACAATGGTATATTTTAGTATCAACACTATTACTATGTTGTCTCTCATAGAAAAGTTAAAGTTGCAGTAGAGTTGTAGAGAAGTTATTTACCCATAAACATGACATCCAGAGACATATTTATTTGTGGGTACTTTGAAATTATTTACAGTTTTGATGCTGATGACCTGTGGATACTGCCTGAAGAAGCAGTGCCGGTTGTGATTATATGAGTATTCCTTGTTGACCCTGGACAAAAACAACTGTAAGCCCAAAAGGCTAATTTCTTTTTCATTTATCTCTAACTTCAAATAGCACACAGATTTACACAGAAGAGAGGGAAGTAACACAAAAGAGATCTCTGGCATAGAAACCACCTCCAAAATTTATTTATATTATCTTTGTGTCTGCAGGCATATGGAAGCAGAAAATGGGTTTTCACAAATACAATATCATAATAAAACATCTGTGTATGAATGGAGCTTTTGCATAGATAGATAGAAGTAATAGAATCATAATAGAATATCCAGAGCTGGAAAGGACCCACAAGGATCACCAAAGGCCTACTCCTGGCCCTGCACACGACAGCCTCAAGAACCATCTGTGTAAGCACTGTTCAAATGCTTCTTCAGCGCTGTCAGACTGGAACTGTTTCCGTTTCCCTGAGGAGCCTATTCCAACCATCCTGTGGGTGAAGAACCTTATTCTAATATCTAAACTAAATCTGTCTTGACAGAGCTTCATGCTACTCCTTTGGTTTGTACCACTGGTCACCGGAGAGATGAAATCAATGCCATGAAGATGATATCAAGCATCTAACAAATTAGCAGCAGAACAAATATGCCAGGAGCTGCTTCACACCCCTTCCCCCTGAGCCCAGGCACCAAGGGCAGGCATTGCAGTTCCTGCTTATAGTGTTTCTGCAGCAGCCTGATAACCTCAGAAAGGGACCAGAGGCAAACAACATTTTAGGGGCAAAAGGCTTCTATTTCCCCAGTACAATGGTATTCGCACTGGGCAGTGCTGTATCTGTGCCTCTGTAGGAATGGAAGAACATCTTAAGGATGGAAAAAGCAAAGTCCCTAGTAGTGACCTAAAGGCAACCTCTCTGACAGGGGTCTGGTGAAATTTCACTAAGTCCCTTAGTGCTGGAGGAAAGGATATTCAGGGAGGGATGTAAACTCCAGGAAGTAAAAGTAAAACACACTGATTTAGGTATGTCTTCTGTATTCTTTCTTCCTCGTGTTGGAGTTCCCTGTTTGATGGAACACATTAAAAGCTGTTTCACAGAAGTCTAGCTATCTAATGACACAGAAATTAAATAAAGGTTCATTGTAAATACACTTGAGCGTATATCATAACATTGTTCACTACTGATAACTGTAATGTGAAATTCATGCAAACATGAACAAGTCCAGTGTTCATGGGGAATAATTCTTTGCAAGAAGAGTGGTTCAAAACCTACAATGCAGTTGAGATACTTGAGAGCTATAGAGATCATCTGTGAAAGGCTCTGTCAGCGGGACTTTCACTCAGATATCTATATGCACTACACTTCCCAGAAGCCCCTACAGCTCACACAGCAACACAAAACTACTTCATCTCAAAATGGGGATACAAGAGAAAGAAGGAGCTGTTTTCCCTATAACTATAGAAATAGCTTATCTAGAAATTAAAAAAAAAAAAATTGAATTATGATCCAGTCTTTCATGAAAAATTGTAATAAAGTTTCACAGCAAAACAGACAAAAATATTTTGCATAAGGAGGAAGATTCTGGGTGGCAGTTCCCCTGCTTACTGTTCTTAAATGAGATTATGCAAAACCACAGGCAATCCCCTTTTTAAAACATTCAAAAGTGAATGCTTCAAACAGTCAAAAATAGGTATCAGAGCCTCCATGAGAAATGGCATAGAAAAGAAATTATAAAGAGAAAGAACTGGTTAACATTGAGAACAGCCTAATGGTAAGAACACAGTAAAGAAGGTAAGCAAAAGCAGTTTAACAGGAGACTGGTTATAATGGCAATGTGAAAGTAAAAGGTAGCTAAAATAAATACCAGTCACATGCTTTCAGGCACAAGGAGATGACAGAGAAAACTCAGCAGGAGAAAAGGAGAGTTGGATTTTTGGGGGTTTTTTTGTTGGGGTTCTTTCTGGTTTTTTTTTTTAAAGAAGACTTAAAAAATATAAAAATTAAGATCAAAGGATCATTCAGTTGCTAAGGAACTGAGAGCAATGATCAGCAGTGGATGTGAAAACTGAGGGCAAAATTGAAAGATTCACAAGGAAGCATCTGCATGAGTTTTTCTCTATTTCTTGTTTAAATACCATGTTTTACATGTCACAATCTCTCCAGACAACTGCAGTACCTCAGCCTTAGGATCCTTTAACCAACACTGTTATAATATATGAGTTTAAACACCTTCTCACATAACAAAGAGGAGGGAAAAGACTGCACTGGCACCTAGGTTTATCAAGATAACATGAGGGAGAGTTATGACAATTAATATCACTCTTTTGACAGCCTCAACTTTCTTCTCCATGTAAACATGTTTTTGACTTGGATAACCCAGAACATAGCACCACTCACCAAACCCCTCAGCCTGCAGACAGAGTCCCCAGAGCTACATGTGAGCTCTTGAGAAAGAGCATACTAGAACTATTCTGAGTCACACCATAGAGACTAAATGTCCATGTCACGTTAACACAGAAACAGTGTAACCTTATCTTGACTAAACCATACTAAGGAGATGTTTTGATTTTTTGTTTGAAAGCACTGGACTCCAAATTCTACTGGAATGACCACAGCATAGACAATATAATTTACCTAATTTGTCTTGTCTTTTCAAACAATAAGGCTCTCACCAAATAGAAAAGATATTACTGTTACTATTATTATTATTAATGTTATTTACTGTGGTTGTTTATACAATATCCTGTTGGATGTTGGTTGTTAATACATTTAAAAAAACAGCAAATACATACAACGCACAGAAAAAAGATTCCTCTAGAAAGCCATCCTTCTATTGCACCAATGGAATGGCAGTGATTTATTGTATGTTTGAGCATAATTCAAGGTAAAATAATCCCATGTTGCTCACCTTGATCTCTTTCATGCCATGTCCTACTTCCCGCAGCTGGTGAATTTGGAGAAGGATAGAAGTCTCCTGTTGGGCTTGGCTCCATATTTTCATCTATGGAGATCGTTTTGGGTCGTTTGCTGTTGAAGAATTATGACACTTGTCAGTGAATGTAATATTCTTCTAGTAGTGGTATATACACTCTACAAACAATTTAGAGTTTAATAGAGTTCAATACAGATTAATTCAGGCTAACAACCAAAAAAAAAAAAAAAAACCAAAGAAAAATCTGGTATTACAACCTACATAATCTTGCACATGCAATGTTAACAATAAGTGATGCAGGTAAGTGCATGAGTTATTCATGACTTAATATTTCAAAAATGGAATGAATGGGTAATATAAAAGTCCACAGCTCTTCACTGAAGAACCAAGAAACCAGTTCCTGTAGCCTACCAAAGCAGGATTGTGTCAGGAAAGTACTAAACTCTGTGCAGAAATCTTGGAGCGTAGAAATCACTGGAAAGTGTCACCAGTAAGGCCAAGGTAGAATAGGAACTTTTTGTGAATGTATTAATGAGGAAAAAGTGTACTTTACTGTATTTCATCAGGTCAATGTCCCAAACTTTTCAAAGAGGGCTAGCCTGAAAAAAACACTTTCATTTTTGACTAGTTTAATAAAAAAAACAACAAAAGGCCCTTATTTCAAGTCACACCATATAAAATGAGGCAGAACTTCAGTACAGTGGAGGAATGCAGAGTTTCTTCACAGCAATATATACTGAAGCTGTTAAACTGAATGCCAAAGAAAACCAGAATAAAGGTTTTAATGGTGTGGTATTATTATTATTATTATTATTATTTTTATTATTATTATTACTGCTACTGCAATTTCTGCTACTACTTCTATTACTGCTACTACTATAACTGCTACTGCTGTACTATGTTAATTAATCCATTTATTCTAATTAATCCATCAATTTCTAAAATGTATTTGATATACTGCCAAGCGGAAAATATGATGGAATGAAACAGAGGAACATGAGCAAAATAACTCATAAGAACCAAGTGCTGGTGGAAGAATACCTCAGCCCCTTGATAGTCTGGTAAACCCTGACTCATTGTGCAGACACTTCCTGACTCACTGTGGTGCAGAAATGTGGGGAAATGACAGCTCCTATAGTCCTTGTGATTTGATGCTATAAGAGACGGTTTCAGAAAACCAAGGGGCCCCAGGGGTCAGACAGATAGTAAATTATCTGGGAGTCAGGAGGGGGGCACAGCAGATTCCCTACGTGCGTGGGCCCATCAGCTGCTCCTGAGGGAGGAAATGGGACTTTTTCTCAGAGATGGGAGAAGGGAGCATGTTGAAAGGAGTATATCAATCCCTCAGATTAAATGACCTGTAGCAGGAAAAGGGAAACCCTTGAGAAAAATTACCCTGTTACTATCTCACATTCTCCTCCTTCTTTCCACTCTGTTGGGAGATTTCCTCCAAAAGATCGAAGCAGGAAACACATTTGCATGAGCTGGGCTGGTATAGATGAAACCACCTTGTCTTTATATACCTGTCCTAACACCTTTTATGGAGGAAACATATTTTATGTCCAAACATATCTTGCAAGACGGAGGTCCAAGAGGGAGCCCTGAAAGACAGTCTTTCTGCCTGCAACCACTCTGAGCCCTGCCAGCATGTTCCCAAGTGCTAGACCTTCCTGCAGCTCAGTAAGAGTTTAGGGATGTGTAGCTGTCCTCTTGGCAGATGATTTAGTGGGCACTCCAAATCCTGAAAAAATTTACCACCATCTTCAACATCATACAAGATGACAGCCAATAATGACACCATTTCAAAAGACAAAAATTTATAACTTACATACGTGTGTATGATAACATACACAAGTAGCTAGCCTCACAAAATCAGAGGAAATTAACAAAGTAGTTGTTTGTTGACAGGATTTGTGAATTGCCTGCCCTACACTACTAAGCATGGTTCTCATTAACACTTATTTCAAGTTTTTACCTGCTTGGTGGAGAGGACAAGGACCTCTGTAGATTTACACCCGAATTCATATCATGGTAATATGGCTGGCTTGGGAGCTCTCCAATTGGGAAGTTCACTCCGCTTCCTTGGGTTATGGGTGCTGAAAAACACATCATCATATGAAGTCAGAGATAACCTTCTATCTTTTTAGCTCTTTTCTTTTTCAACACTGGGAAAAATATCAAGATGTTATGTATCTAGTTATCTGCCTCTTGTAGAAACCAAGTACAGACAAGTTGCATCAATAATTATGTATCTAAAAAGTGAATTATCTTCCCTAGTACTTACTTAGCAGTTGTGCAGATACAATACGTTTATTTTGTAAGAGATAACACAGAATCACCAATATTAAAAAGATAATACAATCTCAAGCATTATAATGAATGAAGCACTGGGTGTATGATTATAGCTAGTATTTTTTATTAATAGTACTGAATAAAATGGAAATAAGAAACACAGGGACATACAAATTCCCGTTTCTTATTGTTAACTCTTTTGTATTAATAACAGCCTTCTGTGTTGACAGCCTGGTTTTCTGCCTTCTTTTTCTTTCACCCAGTGCCACTCGTTCTGCTTTGCATATCTACACCTACACGCAAATACATAAAGTCAGCGTTACCCTACCTCCTTATAGGTTTTGTGTACCCTACAGATTCTGGCAATTCAGAAAAAAATAATGTGTTACATATTGTAGTATAGTTACCTTCATTCATTATCTGTGCATTGTGCATTTTAACTGCTTTTGGCACTTAAAAGAATAATTGCACATTGTGTAATGTATTTGAAGGTTTGTATTTTTCCTGACAGTTTAAGTACAACTCTGTTGCGGCTTGAGGTTAAACAAATGTATGGTAAGAAATCCCACAGAAACCACATGCATTATTGCTTATTTTTAGAAGTATATCATGTATAACAGCTGCATAACACGCAGTTTCATAGCATAATTACAATATTGTTTCTTTTTTAACCTGGATAGCCTTATACTTTAGAATGTTTTTAACCACCTGACAACAAAAAGAAAGCTATAATTCACACATCCTCAGCCTCCTAAAACAGCAAAACCATATCTTCAGCAAGCATAAAAGGGATGTGCCCTAGCACTGCAGGATTTCAATGCTCATTGTCTTGCTGGAGGATTTAACATAATTTTAGTTGCTGAATATTAATTTCTGACCACAGAAAATGAAATAACCCATGCATCCGAAGCCTCAGTAAGGTAATTAAATTCCTCCAGCAGCCTGACCCTGCATGAGTTAACGAATGACAGACATTTTGGAAACTTTGGAAGCCTCTTTGGCTTTGCCCTGACCTCACCAGAAAAGTGATTTTTCTAGACCATTCCATTTTAAAAATGCCAGTATCATCACTGTGGACAGTTCTAACTATAACTTTCAACTATTTTCTGTACTTCCTAATGAAGTTTGGAGAGAAATACTTTTATTCTGTTGATAGCAAAGGGAGAAAAGAAAGGGTAAGGAAGGAAAGCCAGATGAAAATATGGGCAGGTTTTATACTATTAAACATGCTATTAGATGTTGGCATCTATTATAAACACTAATTAGATGCCAACAAAAGAGATTTTATATTCTTTTTGCTTTTTCTTTCTGCAGTCAAAGCTTCGCTACCTTTTATTTTTTTTATGGTGGCTTTTACATGTTCATGTGTGTAACATCTCTGATGACAAAACAAGACAGTGTAATTAGAAATTCAGCTACAGCCAATGCTAAAGAAACACAAATATTTCATACATTGTTGATTACCCTTTATAATCATACTGTGATCTTTATTTTAAGATCTACAAATTTTAAAACTAAAAGGAACTAAAAAAACTATAAGAATAATCAGATCTTTTAGCAATATCCAAGGATGCAGGGTATACTTAAAACATTGTAAATCTAGAAATAGAAGGTTTTGTTACGTATAGTAATTTTATTGAAACATCAGACCACTAGGTGTACAGAGGGAAATATAACAAATTGATTCCATTTTTAAATATCAAAGTGACACAAGAAGACCTATTTGTTTTATTACAAACATGTGAAAGATGGACTGTAATTCTGTGTCAAATATATCAAAATTGTGCATGGTTATAGGCATTTCCTATGCATCTTACATCTTGTGGAGAAAAAAGTTCAAGGAAAAACCTTTCACTTGATTACAACAGGCTTTGGAAATGATTAAACACAAATATTAACTTACTTCTTGACACCCTCACAAGTTCTGACACGTTGAACACTCCGGATTTCACGAAACTGTCCTCAAGGTACACTGAAAAAGATCACAGAATCATAGTCAGTACAATGAGAAGATTAATAAATAACTATAGATGGATTTATACACCAGCTAACAATGGTATTAAGAGAGTCCCAAAACACTAATACACAAATCAAAGTACACTCAAATCTGATCACAGGATCTAATGTGAGCTAAAATTCTGGCAAAGCTGCAAAAAAGTCTTAAGGAGCTGTGATAGAGCAATTTTTAAAAGTATATGGAAACGAACAAGCAATATACTTAGTCCCTACCTATCCACCACAAAAGTTTCTGAAAACTGGTTTCTTTTACTCGTATCTTGAAATTTTAAGTCAGTATTGAACTATGACCGGTATCAGCTGGATAAGCAATTCCCCCATAGAGCAATCCTGTCCTTGCATATGTTTCTGCAAAAGAGATTTTTTACTTAACTCTCACCTCGCTGATTGTGACTTCAGTGTACAACTTCATTACCAATCATCTCTGAGGCAGATGAGAGGTTTGCTATTATTTCGAGGAAAAACAGTAACTGAGCAAAGCAGCTGAGCTATTCAGTGGAGCATGTCTAGCTGCTGAATTGTATATCTAGAAACCTATGTTTAAGATAACATATTCTTGTTATAGCTTCTAATTATTTATTCTAAAATAAATGCATTTGACGTACTTTCTCTGCTGTGAAATTCAGACATAAGTTGGAATACTGCTGTGAAACAGCAACTGATAATCAAGATCACTTATCTCAGTAGTATAATGAGTAACCTTATGTAAAGACAGCTCAGAAACCCATGTCTCTGTGGAAGCCTTACATCAATAATCACTCCAAAAGCCATATTAGTGAATTTGAGATTATATGACATCATGGCCTTTTATAGGTAATAATAACAACCATTTACAAACAAAAGTATTTACATTTTTACTTGGTGCACACTGTTGCTCCAACAGTGTTACTTTTTCATTTGTTTTCATGTGAGACAGTGAACTAAGAATTTCTTACTGTACTTTCTCTAGTCTCTTTTCTGAATTAATACAGGGTTTTTTCTTTTGGAAATAAACAGTCAACCTTCTGTTTTCAGCATTTGAAGAAGTATTCTATGTCTTAACTAACAAAACAAACAAATTAAAAATACACCTACTGGAATATCCACAGATTTAGAAAACAGTGGTTTGGTACTATTCGCTTTGGATTTCTTTTGTAAATTGCTGCTTTTGTCTTCAACTGATTTAACAAAAACATGGCCACTATAATCAGAAAAGTGACTGTAAAACCAGTACACTTAACCTGAGAGGCCTGTCCTTGGTATATCTGGAGAAACCTCTACTTACTGTGCAGGGCCAAAAAGAGGGCAGAGGCAAAAAGAGTGGTTTTCCCTGCTTACTAGTCCCACAGAGCTGCCTCATCCAGCACCTCTTGTATTATTTACCAGTGCAGGTATAAACAGTGCATCAGAGAGCATAAGCTGAAAAACTAGGAACCCATCCAACTAAGCACATTTCCCAACATCTCTGTTACGCCCTCAAACCTTCAAGAGAGTGTCTTTCCCAGCTGAGAACCACCCCATGACCAAGCACCACGGGTGTACAGAGCACCTGTGGGATCATCCTGAACAGTGTTCTGCCAATGCAGTCATCTTCTCATCTCCCAGTCAAGGCCATTTCATACATTATCCCTGCAAGCCTTTATTCCCAATGGTAGGTCTTCAGGTCTCCCTCCCTTTTTAATTCACTTCCTTTCGTGTTTTTCTCTCTCTCTCATTTTTGACAGATTTTCTCCTTATCCATTACTTTCTCCTCTCTTACTCTTCTTCACCTGAATATTGCTGGCCCCTCTGCAGAGTCTAAGAAATAAGAGGTTTTTCTCTTTCTTTTTCTGCATTCTCTTGCACTGTTTCTCCATGCTTTTTGTGTGGATGAAAACATGACATAACTTCTGAAGTATTTACTTCTTTATTTGACAAAACTTGGTATACTCACACAATAAAAAAATGCAAACAGTAAATTTTTAGTTTTCCTTTCCTCTTCAGTTATTGTTTTTTTAATCTAAGATCAGACAAGGTAAATGAACGCTAGTAATTCCTCAAGAAATGGCAATCTTTCCCTTCTCTGCTTATTTTCTGCAGCAGGAACAATATAAAGTACTACATGGATATTTCCAAAGAGAAATTGGTTTCTTGATTTTAGTTGGCTCCTAAGTGAAGTGTGGCATAAAGCCAGTATAAAACCATGCAGCTAGCTCTGAAGCTGGTAATGAGACATGATTGAACTTCTCTGCTGTTTATCCAAGCACAACTACATTGAAGCACGTCTCTCATTCAAGCCAGAGGAGCTGGCTTCAGAGGAGCTTTAGCCAAGTATAGATGAATCAAGCTATGGTTGTGAGAACAAGACCCAAGGCTCGTATTAAAAGAAGAAAAAGCCTGTTTTGATTTTATATGTTTTATATACACAGACATGTACATTTGTGCATGCATACACCCAGACACATATGTTTAATCTTCAGTCTTTTCTCATGGATTCTTAAGCTTTTCTCACTGGTAGTATTGAGAATACATACAAAATATAAGGAGCAATGAAGCATTACTCTCCTTGTGATGATGAAATGGGAGCAAGGAAATTATTTTGCCACCAAGTGGTACCACTGCCTCTCAAACCCTCACAAAGGGGTGCATTGTTGACTGATGGGACATGTCTTCACTCAGGTTCCATCCTACCTTGGAATGGGCCAAAAACAATTACACCCACAGATATGTGCAAATGCATAAGGAAAGAAAGAGAAACTGAAGCTATTGTCAGTCTCAAACAACACAAAAAACAACTTGACTTTTTTCTCTATGTAATGTGACAAATTATCATCATAGATTTAATGCAACAATAAACAGTCTGTGTCATAGCACTGAGCAACTTCATCCTGAGCCTTATGTTTCAACAGGGAAGGTGGACTCCAGTGATGACTCTAGGTGCACGTTAAGGTCCAACACCAGTGGACTTCAGAAGTTTCACCTAGTTATGAAGATAATTATGGTGGTTATGTTACAAAACTGTTACATGGTTCCCAGTTCTGCAAGAGGAAAAAATATTCTGTTCCAATAAATTGCTGTAATTTGTTGTGGAAACATGCATTCTGTGTAAGATAAAAGTTAAACAGCATGACTGTATGCAGAAGATAAGCAGTATAGGACATTTTGTGTATATGTGTTTATGTATTACGGTTTTATGGTATGAGATACTGCCTTTTACCTGGTGAAGCTGATCACATGACTAAGAGTTAACATTTATATAGTCACATTATTACACGTCATGCAAGACAAAAATATATATTAATATACTTCATACAAGATAGGTCTCACTGTTTTTTGGGTCTCTAATGCACTGTTACATTAATATGTTAAAGAGCCTTAAATTAGCACTCTTGGTGTGTTCTGTTGATCTGTTCAGTACAGACATTAATGCACTTGATAAGTCTATTGTATTCCTCATTGAAAATTCACTTTATCTTTTGATGGTCAAGATAATATTTTGCTGTCTTTATCATTCAAACCTAACAAAAGTATTGAGCATTGTTTTTTAATAAAACTTATCCTGCCTGAGGATAAGTTAAATTTATCCTGCCTGTACTCTCTGAAATGCATATTACTAATTATCATTATTTTTAAAAATCTGATTTCTACAAAAGGAGAATGTCTGACAAAACTGCTGTAGTGTGATGTTGTATAAAGGGTCAGTAACTTCCAAAACCCATGGAAGTTGAGTGGACTTTTAAATTTTTCTCCTAGTTTTTGTACACAGTGACTATAAAATCTTTCTCTCCTTACCTTTTTGAAGGAAACTCACTCACAAAAAGTACAATTTCCATACGATTCCACCACGGCCAGGCCAGTGGCATCAAGGATGAAAGAACAAGTTAAGCCAAGCAGCAGTTCTGATCAAGCTCTCACATACAGTCAGTAAGGCAGAACCTTTCAGCAGTGCCTCCAGCTGCTGTAGAAGTCACTGCCCTAATCCCTGCACCTCTCCCACTCTATTTTTGCACTATGCCTTGTACTATACCTTGAAGAGATGAGTTACAAGGGCAGCTTTTAACTGTTCTAACTATGTCAAAAGTTAAAAGGGAGGGGACAGGGGAGGAAAAAAGTAGTTTCAACTGACTGAAAAATAATTTCAGTTTGTTTGGGCAAGCAATTACTCTAACAAGTTTGTCCTCACATTACTTACAAGCTTACTAGTGGTGTTTAGCTTTGCAAATTTTTAACCTGTCTTTTTATATCTTCTGATTTAATTGTACTTTTATGAACAGAATGCCTGTTTATGTTCTGCTGCATAGTGGTTAGGGCCTAACCATAAAACTGTTACCTGGTACAATTAGAAATACAGTTTTCTCATTGATACTGCCTTGGTTTGGAGCAACTTATAAAAGAAGGTAAGGACACAACCTGTGCTGGAAATAATTTGTATTAATATACTTTTATTTCTGGATATTTAGAAAGAAGAATTATACAATAGTAGATAGAGTTATTAGCAATGAAACAAATACATACAACATCAGGAGCTACTGTGAGAAGAAAGGCTGAAAACTTTAACCTGGTTTATAGCAGACAGCTGTACATAAACTTTAAGTTATGTGGGGTAATGTTCTGGATGCTGCTAGCCATAACTTTGTATAGATACTATTTACAATCAGAAGTGCTAGTGAAAAATTAGTCTCATTTTCTGTTCATGACTGTTCTTAAGTCAAAATACAGCCAGCAGCATGCAGGTTGTTTTCTTACTGAATGCATTTTGAAACCAGTATCTGAAAAATAGTACCAGAAACAGGTTGCTACCACAAAAGAATATCTTAAAGACGGATATGGGTGGATAATATTTGCCAAGTAGTGACAAAGAAAAAATTGGTGATGATATGTCATTGAAACAGTTGAATTAAGTCCTCACTAGAGAATTAGGTTATTTTTGTTATCACATAACATTTCCCAGTCATGTATCACACCCACAGGTTACTTTGGGTTCCTTCCTCCTGAAAGTTGCAATAATGTTGTAACTGGGACAGGAAACAAACTTGCAAAAAAACCCCGTGACTCCACTGCATTTTTAGCATGATGGGGAACCAAAAAGCCAAATATGCCATCTTCAGAAACAAATGAGACTTTTGATACCCTCAAAATTATAGCCAGAACAATAGTCATCTGTGTTGCAGTAATCTAACGAAGTAAAAACCAGGTTTCATGGACTCTGAAATTCATTACTAGAATCCAAGAAGTGAGTTGCCCTGAAACCTAGCAAGAAACAGAAAGGGTAAGTAACACATATGTGTATTGCCTTCTGTTCCAGAGGGTCTCAGGTTATACTGGAACTAAAGCCAAGATTTAAGAAAAAGTTGGGGGAACTTTTCTAACAGCTATAGGACTACCAGGACTACAAGGGATTTTTCTGATGCCAAAGCAGGTTTCTGGAACTCTAACTGGTAACGTAAAAGTTTTTAGTAAATTCTTTCTCTGTGCATGCTTTGAAGTAAAAACCATCACATTCACCATTGAACACTGCAGCATCCGAATCAGCATGAGAATTGATCTCGGCATCATTTATTCACACAGTAGGTTCATAAAGAAGGAGAGCCAATGCAAACAGGAATGCAAAAGTAATCCTAAACCAGCAGACAACAGTAGTTACCCACACTAAATTCCAAACCATCCTGAAAGGCCAAAACCTCTTTCTTTTGGAAAACAGGACTGTACAACCTGTGTGGGTTCATGAGTGCCCAGATAATACCACTGGGCACTGACCCCAGAACACCCCAGCTTCCAGCCCTGTGCTGGAAAGCTGATAAAGGAAAGTATCATCTCTCAGTCACTGACATCACTAACTCACAGAGCATTTGGGAAAGGGAGAACTTGACAGAAAATCAAGATCTGACCAAATTCAACCCTGTTTTACCTGAAGGTCCCAATCTGGGATAGCACAGATATATGCACATGAGAAACAACAAACATATTCGGATATCCACTCCCATGCTGAAAAAGAGGTGGATATGTGTTTATTTAAACACAATTGTGTTCGAATTCCCTACACTGCTGCTTTGGAATCATTACTTCCACAAGAAAAGCTGCTTACAATGATGAAGCCAGGGAATATCTCTTCTATCCTGATTCATTATGGGGCTACTTCTCCACCCACAAGAGGGTAGCTTGCAATACAGGTAAATAATGAAAGCAGCTATGGTCTGAGAAATTAAAAATTCAAAGATTTTTGTTTATTGGATTTCCAGAAGACTGCAAATGTTGAGACCATGTTCCTCTTCAGAGGTTATTTCTGGAACTGTACATTCTAAAACTTGAAACTGAAATACTTCTATTCGAAACAGAAATACATAGGCAAATTTATTGCACATTTCTAAGGGCTTGATCCAAAAACAATGTTCTCCCTATGACTGCTAGACCATATGAAAGTGCAGGGAAAGCCTTAGGGGCTCTGCAAGACAAATTTGCATATTAAGAGGTAGGTGATTTTTTGCGAGCTTTTTGGCATCACCTTCTTTAATCAAATCAAAACAAAACAAAACNAAAAAAAAAAAAAAAAAAACAAAACAAAAAAAAAAAAAAAAAAAAAAAAAAAAAACAAAAAAACAAAAAAAAACCAAAAAAAACAAAACCATACTTTAGAGATGGGAATTTCACTCAGGTGTTCTTTAGAAGTGGTTCCTAAAATAAAAACTCTGCAGAAAATAGAAGAGGAAAAACAATCCTAGGACAGAGACGCTAGGGCTGGGATTTCAACTACCTATGCCTCATTCAGATTAAGGATTTTATCTCTAGGCACATTCTGTGGCAACGTACCATGAGGTATTGTGGAAAAAAGAAGGGAACCAATGGGGAGTAATGAAAGGCAAAGAGGCAGAGACAGCTTGTCCACCTCTTCATCTAGAAGTGTTACCCCATATAAATAATTTATTATTTATCAGCACACAGGATCAAATCTGAGTTCTCTGTGTCCTGATGGAGGCATAAAAATTTACATGAAAATATTTCAAAACCAGCTAAAATGGAATAAATTCTATCAAGAAAAAAATACAAACAAATAAAAAATCTAGTGTTTGCCACTCGCTAGGAAACATAGCTCTAGTAACCTTTAAACTTATCTGCTTGGATAAAAGGAAAAAAAATTCCCTCACCAAAAAGGCTCATACATGTCTGTATGTCTGTCTTCAGGACAGCTAGGTTTCCTTTGCACTTTCTGAAAAGCTCTCTTTTTTAAAACCTATAAAAAATCCAGAATGGCTCCAAAATCTAGAAGGCATCTGTACAAAAAGAGACTGGTTGCAAGCTGTAGAGCAAATTGAGTCTCCTTTCTGCCTTGTCCAGACAGTGTTTAAATTTCTTACCCCTATTTTAGTCTCTTACAAAAGGCTGTCTTCAAATATTTGAGCAACATAGCAACAACTGGACACAGCTGTGTTAATGCTGTCATATAAATCAAATCTGCCAAGCAGCAACCTCAAACCAATGGCAAATAGCAAGAAATCTTATTAATAATGAGTAGTCGTGGCCAGTAGGCAGAAACGGAAAAAGTAATAAAGCAAAGCAAAACCCAGAAAATTCTCACCTAAAACAACTGGCTAGTAAGAGCTGTATCTCTGAAGAGATAATTTAATAGTTTAATTACAGTTCTAGGTATTTTTCCCATTTCACCCTCATAATTTTCTTATGCTCAACAGATAAATTTACTGAAAGATGACATCTTCTGTCTTTGCTACATATCCTGCCCCACCACTGCATATATTTCCAGATACACTTGTGAAGGGTTATTTTTCAGATTTTCCTTAAGTGTATAAAAGACCTATGGGATTTGCAGGGAGCAACTAATAATGCAAAGTTACACTGAAACTGCCACACTAGGTTATCTTTAACAGACTGTTCCAGCTGTAGGTCAGAGCATTCTGAGCACAAAAAAACAATACAGGCCTAAAGTTGCATTTGGCTTTTGGTGGCTTGCTGGTGGCTTTTTTTGTGCGCAAAAATATGAGTATCTTCAAACTCCTTATCAGGTGTGCCTCCATCTGTTCAGACATCCTCACTGGGGCCTTCATCATGTCCATTCTCTCTTTTAAATAACGTAAACTTTTAATAGTTAGGGCTGTGCTAGTACAGTACAAACTTTTAGATATGAGGAACTTAAAGGCTGATGTAGACAATATTAGAGTTCAGATTTTTCTCCTCCCTTGGTTCAGTTCTGCTTATTTATCTGTCTGGAACTTAATAGTACCTGCAGAGAGGCAAAATGAACAGCCCACCTCTCTGGAAAGCAGGATTCAGCCTTTATATAAATATGTTAATATAAATATATATTTAAGATATATTTTATAATATATATAATTCAAAGTTATTTAAAAATAAAACTTAAAAGAGGATAACCCTGGATTTAGCTACAATAGCTACATACCACTTTCACCACAAGCTGCACCACAGGTCTTAATATTGGATTGGGCTATCAAAATCTTCAGTATATTTTTAGGAATCTATTGTACAGAATTCCAACAAATGCTCTTAATGTTCTTTTGTTTGGCAAGTGACACTACCCTCTCTCCAACTTGTTGTTAGGACAGCAAATTGCGAGACACCCTAAAGAATGCAAAAGTCTCACCAAACCTATAAAAAATCCACTCTTAACACCAACAGCTTTGCAGTCTACCACTCAGTTTCCAGCATCCTCTTCCTTGGCAGTATCTTTGTGAAGGTGGTGACATCCAAGAGCTAACAGCACACACCCCTTGCCAGCATCCTGGCTTCTTGACATACAGGCACTGTATGAACAGAACATGATAGAAGCACTACCTGCCTGGCACTATCCGTCCACATACTCCTGGCCTGGGATGAAAACAAACCTCACAGTGGATATCCTCCAGGGTTCTGACACAAGTGACTGTCTGGCTCCAATAATAGCAATCGTATGAAGTGCAGTACAAAAGAATAGGACAGCAGCACCTTTCCCAGAGAAGCTGAATGCAATTCCTTGTCATTCTCCTGCACAGCCCCAGAAGTCCTGTATTCTGCTTTACACAAACCACAGCACTTTCAGCACTTTGACAGTTCAACTCCATAACAGTATTACACAGGGAAGCTGAAAAAAGCTAGAAGAAAATCATCCTCCAACAGATGACATTCAATTATCCTTCTGTCTCTGCTTAAATGAAGGGTTTCAAGGGAATCAAGGCATAGCTTTTATTTTCTGCCCCCACTTGGCAGCAGACAAAGGGATAATACTGGCTGCAGGGACTCCATAAGTATTATGCTTATATTTTAAGCAGGAAGTTTCTTGATGAAATCAGCAACAGATTTATCTTCTTTCTGCATCCCTCCACCTTCTAAGACAGTGGAGTTTGTCAAATATTACATCTTGACCCAGAAGGCTGCCCACAAGAAAGCCTAAAGGGCTTTCTGCTGCCTCCCCAAGGCTCAGTTATTGGCAACAAGATTACTCCTTACTGGAGTTAGGGCTGAGGGCTGGAGAGATTAGATTCACCATGGGGTGTGATCCTCACTAGTAAAATATGTACTTCCACCTTCCTACTCCAAATGCTAAATGGTACTTCAAAACCAGAGTTTTAAAACCTGTTGAAGGAGAGTTGACCCTGCCTTTAGCTAGCCAAACCCAAAAGCTACAAAGAATCCTTCAAAATTACAAGAGTTAAGGTAATGCATTTGTCTTTTCTTGCACTCACAGACATTCTAAAAGCAAAATAAATTCTCTACAGCTAAATGGTCTATGTTTCAAAAACTGCAATTATCCATAGTGAAACTTTTCATATTTATTTTATTAGTAAATTTATCCTTTGGGTTTTTAAACCATGAATGTCTGGCATGTGTTTAATAGCAAAATGAAATTTTACTCTCAACAGCCCACACAGTTTGGAAAGAAACAGCATCAAAGCCTCCAATCAAAACTGATAACAAGCCTGCATCATCCCTTGAAGAAAAAAATCACTTGCATTAGAGCTCAGAATGATGTTATTTGACTTGTTCTGTCCTCTTATCTCTAAAATACATCTACTATCTTCAAGTATATATATCTGAGGTTTATATTACACGAATATGGCTTTTTGTACAAATGTCTTTGATGGTTCTCCCATTTTTGGATATTCACACACAATACACATGACATATTTCACAAACAGAGAATACTTTGATCATACGCATACTACCAAACCATACAATCACAATGCAGACTGTTTATTTTAGTGTTGTAACAGATCCAGAAAATATCCATGTATATGTTAACACAAAATTATGTCCTGGTCAGAGTATGGTTCTTTTTGGATTTAGAAGATCAAACTGAGTTAGGTGTAGATACACATATCTTCTGAGAGCTAAAATGAGAAGAAACAATGTGGTGATGGTGGGTGACGTCCTTCCCTGGTCATTAAGAAGTGATAGTATGTCTGTCATAATTGTTTGTCTTACTCTGATAAAATTCATAACACGGCAAAAGTTTGCAAGATTTACTGGCACAGCCCAATTGATTAGAAGGATAACCTCATGAAAATTCAAGGAACTTCTTGTCTAAACAGACGGGAATGGCAAAGCCTGGGTTTGATTTTCTCTTTTATTTTTATTTTAAAAGAATCCTTAAAAGGACCATTTTCACTAACAACTGTCTCAAAGGAATGTCAAGTGTCTCTAGCCATGACACATTAATATGTTCAAAGACTGCTTTGAGCTGATACCAACAAATAATTTTAAATTAACACATTTGTATTTTATAAAGCATATATTAAAACTAAAAAGCTGGTAGCTCAGTCACAGAGTTTAGGCATAGGTTAATTTTCTTTTGTCTGAGATGAAATAAAACTGGTAGCATTGGAAGACTTTTATAAAAATAAAAGTTATTTGGGATCTTGTTTCTTACTCTGCTACCCATCCCAACTTAGAAAATCCTGAAATCCAAGAGACGAAAAAAAATTCCTTAGATAAAATGAATGTTGATGAAATGCCATCAAGGCACTGCCAGTTTAGAGCAACTAAAGTATTGCAACTTGCCCTGATTATGTATATTTACCAGTGCAAGATGAGTTGTTGACCAATTACACTCTCTTCTGCTATTATCGTTGCTCTCAAAAAATATTAGATGCACATGTTCTGGAACTTATATTTACCTGGTGGATTCTTGGCAGGATCATTGTGGCTTGGACTTCCTGGTTGTCCAGAATCTATAAAGAAATGAAAGAAATGTTTTAATAAGTTGTTTTGCAAGTATCTCACAATCTTTTAATACCCTCCATTAACTATTAAACTAATACTTTACTTTATTCTTTAAAGGTCATTTCCCTGACTTTCTGTGTGAAACATTATTGAACAAACATACTGTCTGTAGCCTATTTTATGCAGATGTAGAAACATTGTGAAAGATGCAATGATCCTAATAAGAGGAAATTGTAGACACCGAATAAGGACAAGAGAGTCATTCAGTTAAATACTCAAGTTGTAAACACATTTATAAGGATACTTTTTTGTTCCCTTTCCCTCCATCCCCCAAATATAATATTGCATAATGAGCAAAGCAGAGGTAACTTCTTCTTGGTCAATGACCAGAAAGACCCACTGGATCAGGTAACTAGTGGTGCTTGCAGTGATGAGTCCTGCTGCTTTGGCCTTTCCTTAAAGCACAAAGACCTACACTGCATCTGCAGACTCATGACTGCAACGAGGACACGACAGTCTCTGTAAGGACAATATGGTCTTTGTGTTCTTAGCCTGTGAGAACTGCTGTTGTGAAATTCAGATTATGTAAGGTAAAAACTAACCAAACTCAAGCACTGTAGACTTCAAATTTTGTTCTTTTCATTATGCATGCACCTACTGAATCAAGAGGAGAATGTAACTTTATATTAATATACTGAATAATAAATTGTATCCTTATCCATAAAAAAAAAAAATTTAAAAACATATACTTTTCACTGTATTCCCACATCAAAAATATAACAAAACTCTGTTCCACTGCAAGAAATAAACAAAGATATAAAAAAAAATGCAGAGAGGAAGAAAATAAATGAAGCACCACCATTTTTTCCACATCTAGACATCTAAAATAGAACTGGCTTAGAGTCTGAATAAAAATACTGATTTTCTTAAATGTAGTGGTGTCATTAATAGCATAAGACCACCACAAGTTTGCACCACAGAAACCTCTACCACCAAATGACCTCCAGATGGGTGTAGAGTTGCTGAATGCATTGCTGCTTACAGAGTCCAAATTAAAAATTAAAAAAATACGGAAAAGGAAAAAAGTTTATATCAACAAATATTTTTCCTTAAACAAATATTTTCCTTCAATTACTATTACTTCTTCTTATAGCTGATGTAGTCCTCAGCTTAGAATCAGAGATCAACTTTACCTGCTACAAGAAGTTCATTAAAATCTGTTGCCATCTGTCATGCAGCTTCATAAACAAGGCTTGAGAGACTCACATGTCTCTCAAACACTTTAAGTTAACACCAGCTTGATTCCACAGAAGATATTTACTGAGATGGAAATCCTTTTCACAGCTCAGGTTCTACTAGGTCAATCCGAATGGCAGTTACCCCATCTGGGTAGCTACCTGAGTACCAGAATTCCAAAGCAAATGTGAAACTCAGTTCCAATGGTGTTTTAAAAAAACCCTAACCTTTTCAATACTGAATTAAGTCACACTTGTACACAATAAAATGCACATTGAATAGGGAATTTCCCATGAAATTTCATCTATCTTCTTCAGCTTTGGGCAGGAAATATTGAAAGGCAAGACTATGAGTTGGCTTCTGCCCTTACCATAGTTTGGCACCTGGGTACTCTTAGGAGTCCCATTTTGCAGCACAGTATGCAGCCATTCAGCATGTCTAGATACTTCCCTTACAATAATTAATCAAGTTAATTTGAAAACTAATCAGCTACAAGAGATGCTAAAAATGTAACGTTTCTCCACATATGGACCAGTTTGTGGAGAACTGTCCTTTTTCCTGTGTCAATTAGGTGTTCTTCTAATAGACATTCTTTGATTCTGCAAACCATACATACTAATATTTAAATTCAGATTATTAGAGAGGATTGACTTTACACAGTAAGGGTCCAAGTACAGATGTCTGGCTAAATGAAGTGTCAATTTGGTAGTAGATATATCAAATAAAGCTTGAATAATGTAGGTTCAGCCTAACTTTGGGTTTTGCTAACTACTCAATAATAATGGCTTTTAAGTATTGATTTGCAGTCTGTGTTTTCAGAGATCTCAATAACATTTCAGAAAGCAAAGGATTACTGAAGTAGAATATGAGAAGAAACTTATCTCAGCCTTCGCTAAATGCAGTTGAAAAATCAAAGAATTTTTTTCTGTATGAGAGCAGCAAGGTATGGAACTCTGCACTTAAAACACAGAGAAGCATCTGATCCTCAAGATAAAAGCCACAGACTTGAGATGACCTGTGATGATCCAATTCTTTAACCAATGTCAGCAATTATAAAGCACCCTTCTCTTTTGATTGTATGTGAGTAGTTTTGCAGTGTACAAAAGAATTATGGGCATTATAGAATTAAATTATGTTAATAACGTCATATAAGCAGAACACTGAATTAACAGATAACATTGGAGCAATGATGTTCTAAAAGAGGGAGTAAGAGGCATTTTTGGGAAGCCACAGAAGGTAAAGAAGAAAAAAACCATGTTAAAATACTTAAAATCTTTTTTTGTCCTCATCTGTACAAGATCACTAACTAACAACATGAGCCCTTTCTTCCAGGGTGAAGGAGAAAGAAATAAACCAAACTCATTGTCTGTCTAGCTGAAATATCCCAGCAAATAACTCCCACACATTGATTAAAAAAAATCAAAAAATCAAAAATAAAAAGCTGATGGTTTGCCACACATCAAAGGATGCCATCTAGCACTCTTCCTCTGAACCACCTAGTCTTTGACAAGCAGGAAAGACACCCATGCCAGCAAAGCCAGGCAAGTCACATTGTTTTCAGCAGCTTCCTGAAGGATATTTAGTATTGCTCACCTTAGTAACCTAACCTTCCACTTTTCAGCTGATAAGATACTCTCTTTAAAAAGTAAGCTGCTATACTCTCCTTGTGCCCCATCCTGTACAAGAAATCTTGTTTTTAAGGCTCTCTGTTAGAGCATAGCATCAAAAGCATTTAAAAGCAGAGTCTGTTAAAATCTTAAAATGAAATCTAGTGAATAGATGGCTCTATTTCACTAGAGCCATGTCTTAGTGAAATAAATAGATTGTCCACTGGCATCATACTAAGGAAACAAACTTTCTCAGTGGTTTCAGTGAACACATCTCTATTTGTCACAGGCTACGAGGACAGCCTTTCATCAGCCTCAGCTGATCTCAGCTGACAGGCTGACACAGGCACTAATTTAATCATTCATCAACAGGTAAATACATCCTTGCTCTTTGACAGTCTCTGATTTTGGCATGAGGGATAAGGGACCATAGAGATGTGGCCATCATCAAACCATATATGATGTTAAACTTTCACATTCACATACAGCCCTTGACAGCTGACAGAGCCATTATCATGAACCAGAATCACAACTATCTTCCAGACTGTCAGGATTACTTTGCCATTCAACATCACTAGTTGTATGGCTGTATCCCTGAAAATCCCAGGATTACAGGTTACAACAATGTGGTTGGTAGAGACCTGGAGATGTCTCCCACTCAGCCCCTGCCTAATCAGTTCTTGCTCTCTCAAAGACTCAGAAAATCCCTAGCAAAGAAAGGTTAGGAAATTTAAGAGTCGATTTCATCTTCTCCAAAGGAAATAACATGAGCAGCAAAACCCCGTAAAACAGATATGTAATTTCATCTCTGTGCTTAAAATCATTATCTTTACTTACTATTACCATAATTTTACTACATAACTACCTTTTACTGTCTATACTATTTTACCTTGACAAAGCAACTGATTGGTTCTACAGACTTCCCAAACACTTGTAACAATTTCATTTTACCTAAGAATGTCTTTCTTTGTGTAGTATTTCTCTATCTGACAATAGAGAATTATTGTACCATTTTATTAGCATTATTCACACCAACTCTTGTGACAGCTAATTTATGGTATAAACAAGCTAAAAGTGGTTTGATGCCTTATTCACTGAAAAGTGGAAAGTATCCACTGAAAGGCTCCTAAAAACATAGAAATGCTAGTGTCACCCTTGTTTTTATAAGTATGTTAACTTGGGGAGGGGGGGCATTTATTTTTCACATTTTTGTGGATCACTACACCTTATTCAAATACTTCTCCAGAAAATTTTAGCTCTTTGATTTCCTCTGATACAATGTTCACCACCACCAATTTGTTTGGTAGAGCACAAGTCCTGTGAGAAGTTCTGAGGGAGCTGGCATTGTTTAGCGTGGAGAAAAGTAGGCTGAACATTGTTGCCCTCTACAGGAGGTGGACAGGAGGCTGTAACCAGGTGGGGTCACTATCTTCTACCGAGTACCAAGTGATAACACAAGAGGAAACAACCTCATTGCATCAAGGGAGGTTTAGATGTGACACCAGGAAAAAAATCTTCACCAGAAGATGGCCTTTGGAATCAGCTGCCCAGGAAAAGTCAGGAAGTCACCTTTCATAGAGGTATTTCACAAACCCAAAGATGTGATAGGGACATAGTTTAGTGGTGGGCTTGGCAATGTTAGGTCTACAGTTGGAATTCAAGATTTTAAACGTCTTTTTCAACCTAAAGGATTCAATGATTATATGTCCCCCAAGAGATATGGTATGAAGCACATATCACAAGGAGGAAGCAGCACCTTAAAAAAAAAAAAAGTAGGGCTTCACTATGAGAAAACCATGTTTGCCCTTACATGTTTTCCCAGCAGTATATACTTGTTAGCAATATATGTTCATGACACCCAGACTGGAAACATCCACCACACTGAATCAGTGACTACTTTTAAAAATGTTGTTCTGCTACCCTTATTCTGCAAGAACTTCCTCTGTATTCACAAGACAGCTCTGCTATTGCACTGGGTAACTACATCAAGAGCCAGTCCTATATATTTTTATTGTGCTTCATATTTATACAACTGCTGGTAGATGAGCAGCATAGAGAAGTGACCCAGGAGGCATGGCTGGGACATTTCAGGAGACCAGTGCAACAGCAGGAGCTTCCCTAAAGGCCGGACGTGGTGATGCTTTGCAGCCAGGCTTCCAAAGCACCCATGCATCGCACCAGGAGCTGTAACAGGGTCTTTACATCAGAAGAGTGCTGCTGTCTAACCTTCACCTACCCAGGAAAGGCAGCACAGAACAGAGCTGACTGCTCGCCCAGAGAGCTAAGGTGTCTGTTGGTTTTGGTACCTAGACTCCAGCAGGCACGTCACTTCACAAAACCTTCAGGGCCCAGGCCATGGACATGCTTCTGCTGAGGATAGCCAGCAGAAGCTGGGATCAGGTTTCATTTGAATTTAAAATTGCTTGCCTTGGACTGGGGACACAGCAAGAGCTATTAAAACATCAGCTGACCCATTGCACCACATGCCCCATGCCCTCCCACCCCAGAAATGCTCACCTGTGGCTGGGTGAAATGCTCTCTTTCTGCCACTGGAGGAGCATCCCCATGCCCGGGCTCAGGGCAATGCTGGAGTGTGATGGGCTGGGCTGTCAGAGCCCAGTGGGTCATGGCAGGTTCCCTGCTTCACCTCCCCTTTTATCAGTAGATCTGCCTCTGCCAAGTCACCCAACCGGCCACTGTCAAGTCTGTTAACTTTCCTTCAGAGTATTTTAATTAGGTAAATTAAAAAAGGTAATTAAATCAACATTATGTAATGTGTTACTGATTTGTAATCTCATTTAAATTAATTAACTGACTCAATCCTTGTTTAGTTTTTAAACTGCCCTAGTTAAGAAGTGGAGCTCTGGGAGTAAATTTGTTTTTTATATAGTTGAAAGAAATTCAAGGACCTAGAAGCACTTAGGAGAATGAAAATAACAATATGCAGAGTAAGATTTTCAGCTTTATATCCCATGCATAGGTTTATCATTTTAATTTAAGATCCTTTATTTGTTTGTGACATCAGTCATAACACATATTTATTCAAAATATTTTTTATGAAATTTATAAAGACCATATGTTGCTCATATTGAAAACAGAACAAATTTCCCCAGCTGTGTTATAAGCGGTGCATGGAATATATACATATCTATGTATGCACACACACGTGCACACACACATATTTTTAAGTTAAGAAAAGGGTTACACTTTTTCATGGCCTGAAACAAATATTTCCCATTCCTCACAATATTAGTTGAGCTCTTTTTGGACATGTACATTAAGAAGAGATTTACATAGTTATCAAGCCACATGTGGATGAATGTGAAAGAATGACATTTCTTTCCAAAAACTGTTGGATTCAGTGGGAAAAGATGAGATATGAATGCTTAATTTTCTCCATCTGGAGTGTACTGTGGATACTACTACAGTCAGAAATATTCAGAAGTTGGTTTTGGAAACCAGGAAGACCTTTCACATTATGTTTCTCAAAGGGAAAATCAAAAGCAAAATGTAGAACACAGTGGAAGATATATTGTGATGTTTAGGGAATGAAGAAATTTTATCATAGACTATATTAATTTAAAAGTTCATATTTGCAAGCAAATAATAAGAATTTCCTTGTATATACCTTCAGGTAAATAATAACTGTCCATTTTATTCAGTTCCATAAGACAGAGTTGACCCTGATGTATATGCAATGTATGAATCACAGAATCAGTTAGGTTGGAATAGATCTCTGAGATTGTTGAGTCCAACCTATGATCTAATCCCACTTTGTTAGCTAGACCATGGCACCAAGAGACAGATCCAGCCTTTTCTTAAACATCTCCAGGAATGGTGACTCCATCACCTCCCTGGGCAGCCCATTCCAGTTTCTAATCTCCCTTTCTGTGAAGAAATTCTTCCTAACATCCAACCTAAGCTTGCTGCATGGATTCTGGTTTCAGGGAAGCAAATGTACATTTTACCACTCAGTCCCATGCAGTCAGGATTTCATTTTCTGTTGAACTGCAGAGCAGTAAAGCAAAAAGAAGTTCAGGGAGATAAAATTCATATTTCTACTACATAAGACAACATTCTTAGTCCAGGGATAATGATGACAGGGCTAAGAAAAAAATCAGTGTTGTTAACATGAGTCACAAGCGTTGTCAAAATCAAAAAGTAGCAACTTCATATTTGCACTGCACTTCTGTGAACAATACTAATAATTTTCCCTATTGTGCATGCATATAGCAGGTTCAAGATTCAGTTTAATACCTTAATACCTTCAAGTCCCTTGGTAACTTTGTTGTCCTGAACAAATGGGTTAAAAACACGTGACCTGAAGGAGTTAGATGAGACACAATGTACTGCACAGAAGTTGAGCTGTAAGCACTGAAATTATGGCAGACCTTTTTATGATTGATTTCAAGCATGTGACCTGTAAACTCAGATTTTGCTTTACCTTCCTCCCTTCTGCCTGTCTCTCCCTGTTCTACACAAATACACAGCACACCTTGTGTGATTCTGAAATGAGAACATTATTATAGCTCTCTTTTTAGCCCAGCCTTCTTTTGGTGTGGAAATCTGTCTGAGCTGCTTGAGCAATTTAAAGTGACTTCAGAAAAGTGTGCAATGCCAAGTCTAGACTTCATTCACATCAACCTAATTTTGAGCAGGTTTCCATGTAGTTGCTAGAATTTAAATTGATACCAATTGAGACCAATTGCCTAGTTTGACATTAAGTTTTACACTTATGAACAGTTGCCTTAAGCAAATCTCCAAAGCCCCGAAGCCCTCCAAAGCCATCCTTTCAAGTAGTTTTCCAGGAGATCTTGTATCTCTGAATAACAACTGTATCTCTTTAATACCAACTTAAAAGTGAAGCATGAACAACAAAAGAGCCTTTCCAGGACAGCACTATGATATCAAAAATGGCAAGAACATGAGAAAATACAATTCTCACATGAAATTCACCTTGGCCTAGAACTGTGTTTCTCCACCCAGTGGGTGTGACTGACAGGCAAGCATTGAAGAGGGCCCACTAGTAAGTCACACATCACACTTGTGAAAAACAAACCAAAAAAACCCAAACAAACCAAAAGGGAAAA